>MU277201.1:233188-279240 GCA_022160305.1 Artomyces pyxidatus | reverse complement strand
TACAGCCTGCGCACTGACCGTTCACCGCCAGGCAAGTTCTACGTGTGTGGTGGGCAGAAATCCGCTCTCGGCCCATTCTACCAGGATATGCAGTGCCTCGATTTACGGGCGCTCGATGGGTGGCGCACGCTTGCGGCGCCGCCGACGATTAACAACGGGATCTTGATCGGATACAAGATGCTCGTCCACGAGGAAGAGGATAAGGCGTATCTCTTCAGCGGCCGGAGACTGTTGCACTATTTCGACCTGCTCTCTGAGACCTGGCAGTCCGTGCAGACAACGTGGCCAGGCGAGAGCGCTAATTACTGGCCATTCCCGAAGCAAGATCTTGTCGACTACTCGATGACCATCGTGGATGGGAAGCTCTATGTCTTTGGGGGCACACACTCAACATGCTATGTCGGCACCAATTACTGGATGGTGCTTGATCTCATGACACGCGAGTGGCGCAAGCTGTCTGGCGATCCGGGCCCTCTACGCGCGGACTTCAACATCCCTGGACCGTGGCGTCATACGGGCCTGTGGGTGGACAAGACGCAGGATAGAATCTGGTTGCTATTCGGAGAGGCCGATCGGGCAAGCGCTCAGACGATGAAGGAAGAACATGGGGCAGAGATCGGCTTCGGGTACGATGACTGCTGGAGCTGGAATATCACCAGCGAGACCTGGCGACGAGAGCGGATTGCTGGGAATCCACCTTCTCCCCGATCAGAATTTGCGTGCACCTATGTTTGTCTTCCCTCCTCCGCCTTGACTCTCCAGATATGACGCCTTCACCTCTTTCGCAGAATTCGAAACTGGACAAGGTCTTCGTCTTCGGCGGCTACTGTCCGAATCTTCTGACTATGTACCCCAGACAGAACGACAAGGTATTCCAATTTAGCTATTATGGCGACACGTTCTTGTTCGACCCCGCAACGTCTGGAAATAAGCCGCTCACCTGGAAACACGTCCTAACACGCGGCTTTCCGACGTATCGTGCACAGGCCCATCTATTTTCCGACCCCGAGACCGGGAAGGTCTACCTCTTCGGCGGGTACACCAACACCGACTTCGTCACCGAAGCCAAGCACCCTATGTCACGGAGTTTTGGCGACCTGTGGCAACTTCGGCTGGATATGCCGGGCGGGTTTTTCGATGGCGTGGATATCGACGAGGAGGCAAGAACTGCAAGAGCTGGGCCGTGGCAGCGGTGTTTCACATGTGGCTCTGCCGGCCCGTGGGAGAAATGCGGAGGTCCGTGTTTACCTGTTTGCGAGCTGTCGTACCGCAGGCTGACAGCTCTTCCTCCTCGGACAGGGTCGTGCGGCGGTCGCGCTTTCTTCTGCGAAATTCAGTGCTTGAAGGAAGGGTGGAAAGAACACAAGGAGCGACATAATTGCTCGAAGAAGTGATCTTTGGAAGTGGCACCTCCTCGTATCGATATACCTTTGATTGGCACAGGCCGATACATCTGTCTTGCAGAAGGTTCTGACTGTGACAAAGAGGTCTACAGCTTGAACGAATGACGGCGAATCCGGGCGAAACAACGAGCGTGTTTTGATTGCCACTGAGTCTCGGGCCGCGGGGATCAAATGTTTCAACTCGCGCATGCTCAAGAGCAACTGGAACACGGCTGTGAAGATAACTTAGAGTCTGTCTACATTATATCTACGTCATCGCTCACCAATTCTTACATCAAAGCTCATCTCGCACAGGACTTGATGATGCGTGCGTCTCGCTCACAACACTAGCTACCAACTCCACCGTTTCACCCTCGCCTCCTTCGGCAACGTTTACCCGAGCTGCTCCTGCGTTAGCGAGCTCGTTGACATCCGCTGCTGCTGCACTCGCGTGTATGCGACCATCGTCAGCCAGAGTCCTCGTAAAGCGTGCAATTTCAGAGTCGTAGACCTCCCACTCGGGGATTTGGCGAGCACGAGAAAGCTTAGGCTCTTTCTACTCAATATAAATTAGTTCGTCTGCAGAGCAGATACACAACTGTATGGATTGGCGTGCGCACCGTCAGTGGGTTTTGGCACAGATCGATCGTCTTGGCGCGGTCAAGCCTGTCCTTGCTGCCTGCATGGGACGTCAGTGCACCGAAGCCCGAAAGGAGCTCATCTGTTCTTACACCAAGTTTCGCACTATGGATAAGAGGGTCGGAAGTCAGCGAGAACATAGTTTCGGAGACGCTCTTACCCAAAGCCAATCTTCATGGAGAGAATACTACGTAGACCGTCAGCCAGCGTTTACAAGGTAATTTAAACAGGCACTCACTATGGGGATGTACGATTGCAAATTATTCGGTAAGTCTAGATGCCCATGACATTGCTCAGTTACACGGAAGTAATGACTCGCAGAGAAAGTTTACCTTGATCCAAGTTGGAAAGTGAGTTGGGATCCGCAGATAGCTGCTGGTATTGACTTCGTAGTATATCCTGGGGTTGAACGATAAGCGAACAAAGCAAAGCTTGATCCGGCATCGACCTACTCCCGCTGCCATCTGAAAGGCTTAATTAGCGATATGTCAGCTTACTGCGATGTGCAATACGCACCTGTCTGAAGCGCACTAGATCCACGACATAGAGTGCACTAGTCGACGGTGAGCTCGAGCTCAGGGCTATAACTCTATGTGTCATACCTGATGTGATACGGCCGGCCGTGAAGGGCTTGCTCCCAATAGCCTGTCTTCCAGAAGCGGAAACCCTCCATATCCTCGTTGTCATCCCCCATGGGCGTGTACCCATACGGTGCACCATGCAAGTCTACGTCAATTAGTTCCTTGAGATCAGTTCGTACAATTTGATCTGCGTCCACGAAAATAACTTTGTCGAGGTCCATGGGGAAAAGGACGTCGAGGAAGAGGATCTTATAGGCCCAGATAATGCGCTGTTTCTCCCGTTGTTGGCGAAGCCAGCTAGGCCATTTGTACGTGACGAGCTCGTACTGGAAACCGTATTCTGCCGCAAAGTGAGGAATGAATTCCTACGTAGAGATGAGCGACTGTGCGAAGAGTAGACGGCTTCGTACTTACGAGGAACGAGGGTGAGAGGAAGTTCTCGATGAACCAGAACTTGACGGTATGGTTTGTATTGCGCAGGACACTCAGGATCATGATCGATGCGAACCGCTGCGGAGGATCGAAATGAGCACGCGAGATATAACTAGGATAGAACAGCAACACGCCTCGTATAGCAGGCCTGAGGCAACAGTGAAAATGTTGATGTCGGCATGTTTCGTGGTGGACACACTGGTATCGACTACCTCATGTGTTTTGAAAAGAGATGAGAGACTGGAGGAAACATCATCAATCCACGTGGCGGTTGAAATTGCAAGCAGTGATGGGACGTACCGAGACACGACATCGTCAACGAAACCTCCAGCCGCCTTTTCCTCCTCTACGACCTCGAGGACGTCGGCCGTCTCCATCCCAGGCACTCTCGCTAAGCGAGGGTACAGCGTCAAGCCATCGAAGCTCGTCAGCGTGACCTGGTTCCCCACCTCGTCCACAGTAGGGCTCTCCCATCCCTCATTCCCTGCACTCTCCAACGAAAATATTTCTCGACCCCGACCCTCTCGGATCTCCAGCCCATACACGCCAGGCGTCGCTTTGAACTGGAAATACCCGAGATTGGCCACGACGAGCGTGTCCCCGACGGGTTCTGAGTTATCAGTAACGAGCTGAAGCTGCACACCACGGGGAGGGCTATTGGTGTGCAACTCCCGAGCATGGCCCCCCACGACGAGATAGTCAAGCTCATAGATAACATCAAGACCCCTTTGACTCTCTTCAGGCGAGAGAACACCTAATTGGAGATTGTCGAGGTCGTACAGGGCTTCCCTTGGTCGGACGATCCACGACGAGGGCTCATCCAGACCCAAAGTGTAAATCGGCTCTACTGGAAGATCACGGAAGGTAGTTTGGGCAGGAAGCTCTCGCCTAGCCAACCTGAATTCAGCAAGCGACATCTTGACTGAACGCTCAGGCGCTTACCCGCTCTCGTCAAATCGGAGTTGAGGTAACAGGTTGTATCGGTAGAACTGCTTCAGTGGCAACTAGAAAGGGAAGTGTTAGAATGTGACGGGCGAGCGCATAAAGGAACGTACCTGCTCATATGGGGCGGGCTGCAGCTGAATCTTGACGTGAACGGTCGGGATGTGGGACAACCACTGAGCCAGACATCAGCGAATAGCGAGTGACAGCAAGGTGGAAGACGCATACCTCAAATAGACTTGTGTACCTTTGCGCATGTTCGCTCAAGGGGTCAAGGATGACAGCAAAATGGTGCAAAGCGGTGGACCTGTTGCCGATTTCGAAGGACCTATGGTGATACAATTAGCTGGATCTGATCAAGTCATCACCGATAAAGAGGCGTACGTATACTCTCCATCCAACAAGTTGTAGGTCTGAGTTCTGGCTGCCGCAGGCTGGCTGAACATCCCACCCTCCGAATCGGGAAGTTGGATCTTAGAAATCACCGATGAAGCCGTCGAGATTAAGTCAGCAAATGAAGCACTATCAAGACCGTCAGATGGGCAGCGGCTTGAAGATTCAGACGTGCATACCGGTCCGAGTCGAGAATCTCTGGTGCAACACTCCCTAGTGCAGTTACCACGGGTTCGATCCGCTTCGAATACTCATAGTTTTCGAGTAATTGGAGATCCTCTGCAGGAAACTCGCCACTTTCGATAGGTCCGATGACCTGAACCAAAAAATAAGAAACAAAGAAGACGCCAAGAACTAGTGAAGACATACCCGACCATTCAAAATTAGTGCAATCTCACCCGGTTCGAGGCCGAGCTCTTGCACGACTTGACCACTCGTCCGGACATACTTCGCATAGTCAACAAGGTCAACGTCTTTGACGTCTACACCGCCCATGATATCGTTGAGACTGATGTCTGCACCCAGCACGGTCTGTTCGGATTGATCTACAGTCATGTGAAGGCCCAAGGCACGGAGGAGATTATGGGATGAAATTTTCGACACCAAGCGCTTGAACATGAGGTGGGATATCAGCGAAGACATGCGCGTGGAGGTCTCGACGATGTCGGGGGCAGATGAGGGATTGTGGATAAACGCGACACGAGACCGCGACGAAGGGGAGCCCTGCAAGAGTGCATGATTCAACTAAAGTGGAGCGATGATCGACACCGAGACTGACCACAAATGTAAGGGCAGCTTGGACCATTGACAGACCGTCTTCACTGTCTAAGTCTGCGATCACATATAAAGTCATAGGTACCTTCACAGACTCTTCGCCACTCTCAGTAACACCAACTTTGCTTCCAGCGGACTAGCGCTTACCTGGATATAGGAACGACGATGAAGAAGTGCGGAAGTCCGCTTTTTGGAGCACCTCGCCGATATTGACGACGCGAGCACCGTCTCCATTGCTGGGCGGGACGATGTGGCGGTTTCGCCTCGCCAGTGTAGTTGGTAAGTCATAAAAATACATCGATATATCTCCAATGGTTTCTTCGGTGATGGAGCCGTCGTAAACCTGGGTCCGTGATCAGACGTCAGTCCACGAAAGCGGCATGCGGTCTTACGTGCTCCTGGAAATACTGCGCGCTTTTCCCAACAGCCATTTGAAGGGAGTTGAGGAACGTCTGCGTCCAAGAATCCATTAACCAAGAGACAAAGGACAGACAACCCAACTCGAAAACGTACATCATCGAGAACGTAGTACTGGCCGTTCAGGAAGGCGTGGCCATTGGGCGCCGAAGTTGAGGAGGTTCCCAGCCTTTGGGCATACGCACGAGCTTTCTCTATCCACTGTTCTGAGCCATCCGCGACACCTGCAACCACGGACTCGAAATCAGCTTTGTAGCCGTCCTCTTTCGGCTCTGCGAACGAGACGAGGCTTTCAAATTGTGCTTCTACTATGGACATGTCGACCTCCCCTGGCTGCGAGTCGGACTGCTGCATGATCTAGGACGCCAGTTGTGAGAAAGCAAATCAGGCATAAAAAGGAAGACCAACTTTTCCAAAGAATTGCATAGCCAGACTACGACCATAGTTCTCCACCAAATAGACCATCAAATTGGCCATCTTGACGCTGTCCTCTGTCTCGACCAGCGGCACGATGCCAAACCGGACTGGGAATGCTCGGTTGATCACCATGGACACAGTGTTGGCGATGAATTGAATAGTATCAAGCTGTGACAGATCCATGACAAGAACGACATTGAACATATTCAATCGGATAACGTTGACTTGGCCGGGATAAGTCGGCCTCAGAAGCTATTTTTGTCAAAAATCAAGACTAATGTGCCGGGGAGTATTTGAACGCACCGAATACAAAGATGTCGGCCATCGGGAGTACCTGCACAGAGGTTGAGCGCTCTGTCACGCAGTAAATCAAGGTGTGTTCTCACCGACTGTCTTTCTCGATGTCGTTCCACCATGTAATCAAACCACCACCCTCGAGTCGATCGCTCGCATCGAAAACACCATCAACAACATCGCCAGCGGCGCCGGCAGACAGCGACGGGTGTGTGATGAGGTCCAGTGCCTGGGTAGAACCAAGCCCCAAAGACGTGAGCGACAGCATCGCGTCGCGTTCCTTTCGTACGAGCTTCAACAGACTGGCAGCCGACGTGTGAGTTGTTATCATGATCCCATCGACGAAAGGACGGACCCGAACGGGTTCATGTGCACATCCGGGACTGGAGCACCATTGAGCCAGACCGAGCTGACACCAAGCTGCACTTTGAACGAATTTGCCTGGACCTCGGTGGCCACACTAGAGTTGACCACCACGCGACGGGCAATGGACGATGCGTACTTAGGGAAGTCTTGAACCAGCTGTTTGAACGTCGCGAAAGGAGTTTCCGAGCCGCCGACCAATTGTATGGTCTGTGCGCCAATTTCTGCAAGAGATGACGGGATGAGAGATCGGTGCGGGGACGTGGGGGAACCAACGTACGAGACAATTCGTCGGAAGTCAAAGGCTCGCCAATATCTAAGGTGGTGTTCAGAGAATATTGCTCGAGAAGTGGCAAGACGTAATCTGATTCAACCGGAATATCAATCGTCTCGCTTGGAGACGAGTTATCTGCTTCTGAACCTGCGAAAGTGGCGATCAACACGCGCTAGTAGATAGAACAAGTAGGTATCTAACCTCCTTTGTGGGCAAGTCGGTCGTCCAGCGCCAGATAGTCCATCTTCTTCAGGTCCAAAGTCACCCCATAACCGGACAAATGCGTCTTCTCTGTGCCCCGGTTCGCCTCTGGAATTGGTCGGAATATATATTGTACCCGTGGAGTTTGAGAGTTGGATAGTTTCATGAGATATAGATGGAGGTCACGGAAATTAGATGACGAGATCAGACCATACAAGATGGCTGTTCGTGGCGGCGTCTCTGTCTCTGCGAGACGAGCAGGTGGCGGATACACATGGTCAAAGGGAAGGATTCGCGGTCGAGGAAAGAGTGGACTTCAGCAAATTGTCTATGTCAGCACTCATAACCAATTGGAAAAAGCGTACGCACGAATGAGTTTCAGCTGTGTCAAGAGTGTCCGACCCCGCGAGCTGCGCGAGCCTCTCAACATCACACACCACTTCTCCGTACCACTCCACCCAGGACCCACAGCTTTCCTGATCTCGCGACGCCGCTTTGGAGTTGGAGTTGTACCGGAAGCTTTGGTAGAAAGCTTCGAGTTTTGGGGTGGCGGAATGCAAGCCCAGATGCATCTGCACGGTTTCTACAGCTCCTGGTTTGGACAGGAAGCCAGCGGACACAGCCGCCTCCAACGCGAGCTGCTGTTGCGCCTCCGGAGTTAGCGGCTCTCTTGATGGCAGCGTTTGAGGGTCCGTCAGAACATCTAGAAGAGGGAAAAAAGCCTCCGGCTCTTCGATAAATATTGTTTCACTGTGGGGTGGACATTATCAATATCACGGGTGCACGAGGAACGAAAATGCTCACATCAACTCTAGCAAAAACGGTGGAGAAGGCCAGGAAGTACGCATGGACACCTTGACCGCAGGGGACAAAGCACGTCCTCTGAGAAAGAGGAAGGCTGAAGCATAGTAGATGCCATGCAATGCCCTCATGATCGCGTCCTCGTCCTGGATTGACTCTGGAGGATGTGCCCGATGCACTGGTTATTGAGGCGTGCGGAAACCAATGGCCGTCTAGGTAGCCCCCAAAAACCTCGAAGATAGAGAAGGCAAGTAGAGAAGTAATCTGACTGCGAGCTGCCGCGAGTGAGCCTGAGTTTGACACGTCGCCCTCCGTCATGTGACGCGACGCGTCCAGCGCGTGATCGGCGCGCACACCGCCTTGAAAGCAGCAGCAAGCCTGTACAGTGTAGTCCAGCGGCCGTAAGATGGAAACATCCAGAGCTTGTGAAAGTTCGAAAAATATCTGTAAGTACTGGCTTTGGGAGACTGCATCGGTCCTTGTAACCCGACGATATGCTCGTAGCTGGGCATGACGTTACAGAAAGCGACGCAAATCAGATGTATGGAGTTGCGACCAGTGCCATAAGCGTTGAGTTTATGGAAGCAAAAGCAAAAGATACAGCTGGACAACCTCTCTGATTTACACACTACATCCGATCCAGTGGTCGAATACTGAGCAGCCGCATAGCGGCGCCAAGTACATCCCGAGCGCACAGATAAAGCCACATGCGGGCCCGCGCCTTCTCTACATCCTTCTCGCCCTTCACGACAACCGTCTCCCATGCACTCGAGATAGCATGGCTGAGTTTGAACAAATATGTCACGACACCGCTGGGCTCGTGTGTCCGCAATGCGGTCTTCACGACATCAGGATATGTCCCCAGGAGGAAAGCGATCTCGCGCGCTGCCGGCTCGATGAGCGTGTCTGTCGCGATCTCGGACGGCGGCGGGAGTGGAAGGAGTTCAGGGTTTTTCCGCGTGAGCGAGGTCAATCGGACATGCGCGTATTGAAGGTACGGCCCCGTATCGCCCTCGAACGACGTCATTCGGTCCCAGCTGAAATTGTAATTGTTGATCCTAATGGGGCGTCAGGATGGGTGACCAGACAAACGACGACACGCCGCTACTTACCGCTTGGCAGCCATGTCTTGGATTTTGATGCCTGTAAGGCCAACCTCAAGACTAGTGAGCTCCGGATCCTCCACCGCCGCATACTTCTCCTCGTTCTTGCGCATCTGTTCGTGCATCACGGACGCGGCCTCGCGGATGATCTGGTCGAGGAAAACAGCGGTGCCTTTACGCGTGCTCATGCCGAGCACGAGCCCGTAGTTTACGTGCTCCAGGCGGTCGGCCCAAGGGAACTCCATCAGCTTGAGAATCTTGAAGAACTGCCCGAGGTGCAGGTCCTGCTGCGAAGACACGACGTAGATCATCTTGTCGAATTTGTACTCCTCGTAGCGCTCGATCGCGCCCCCGATGTCACGAGTTAAATAAATTGATGTACCATCTGCGAGGCATCAGCATATGTCGCGCCGTTGAAGCATGCCGCGCACCTTTTTTCCGCAGGACAGCTTTACCGAGCTTCCACTTCTCGAGGTCAACGAGCTTCGCGCCCTCGACGTCGGATATGAGACCCATCTCATTCAGGCGTTCGAGCGCAACGTCCTGCCACTTCTTTCCAACCTTGCTCTCGCCGGTGTACACGTCGAAGTGGACGTTCAAGCGCTCGTACTCCTCGGCGTACTTCTTGACGCTAAGCTCACGCCAGACACGCCAGTTCTTCAGGGCAGCCTCGTCGCCATCCTCCATGCGCTTGAACCACGCTGCGGCCGCAACCTTGACCTCCGGGTCTGCCTCTGCGTCCTTGTTAACCTGCACGTACACGTCGTACAGGTGCTTGATCGCGTCTTTTTGCAGGGCCTCCTCCGAGCCGTATTTTTCGAAACCGACGGCAATCAGGCCAAACTGGGGGGTTTTAGGTTTGAAAAGGGAAGAATCACAGTGCACCACTCACCTGGGTTCCCCAGTCCCCGAGGTAATTCATCGCCACTACGTCCCAACCGGACGCCTTGTACAGATTCGTCAAGAACGCGCCGATGATTGTCGATCGCAAGTGGCCAACGTGAAAGCTCTTTGCAATGTTGGGCGACGAGTACTCGATGATGATCTTCTTCCCCTTTCCGGTAGTATTTGTGCCGTACTCGGGAAGTCCAGAGGCCGTCTCGTTCGTGAGCGCGTGCACCTGGTCCAGGACCGCGCGCACAAGCGAAGACGTCCGGCAGGTGAAATGGAGGAACGCTTTGTCGTGCACGACCGATTCTACATAATCATCGGCTTGAAACTGGACTCTGTGAGCTACCTCTTGTCCTACACCGCAATGAAAACGCACCTGACTGATCACAGCCTTTGCGAGCTCGTCTACCTTGCCCGGTAGACGAAATCGGGGAAGGGCAACGGTAAAATCAACTCCCTTCTTGCCATAATCAACTCCTGAATAGACTTGTTCAACGGTTAGTGGCGGCAGAGCATCCGCAACTCGTTTGGCAATAGAGATCCTGAAGGAATCGAGGATCGCCCGGCTGGGTTCAGCGCCCGGGACTTCTGGGACAGTCGGGAGAGTCATCTTCGGGATATGGATGAATCTACAGGCAATCCTGCCTCGCAGACGGAGTGGTAGATGGGAGAGAATTTTGAAAATCGATCTGCGTTTGCAAACCAGAATTAAACGGCGAATTTGAAGACGAGTCACGCTTCTCAGATAATCACGTGTACAACTACCCTAACCTTGACTTAGGGTTCTTTTATCCTCTCTTCAAGCGCCGCATTCCTTGATCTTGAGCTTGAACCTTCGTCTAATCATCCTGACTGCAAAGCAGCCGGATGGTTTCAAGATAATGGGCCTATCTTAGAGTCCAGCGACACTCCCACCCCCTTAGGAATATTATGACCACGTCTCGAGCTGCGCGGCGATGCTTAGATCCATAACTTCAAGGACATTAGGCAGATCAACCCCGCTCTCATCAACTTCTGCCAATTCATCGTCATTGGACCAATTCATCCCGGCTCCAGAGGGAGTCCTGAACTCGTGTTATCTGATCAAGGAAAAGTTGGGAGAGGGATTCAATTCAACTGTCTGGCTTGCTACGCACACAAAGTGAGCACCTCCCTTGCCAAGAATTTCGCCGCTCAACTCTGTCCAGGAGTAGTTCACTCGTCGCTGTTAAAATCGTCACTGCCTCCGTGACGAGACAGCAGGGAGATCGGTACAATGAACTTCAATTATTGCGTCGCATCAAGAGTGTCCGTTGGCGGAGCAGACACCCCGGATGTGACAAGACATTGACCCTGCTCAACAATTTTTACACCGCGGGGGGACACCACCTATGCATCGTTACCGAACTTCTTGGGACCTCACTGAATACTGTGAGGAAGTATTACGAGGGCAAGAAACTCCCCGCTCCGTTATTGAAACCCATACTTGGAGAATTACTGTCGGCATTAGACTTTCTCCATCGGAAATGTAAGATTGTGCACACAGGTACGCTGTCTCGCAATGAATTATCCCATATATGCTTCAATCTGCTTTATAGACATCAAGTTCGACAATATCCTGTTTACAGCAAATATCGGACCATCCAACCTTCGGGATATCCCCATAAATAATGTGAAACTTATCGATTTCGGTGCGGGTGAGCCCTCTTGTTCGATCCTCTTGTATACCCGCCGACGAGATTCTATGTCAGCGGCTTCGTGCGACGGGAAACACGCTGATGTTATTCAGCCGTTTGCACTACGCGCCCCGGAGGTGATCATACGCGCCGGCTGGGGTCCGAGCGCCGACATATGGAATCTTGGCTGCCTCGTATGTTGCGATCGCACAGGCACTCTTTGGCAAATCATCGTTGATCTCTCATTGTGCTAGGTTTACGAGCTTCTCACTGGGAGATGGCTGTTCTGCCCCGAACGCGGAGAGAACTACAACGCAGAACAAGACCATCTCGCTCAAATGGAAGCAATGATGAGTGAAGAGTTTCCGAAACTGTTTGTGGTATCGGGAAAGCGGTCCCCCGAATTTTTTGATGTCACGGCTAACTCGACAGGTGACTTGGATTTCACTCACATGGCAAGTATGTACTCATCGAAAGGATTTGCCTAGTCGTATTGCGCGTCAAAGCGCCGGACTCCCTCAATATTGAAGACTCGTTGAAAGCATACGGAGACCTCCCCGAGGAAGAGTTGACATCTTATGTGTCTCTCTTGCAGTCGATGTTACGACTTAGACCCTTGGACCGGCTCACAGCGAAGAAACTCTTGGAGGACCGGTGGCTGATGGATATTTGAAGCATAGTGAATTTTGCCAAGTAACTTTAGATGTCCTATACGACGTCTATCCGTTTATTCAAGATGTTTTATCTTGGGTCTTTTTTTGGATCAGCCATCTCGGTCGTGACATAAACTCGTTTAGATTACTTTCGTGTGAGCCTCGTGCAAACTCCAGTTCCCGCAGACCTTCTCCAGACATAAGCCTAAACATGACAGGTACTTGCGTCTCCTCGTTCAATCCGCAATTTCTTTCAGCATCGCTGTCAATGAAGACCCTTATGAGGCTATGAGCCATGCGGCAATGACGCGAATGTGCGGTGCACGCGACTCGTGCATTCTCTCGAAACTTGGTGCGGTAGACTCGGATGACGTTGGTGTAGCGTGACCGTTGGCTACAAAAGCGAGCGACTGTCTGATATTCCTGCGAGCGCTCGTAGGTTCTGTGAGGTGTGGTCTGACTTGCGGAGGTCGGAGTAGTCGCAGTCCGAACCGAATAGTGGCCGAGAGTGGTGATTAGAAGCCTGCAAGTCGCGAAGTATCGGTGGCATATGATAAGAAAAACAGCCTGGAAACGAATTACACAACTTGAAGGTACAAACGGACGATTAGATGGCGAGGCTATACTCGTACTCGCTGCTCGAGCTTTGCGCGATCCACAGCACAACAGCCGACAGCATCAGCGAGACGTTCTGGGCAACATTCGCGTAGCCGTAGTAGAGGTACTGCTCCTGGTACCCCTGCAGAACGTACTTGAGCACCAAAAGAGCCTGCAGTGAAGCCATTAAGATCAGTCACGCCCCAACGAATAATTTAATGGCACGTACCACGCTCCCAGCCAGCCCGCCTGCCATGAGCGCAAACCCAACAAACAAGAACAGTCGCGCACGCCACACCGCCCTCGAGTCACCAAATCCCTCGTCGCCACGCACGCGGTCCTTGTCAATGAGATTGATCACGAGCATGCCCAACAGCGAGTTGATGCCCGGTACCCAGTCGACGAACCCGACATGCACGGGCACTGGATAGTCGGGCTCATTATAAGGCGGATGCGCATGCGCAGAGAGAATGGCGGCGTCGAGGAATGTCCATGTCGCCAGAGCGAACTGGCAAAGCGTAAGTGAGGGTCGAGAAAGGAGGCGTCCGACTCACGAGGCCGCCTGCGATGTAGACGCCGAGTGTGCGGCGGTGCTTCCCAAGAGAGATGTTGAGACCGGGGAATGGGTTGAGGCAGACCCGTCGGGGGTCGTAGTCAGACCGAGGAAGTGACATGGCTCGTCGTCGTTGGGAACGATGAGCAGAGCGCCGACTGCGCCGTCGCTTGGCAGACAGCGTGCGACTGCCTTTCCGTTTTTGGACCACACCAATAGCACGCATTGCCACGCGGTGAGTGACCTTTGCTGCTAGTCTCCTTCACAGACCTTATAATATCTTTGCTGCGGCCGTGTCTGTTCATCTCCTTCCCTCCCCAGACAACCCTACTGAATGTGCCTTCCTTAATTCAAATCTATCCATCGAGCTCAGGATGCAGCATAACCCAAGAATCGCATACGATGGTACCTGGTGAAGATACCGACGCGCAACCATCGACTTCGTGTGGTCCGCGACAAGGCTCAGTGATTACCTTGTACAGAAGAATATCAGAATCTGTTCCTTTATCATTCTCATTGTGTTGCGGTGGAACTTCCGCAATCCGCACACGTCTGACTATTCCCTCACGCCGCCGTGGCGAGCACTGGACCGGTACAGGTCATCGAAGGTACAATATACAAGGCTACTACGTGCAAGGCTTTAAAAGCTGGTACGACTCGACAGGTCCATCCCAGATTATCACTTCACCTGATCCTTCGTTGTCGCTTCACCCCTTCCCCCTCCGTTAGAGTCACGAGGACGGATGGAAGCTTCTTCGCCAACTCCAGCTCCCAACGGTCAACGGCCTCTACTCCCACAGCATGCGTCGCTTTATGATGCTTCGTCACTCTATCATCTCGAGAGTACTTGCATCCGCATTTCGGACACGGCCTCAACTTGACTGTGGGTTCGTGAATTCTACGCCGGTGCTCGACAGTGTTACAATGCCTTTTAAATGCCAATTGCCCCCGGACGGTCGTTTGGCATGGTGCGCAGAAGATATTCGACTGCCATGGCGGCCTCATCTTCAAGGTCGCGGCCAACACCTGTTTTTCCGTCCTCGTCTTTCGCTTTTCATCAGTATCCCAAGACGAATTCTGTGGTGCCATCGACCTTTGTGCAGGCTGCGACGCGTTAGGCCCTGGCCCTGACGAGAATGGCACTTCATGGACGTGTCCGCCCGCGAGAGCCTTATCGTAGCTGACACTCTTGGATCCCTTTTCTTCGTCATTCAGGGCCTTGTCCGCAATTTGATTGCTACTCTGCTTCCCACTGATCGAGACATCTAACCTCTGAGTTCCCCGAGGATGGCCTTTATCTTCACCGAACATCCCATCTTCTGAGTCCAACGCACTCAAACGCCATGGTGCGTGCTCGTCATGTCCGTCTGGAGTCAAATAAGAACTGCTGAAGCGGAAACAGGCAAAAAAATCGGAGATTTCCTCAGGGGTGCTGGTGAAAGACATCGTGCAGATGGTGAGAGGGTTGGATACAAGAATGCGGTGGTGAGTCGAGTAAATGCTTGTCCGTGTTATACGATATCTTTCATGGACGCCACATGTACTCGCCACATGTACTCGCCACAGTGACATGTACTCGCCACGACAAGTTTCCCAGTCTGTCGATCAAGCGCCCTTAACATTTCCTTGTCCCTGGCGATATCTTTCGCTCAATGACGTCGAACATCGCCACATATCCATCTTCAGGTCAGTAGCTCTCTTTTCTTTAATTCAGACTAGAACATGACTTTCTTGATCGTGGTACAGCTAGTCACTACGCGACGGCCGACGCGTCTTGCACGAATCACAGCCTTGTGTTTGATCACAAGTGATAGATAGCGCGGGTTTTGTAATGCACGTATACCACCCGTTTTGGACCCTTCGAAATCTCCTACCGTTATCTTCTGTCTCATCTATGCTTCCGTAAGTCGACTTCATCCTGGTCGTTCAAGCTGCCTGCCTTCAGTCCAGCGCTGATTTGGCCGGGGCCGGCCCGTTCGGCCCGGGTCGACCGCGGATATTGGGCGCCGCTTTCTCTTGTCCGTCTCTTCACCTTCTCCCAACTGAGATGTGTCGCAAACCTGGTCGAACAGTAGCTTTGCGGGTAACTCTAGCCGTATTTTTTTTTTTCGGCGAGATGCAGACCGTGTCGACATCGAACAGAGGCGTGCGGTCGTACCCAGCTTGTCCATTTGGACGTACTTCTGCGCAGTAAGTTTAATTCCCTTCCTTTGGCGAGTAACTCATACTTCCCCCCATAGCTAGTACTCATCGAATCTACCTTTTGACTTACCCGCAGTTGACCCAACACCCAAGACGACTGTGTATCCTTCCCGGATCCTACGGGTCCTGCTCGGTTCCGCGTCCTATTGGAGTAGATAGGTGACGGTGAGTATGGACGTGGAATGTACTAATACTTGCTGTCGCAGATCTCCTCTCTAGATGTCTCTCTCGTATGAATGGAACACATCTCACAGCAGAAATATACGAGCATATAAGTCCCCTGGCATACGCTTCTCGCTATACCAATGCTTCCCCCCGTTCCTCCTGCACTTGTCTCGAGGATGTCGTACATGAGATTCCCTGGCCTCCCGAATCTTCCGGACTTGCCGAGTTTCCCAAACATTGAGATCAATCCTCTTCCGGAAACAATATTTCAAAAGACTGTCCAGGGCTTCCTACATGTCATAGTCAACTTGTCGAGGCTTGACACGGTCCTGCTCCTCATCATCTTGGTCCTGCTACAGTCATCTCCCTCAGCGAGACCGACGGCGAATTTCGCTGTCGGGATTGTGTCTCTCATATTAGGGCTCGAAATTGCCTCCATCAACGCATACCTCCTGGTGCGCATCTTTACCATTTGACGTATCTATTCGATCTGAGAGGTGTCTTCCACAGGTGTGTTCCTGGATCTCCCCGGACACCACACTCGAGCCTCTGACCATCACATATCTCGGGATAATCAACAGCATGACCCCCATCCTCACCGATGCTGTCCTTCTGTACCACGTCGTCGTCACAGCGGCTGCTCACAGCACCTCCATGGTGTCTTTAATCGCCAAGATGGCTGCCCCTGTCACCCTCAAGTTCGTCCGGCTGGCCAACGCCGGCATGTACATATATCAATCTACTCAAGCTGTTCTTTCGGCGTCGGATGTCTTCTCGGACTTCCCCGTCTTGGAAATCGTGCAGACCCGTAGTGCACAAATCGCGTGCGGTCTCCAAATGGTAGACAACGTGTACGTGGCAAATTGTCTACGGTATTATCCGGTGTCGTTTATGAATTCTCTTGCAGGTACTCACTGATGGTATATCTCCATGCCGCACACAAGGAAATGACATCTGAGCATCGCAACTCAGGATGTACATCCCTATTCGCTTCCGTGCTCGGCTCATACTGACTTCATATTCTGGCAGCTGCTCTTCCATCACGTAAAATGTCCGGCGTTGTCGTCGCCGCAAGCTCACATTTCATCGCGCCGATCATACTCGGCTCTGGCCAGCTCGCCGCTTCCATTGTTGCTCCCGAGAGGAACATCGCCTTGTACATTGAGGCCGCCAAGGTGATCATCAATATTGCCGGGGCGAGCGTCACGACTATCATCGCAGTGATCAGGCGCTATCAGCGCAGGGTGCGCTTCCGCGCACCCCGCCCGAAGCCGTCGCTGGCGAATGTGCGCAGAGACGAGGAGGATGTCTTCTTGTACCCGAAGGTCTTTCGACCTGAGGATGTCGAGACTAACTTTCGGTCAGAGCAGGCGCAATTCTCCGCGATATTTCATGTATCGTAGTCGTCGGACACTGGAATATAGTGGAAATGGTGGCGGAAGTAATTTGTCGTAAAACATTGAGATACTGTAGTACAGAGAGCAGGTGCATAGCGAGAAGGCGACAAGAAAGCGATGAGGTGGCAAGGAGGGGCAGAGAGCCATGCGAGCAAGGCTACAACGACGTGGGACATGTCAGTATCAACGCGCCCAATAGTCCGACGAAGACATACCGAGACTGGCGATCAATCTTCAACCGTTATTCGAGCGATCCCAATACCACAATGGAGGTTGTTGTTCGATGCCCAGCTCGCTTTGGATGATACGCAACACCTCCTGCTCATGCTCGTCTTCGTACTGCTCATCCTCGATCGAATAGTTCGAGTAGAGCGCGAACATGAGTTCGAACTCATAGGAAACAGGGATGCGAAAATGCAGTCGAGCATTGGCGACCTTCTCGAGATGCCTCTTAACAGGCAATAGGGAGGAAGCCGCAGCGACCCTGTCACTCATGTAGTCCTCGCGTTTGATCATGCCTCGATTGAGAGCGAACCTGTAGATTTGCTCTTCGTTGATGCCGAAGCCAAAGTGGAGTATGGGTGCATCCCGGTAGCGCTTGGGATCGCACCCCTCGCGAAGTTCAAACATCGGGCCTCTCATTTCAAAAAATTCTAGCACTAACTGCGAAAAAGGCGCGTGAGATGAGCGCATCGGACTCGACTCTGAGACTGAGCTTACCTGGAGCGGAGCGCAGCCGTCAAGCAGCGACTTTCCACCGACAGGAGGCCGTGAAGGGTCGTCCCGAGTAGGAAAAACGACATCCTTTGCTGTTGTGGCGGGGGTGGCGGTAGACATGGGGGGAAGTCGCAGGTCAGAAAGTTCAACCAGCAACGTCCCTTTACAGTTATGTATTAGTAAGGAAAATTGAAATCGGTGGACTGGGTTGTGATTGTGGATGGCCGACCACGTCTTTCGACAGATTTCTTTGTTCACTCGCCGCGCACAATAGCCGGAACAAACTATTGATCACATACCCCTTCTGTTTCAGTACGGCGCACAGTGAAAGGGAATCCTGCCTGCCGCAAGAGACCCATCGTCTGTCTTCACCGGCACTTACAAGCAGATAGAATGCGACTCTTCGCGCCTCCGATGACGCTTAAGGCCATGCTGCAACAACATTCAAGACATCAGACAGGGCTCACGCACAACTGTTATGAAGACGTACCGAGGGCACAGTCAATTACTGCATTTTCCAGTTTGGTCTGGATGGTTTATAAACATGTCTTGCTCACGGGCATCTTCGTACTGATTTGCATCGATTGATTAATTCATGTAACGTGCGAGTTCATACTCGTAGGAGACAGGAACTTCCCCGTGTTTCTTCAGCGCGACTCTGCATTGGCCATCTTCTCTAAGTACCTCAATCAGAAAATGACATCTGAATGCGCGCAGAGATGGGGAGGACATATTCACGTACCCGAAGGTCTTTTGACGTGACGAAGGCAAGATCAACTTTCGGTCAGACGGCGCACAAATGTCCGCTGGTTGTCATGCTCATGTCTATGGGCATCGGGCAGGTGCAACGAATATCTGGGGAAATGAGGGCGAAGCTAATTTCGTCTCAAGAATTCTGGGGCACGACACGGGAGTCGGACGGGAGGAATTGACGGGTGACTCGCGATGGGTGCGAGATTAGAGAGCTGAAACGAAAACGGGCTTCAAAGCAGCAGAGTTCCGCGAAAATGGATGGATATAATACAGACAGCAGGTGCACAGCGAAAAGACGAGAGAAAACGGAAACACAGCAGGGAAAGCAAGCGATTCTATACCAGCATTGAGTATATATGAGGATAGGCACATCCTCCCAAATTGTGATGGAGACGTACCGAGGGACTTATCAATTATCGCAGTCCCAATACCACAAAGGTGACTGATTTTGGATACCCAGTTTGCTCTGGATGATCTCCAAGACTTCTTGCTCGTGGGCATCTTCGTACTGATTCGCCCACATCGAATAATTCGAGTAGCGTGCGAGCATGAGTTCGTACTCGTAGGAAACAGGAACTTCATAACGCAATTCAGCATTTGCTACCTTCTCGAGGTGCCTCTTGACAGGCACAAGCGAGGCAGCAGCAGCGACGCGGTCGCTCATGTAGTTTTCGCGTTTGATTATGTAAGCCCTTGTCCACTGCAAATCGGAATAGTTGGTCTTCGCTGCAGCCAAAGCCGAAATGGACGGTGGGAAGATTCCTGTAGCGCTTGGGATTATACCCCTCGTGAAGTGCATACATTGGTCTTCTCGTTTCATAATGTTCCAGTAGCAACTGTGGCGACGACGTGTGAACCTCGAAGACAGGCATTCAAGGCAAGAACTTACCTGGGCCGGATCAAGGTGGCCACATCGGCTCATGGTCAGGCTTGGGAACGACGGGTTTCCATACGGGAGTATCGCGGGTTGGAAACGCTACAGATTTGTTGTCATCGAATACGTGCTGGACGGGGAGAGCGGTGGTCGATAGGGCAGTGAGGCGGAAGACAAGTTGAAGTTGAAAGTCACTCAGTGGCGGACTACCTGTATATGTAGCGGCCAGTAAATCGGAAGATGCCGGGTGAGGTTTGGTAGTACAATGAACCCATGTTCACCGGTAAAGGCGACACGCTCGCTTTTCACCCTTACTACTTGATGGCTCTGGAGCTTGCTGCGTTCTCCTCAGAACTAGGCCTGAACATTCATCCGTCGATTTTTACGATGCCACCCGGCAATTACTCTTCTTCCAAAGAAGCGATGGTAAGCACATTACTGACCTCGATATGAGAACTACTAAGCAAGTCTTCATCGTCCAGGCGGTCACTCGCTCGCGCGTCGAAGCCGCACTTAACGCACCGAAAGAGCGTGTCGCGGAAAACCAGGGCGCAGCAGCCAATGGTGACCTCGATTCGTCTTCTCCGCCATCACTCCCCAACAGCCCCTTCAAAGACCTGAATCCGAAGCGCACTGCCGCCCTCCTGCAACTCCCTAATATGCGTCTGCAGACGCTCCGCGGCCATGCTGGCCAAGCAGCCGCCTCGACGTCATCTGCGCCCCCTCAGAACCTCGCAATTTCCGGCCTGGACCTGCAGGAAATGACGCCGATGCTGCCACTGTTGTCGTCACCGCCTCGTGAGTTTGATTCTTTTCCGAGCGCCACAGCACAGCGGCGTGTGGACAACAACAAAGGGCGGACGCGGCCGCGATAGTCAGGCGTACGAGATTATCACTTGGTCGTTGAACAGATGAAGAATAAAGGAACTGTCCTTTGAATGTCACTAAGATTGAATGTGTAGTTGGTCCTTTCTGCCGATAATGTCATGCTCTGTTCGTATGCTGTACAAACTTCCCGGTTCCGTGCACAAGACTGGTGTTTGACCCTACTTATTGCGATTCCAATACCATAATGCAGGTTGCTCTTCGATTTTCAATTCCCTCTGGATGGTTTGCAGAACCTTCCTCTCGTGCTCGTCTTCGTACTGTTCGTGCTCCATCGAATAGTTCGAGTAACGCGCAATCATGATGTCGTACTCGTAGGAAATGGGATGGCGGATGTGCAGCGTAGCATTGGTCACCTTCTCCAGGTACTTCTTGACATCGACAAGCGAGATATACTCGTCGCGATCGAGAATCCCTCGGTCCACAGAGAAGCGGAATAGCTGCTGCAATGAGCAGCCGAAGCCAAAATGGAGTACAGGCGCCTTTTTGGTGCGCCTGGGATCGCAGTCCTCGCGCAGGTGGAGCATTGGTCTTCTTGTCTCCATGAATTCCAACAGTGAGGGCTGCGAAGCAAAAGCATTGTGCTTGCGTGAGGACACTGACGGACATGCGACAAGCTGGCTCGGACTCACGAGAGGCACAACCCTGCCGATCATTGAGGGTCGGGAGGGATCGTCTCGTGTAGGATGGAGCAGCCGCGTGCCGTTCGGTAGAATTGTGAATGACATGGCAGGGAGGGCAGGGAAGTTGAGAAGGATCGGTCCATGGCTCTGTTAAGTAGTGCAGACTCAGAAAAGCCGGAGGATGCCGGTGTGGACTCTGGTCACAGACGAGCCCTTTGACTGTACTACTGAACCGCATTGTTTACTCCCACGTGTGGTTGTGGGTCTTAGCAGCCCGTGAAAGATTCCCGTAATCTGTCAGACCGGTCACGCCAACGAGCTTCCGCGCGATAGAAGCTGATAGAAGCCTACCTGCGATTTTCCAGGGCTTGACAGTACTGCACCCCCTGATCTGATTCACCCTCCTCCTAGCGCAAAATGGCGCACCTGTCGACACCGGTTCTACCGACACGCCAATGGGTATGAGCATCTCCGAAAACCAGCCCCCGGTCAGCCACTGCGCACCGTATCCCCCTTCCTCGTGTGGTACGACAGCGGCAAACAGGCATCGTCTTTACGACGGTGCTGTCCCAAAGCCCAGTAATTGGCGACGTCAACGAGGTTGGCGTATTGGTGATGGTGACGACTTACCACAAATCTGGGAGGCTCGGCTCAGGTAGACATTTTGCAGGAGAGAGGTAACCGACGTGGTGGATAGACTGGAGTTATCCAGATGCATACGAGTGAAGGAAATTCCCCCAGGTATTGAGGCCGCATGAGTGAATATGAAGAAGGAATGATACGAGCATCGAGCGACTCCCCGCCGCGACGCGTCACGGTCACGTGCTCGTTACTGTCGATTTGCCTGAGTCTTCGACGCGTCAAGACGCATCGTAATACGTATGGTGAACGGATCGTCTTGTTGACACACTTATTGAGCTGTCTCTTGTGCCGCTAAATATAACAGCTTCGCAGTGCCAACAGATGCAGTATATGAATCTCAATAATTTCAGTGGAAACTGACTGAAGTAGGGCATGTCTAAGCCGCAGAAAACTCGAGCGCTGCAAGTAACCCCGGCCTGACGCCCTCAAACTTCCATCCAGACGCTTCGCCGAGCTGCACAAACTGTGCGAGCGTCCTCTCCTGGCCGTTTCCCAAGTTGAACATCTGAGCCCCGGCGCACGAATACGTCAGTATGACAAGCGGGAACGAGGCGTGTATGATATGCACCTGCAAGTCGAGCATGGTGACGAAACCGCCAACCGCCAACCCAAGATTGCCTAGGAGAGGGTACGGAGACGGAGGTCCTGATGGGTCAGGACAGGCGTACGGCATGATGGTATCGAAGACGACGAGCTTCGAAGACGAGCTTGCGGCGGCGCGGAGATTCTTGAGGATGGTGATGCAGGTGGAGTCGGGCCAGTCATGCATGACCGAGCGCATGAAGTATACTGCAGCGTGCTTGACGGTCTGCGGCTCAAAGAAGTTTTGGACTCCTCGAGTTGTCAGATACTCCGGCGGTTGGAATACGATCAACATATAGATGACAGTACCTTTCAGCAGGACGCTTCCGTCGGCAATGGCCTTCGGTGCTTGATTCTCCCAGAACTGATTGATAGTTATGGATAGATCAGAACACCCTGCTGAGAATTTCGAGACAGTTGCGTACCTGCCTGGCTCGGAGCGTAATGACTTCTTCCAGATCTTCCACAACAAACTTGAGGTTCGGGAATGTCTTCGCAAGGAGTAGGGTGACTGAGCCCACGCCCCCACCCACATCCACTCCAACACTCCCATCCGGCAAGTTCTTCCAGTCAAAGCCTGCCACAAAGGTGTGATGTCAGGCGTTGCTATAGGATAGTTCATTAATCGACACCGCTCACCCTCCGTAAATAGGGCCGGGGGAAGATGATCAAAAGCTCCCGCCATGCCAACGGTGAAACGCCGACCACGCCATGCATTCTCGCCTTCCTCAAACCACTCACAGAGAGGCGCCTTCGTTCCCATCGCCAGGTTGAAGGGTGCCTCCGAGTCTTCCCGCGGACTACGCAGATAGGTCGTGATAAATGTGCTGCTCTTGAAAGCATCGTCGGTACTACAGGATACTAAGCCAAAGACGTACGGCGGAACGAAGTACTATGACTGACATATGTTCGACCATGGCGGCCGCCGAAGCACCGTCGTACTTTGTCATTCGGCTGCATTGGAGGTGAGAAATTGCATCACGTTGATCTATCACCGAAGCAACGTACTTGGCCTTCAGCTGCCCTAACGGACGAGCCTTGACGAGGACCGAAGACACGCGATTATTAGCAAAGACATTTGGCGAGACCTCCCTGAACACATGGCGTGTGGCAAGGTAACGCAAGATGCGAGCTAAAATGAAAGGTGTAAATCTTGTTGCCTAGAGCGACTGGGACGAGAGTGCCACCCACCTAGCTTATCGGCATCTATCTCAACTTCTCTTCCGATCTCAGAGACATGAAGGCCCTGCGAGACAGCGTTGTGCCTGACCAAAAGTGAAGAGACGAAAGAACATACCTGAGGGCCGACGTCCTTTAAAACGTCGGGTACATTGACGTCGACGGCTAATCCCAGAGCGGCAGATGTGTACATGGCCGGCGCATAGTCGAAAAGTGTATCCATAGGCTGCCGAACAGTCGCGATGATCTGGTGTGCGGCAGCGACAATCAAGTTGGTGGCAGTCACCACATCGTGTTCGTTGTAGAGTGAGATCGGCTGGAACGGGTCGTCCAACGAAGGGAATGGGACACCCTTCTTTGAGTACGCAGACTCAAGAGTCTGAACACTTGAGGATATGATGGTCGCTAGAGCTTTCAGAGGGGTGGTCATTGCGCGGCGGATGTAAGGTCGATGGCCTCGCAAGGCCGCTGTGCAGACCTGTTATAAGTATACCCAAAGCCCGTCCGTTTCAGCTGACATGCCGGTGAGAAAGCGTCTCACACGCGCACCTTTCATGCCAAAGATAACCACAAGAAGACAGCACGCTGATCGCTCTGCCATCAATGTCCGTGACGGCCGAGCAGTAGCATGTATGTATCGTTGAAACCGTTTTGCAGCGCCAGTGACTTGGACGACGAGGTTCTTTGTAGCCAGATCCCTGAGCGCAGTGTCTCGGGCTCGGAAGCTCTGGGTCGGCAAGATGCGTATATCGTGCAACTGAAATGTGAAACAATGAGGCATGATGGATGTGAATGCAAGTGCAGCTCGTGCTGGCTGGCGTCACGGACCTGGACCGAACCAAGTAGCAAGAACGAACATTTGTCGAGAACTTGCAGTGATGTGAGAGGTTTCGGGCGACAAGTCCGTCAGTCACGTGACTCGGGTTAAAGTATCCGATCTCTTCAGGCGTGGCGATGGGCCGCAGGGCGACGTCAACGAGGTCATCGTGTTGGTGATGGTGACGACACACCTTAATTCTTGGGAGGCTCGCCCTACCCATGATCAGGCAGATATGTTCCAGGGGACATGGGGTGACAGGCAACGGATGTGGTGGATGGATTAAGTAAACCATCCAGAGACTTACGAGTGATCGGGCTCCCGAGGGTCCAGTATCTGCATAATGGAATACGCTGACAGTACTTGCAGCTTGAGTCGCGATTTCATGAGTATATAGGAAGGAAATCGGAATAGTATGCAGATCGTAGTATGAGCAAGAACGAGTCGTGATGAGCGACCGGAACCCGGGCAGACGCGACGCGTCACGGTCACGTGCTCGTTACTGTCAGCGTTCGCGTCTCAACGCGTCGCGTGTGGACGAGAGAATTTTTGCGTCCCGTCGGCACTATTTCAGTTCTCTTTCTCCGCTCCCTGAGCAACTGCAAAATTATGCAAAATTCACGGCACCCTTTGAGGCAGGTTGTCTCATCAAAGACTCGAAGCCCTCACAGGCGCCAGTCGCGGAGGCCAGCATATGCAGCAAGGGGACCCCGGTGTTTCTGGATCGCATGTACTCAGAATTAGAAGCATGATGGCTGTCAGTGGCGAGTCAGAGGCTCGAGTTTGTTGGAAGGCACTTGATATGCTCTAGCACACGAGAATGCCCCGGAAGCTTCGGCGCCGTCGCCATCGCTGTATTCGTGATAACGCGATCCTGCGTTCACAGGTTCACAGCGCTTGACCCAGCTTTGACTTTCGAGCCTGGGCTTAGAATGCATTGACCATGCCGCGAACACAGGAAGGGAATGTTTGTGTGAGTTTGCCTGGGTCTCTATTGGATCTCTCCAGAGATGGAAGCGCTCCGCCTTGCCTAAGGCGTATACCTCCAGCAGGCCGCAGGCGCGCATGTCTTCCGAGAAATTGCGGTGATGCGACTTCGGCACTCCTTCAGTCTGCCTGAGTCGATATGTTCGACTCCTTACATCGTTCACCTGTTGTACCGGCGGCCCTCACCGGTATGAAAAGGGATCCGGCCTGAAATTGTCCACCCTAGATCAGGTGTACACATTCCCTCTCGCATTGTTCGCAGAGAAGTAATTCATCAAATGCTTGGGTTTCGCACCGTGGGTTTCGCCGCGATATTCTTCCACATGCCCTAACCCTGGTACATAATACCGCGCCTTCGCAGGAGCGCATCAGCCCGCCCTGCATCAATCCGGATGCGGCGGGTCGGGCATCTCAGCTGAAGGAAGACAACGTGGGAAACATCAAGAGTATTTTTGGGAAATACGTATCTGATCCTACTAAGATAATTGCCTGGAAGGTGTCGGGCGGCAGGTTCGCATTATCGGATGATGAAATCCTAGGATTATCAGGCGCGAGGCGGGGCCGGTCGCGCGAGTATCTCCTTATACGGCGAGGAACCGACACCTGCGTCGGCATCAGCGCTTCGAAATCAACATCCATCAGCGCCTCTTGGACATGTGCCCGACGCCCCCGCCCTCCGCCCAGTTCCTCGCGCCCTCTATTGGCTGATAGTCATCGCCGCCCTCCCGACGCTTGTGGACGGCTGTGTACGCACGACTCCCGCACGCTGTATATAAGGCGAGGCGGGAGGTACGAGTCATCACCATCCACACTCGGCTTGCATCTCCCGCCTTCCAGCAGCAACACCCCCCGCTCAATCACCCAAAAACTCATCTTGACTCATCTGCGATGTATCCCTCGTCGTCAAACAGCAGCCCCCAGTCTTACCGCTCTAGCACGGCATGGTCCCTGAACACGCTCACCGACACGTCGGGCACCCCGAGTACGCCCAACCGGGGCTCGGTCGGGCTCCCGCCCACCCCGCCGTCCTCGACCGGATCGATCAGGACGTATACCGGGTCCGCGTACTCGACTTATTCGTCGACGCCGTCGACGCCTGGCGCGCCCCACATGCCTACGGTCCCACTCCCGCCGGTGAACGGCCACGGCGGTGCGTGTCAATGCCATCACCGGCCAACCCTTCAGCTGATTTCTTCCTTAGGTCTTCCTACACCTCCCACAAGCCCTCAAGCCAATAGACGCACCCCGCACAGGTTGCACCCCTCGCTCATGCAGATGGACTTCCACTTTGATGTCGCCTATCCGCCCGATGCCGTCGTACTGCGCCCAAACCAACACCAAGCACTGTCCCAGCTCGCGACTGATGTGGGAACTCCGCATCTGACTATCGTCATCCAGAATAGCTACGTCGAGGTGACGCGCAGGGCCCCCTTGACCGTGTACGACGTCCTGTTCGATATATACAGCTTCTTCCAGCAGCCCGAGCGCTCCAACCCCAGACACAAGATCGTCGAATTTCTCGCCCAGAGACGGTTCGTCGGCTTGCAGATGACCCCAACTGGTCATTGGCAAGCCGTTTTCCAGTGATCGCTCTGACTGGAGTGAAGCCGGTCCTCAAGCACCGGATAAGACATAAGACCCACGATGTATCGTGGAAGATCCTCATGAAGTATTCTGCAAATCCTCAAGTATCAATCGTTTATATCGGCCGTCCGAATTGATAAGTATTAATATTCAAGAGCAAGATATCCCTCAAGCTAGACTCAAGATCAGTGCGGACTCTTCAAGGACTTCTGTCAATGGACTTCTGGCCTTAGCGCCGGGCGCTGGTCGCCTGTCGTCTCGGACGATCTACGACCTTCTGCGACTTGTCTCTGGGACGCTCTCTTATTCTCTCATATCACCCCCCAATCATGTATCACCACCATGTTTGTATCCATATCGACTACTACCCTCACCACTCTTCTCGTAGTGTATCCAATGTCTCGTCCTGTATCATACATACCAGCTCCTCTCATCCTCCTTTCTCTTAGATCCCATCTCTTGTCCCGTCGTCTCATACATGAGCAACGGTCGCGTCTGTGATACAATTATCAGTGTCGTACACAGCCTTTTTGCTACACGAACGAAGAAAGATCGACGATCATCGAAATGTGTGACTCTCCCGGGCGTTGGACAACAATCAGGAAGGCGCTTGCACCTCAGAGTCAGAGTTCCCGACGACGCTACGCCGGACGGAGCCGGTCACTCACACGTGATTGTGACATCACACGACCGCAGCGTACATTTCTTGCAGCACCGTGACCGAAAAGTGACAGTTTCGTATTTTCCGATTTCGACGATCACTACCCTTTCCTAGTTCCAAGAGGACCGAAAAAGCCCATTCAGTCAGAAGTAATCAAGAATACACTCAAGGAAATGCGGCCCAATCATAATGAGTCCTTTCGACATGCCATCAGCAATATTGGCAATACTACTGTCCGGTCTCACAGACGTCGATCCTGTCAATAATTATCAGCCAACCAACAGCCAACGGAGTATTCAAAACCTTGTGCAGCCCGAAACTCACCATGAATCTTGGAATTGCGATGGTTGTGGCTACCCGGAACTGAATGTTTTTGCGCTCGCAAATCTCCTTCAAACGGCTTTGATCGTTCTGCGAGACGTTCTCGTTGACAGTGAAGATGGACAGGCGTGGGACAGATGTGAGCGCGGCCGTGATACGAAGGAATGACTCGAAACCGTGGATTGTCTCATAGGGCTCGAATCCAAAGTGTTTGATGGTGCCCGGTAATGTGAACGGCTCAACTGGCTCCCGATGAAGGATGAGCTGCTCTAGCGCTGTCAACGCCTCCATCGCCGGGAGCTTGGACTTCACCGTAAGAGATCGTATGTGCGGCGCGTAGGCTGCGAATATATCCGCCGTGGACCCCTGATACAAATAGCGCGGCGATGTATCCAATGCGAGGAGAGATGTGCCAGATTCCGCCAGCGCAGGCGGAAGCAGCCAGCGTATAGCCGAGTGCGCGACGTCTGAATGATATGAGAAGCCTTCAAGACGAAAGGGAGGGCGGTGCTCCGGAGGTGTGCCGCCGTAGAGGCCGTCTCCTAGGTGCAAAAAACGGACGCAAGGCCAGACGGTGAGAAGCTGGGCCAACACGCGGAATGTGGACGCGATGGAGAGGTGCGTGATCCGGACGGGTAGTTCGGCGATGCGTGAGAGAGTGTTAGGTAGGAATTTATCTTGCCCGATCGTGAGTCCTAGCTCCACAAGCTGCGGGCAAAAGGACAACATAGTTAAAAATTGGGATGTGCGCGTGTGATGGATCCCCAGTTGGGAAGAGTTTGATACATGAATCCCCGATATGGAACGCACGTATGCTCCGAGACGTGGAGCATTGGTGATTGCTTGCAAGAAAGAAGCTGTCTTGTGCCGTTGTCTCGGGCTGGAAGACAACTCGACGACACGGAAGAGAATGCGTTGGGATGGGAGAGTCCACAATCTGCATACGAGTGCGCATGCAGCGATGGTCCCATAGTGCGTGGCGGACTCAGAGTAGTCGAACACGTCATCCAAGACACAAATGACCAGATCGTAGGGTAACCTGGTTTGTCTGGTTGATGAACCAGCCCCCGACATCTGAAAAAAAGTAAAATATACGACCATTGAGGCTTTGGAATAGGATGCGGAGAATCAATATACTTGCCGTGCGCAATGAGGGACCGATAACTTGAACCGACTGGATGAAATGGAATCGCCTTCGAACGCTGGCATAGCGATGAGCAGGCCACCAAAACAGTGTCTAAACGACTTACCTTCGTCAACGGGCTAGTCTCGGTATCGGATTCTGCTCAGCCGTATCCACTATTACTGAGTGATCGCAATGGTCTTCCACTGATCCCTGAAAATGTTAGAACTTTCGGTGATTGGTCGGGGGTTGTGTGGTCACTTCTAGGTCAAGCAGCTGTCTGAGACAGGGGAAACTGCTGGAAACTGTGTAAAAGCTAAGCAAGCTGCGTGCGACGATGACGGTTGCATCCAGGAACCTGAGTCCGAGATCGCAGCTTGCTGGAGCCTATCCGGAGCGGAGTCGGCCAGCCCCGGGCAAAACTCACACGCGCTTTCTTCGACGTCCACGGTCTCCCTTTGCTCAGGCCGCTCAAAGTCCATACTGTAATAGTCAAATTTCAATCCGGACGCTCCCTGCACACGGTTCTGGTGCGTTGAACTCCAACCTAGGCTCGTCCGTACAGACCCAATCTTTGGCATATCTGGCTTACATGCGCGAAGGTATTCGCAATGATCAAAAGGGTATACACCGCTGCTTTGTCGTCCAAACATTGCCGACGCGCTCGTGCTTAGAAAACGGGTGAGAACATAAAGAACAAAGACTCAGCGCCGAGAAAGGCTTACTATTTGCACGAGCAGGCCGTCCTCATGGAGGTAATACTTGTCAAGTCTTAGCAGGAGCCCTTCCAACCTCTCGTCCGGGATTGTTACCTTTTTCACAATGGTCGGAAGCCCCGGCCCGTATCCGCCCCCGACTTCAGACCCCTCAGCCCACCCTTGTACCTTGCCGTTGTCTCTACCCACGCCCTGGGCGAGGGTCCTCTTGACTCGGCGCGGATGGTAATCGGTGACGACGAATGTCCTATTGCCATTGTGCGACTCTATATGAACAGTCCTCATTCCGAAGACAGAGAAGTAAGTCGGGCGGCCGAGGAAATGTGGAGGTGCGAGCCGATGGATTAAGTGCGCGCCGGTCGCTCCCCACTTGGTCCATGGGATGACGGCCTCCGCAGGATCACTAGCACAAAAGATGTCGACAAGTCTTCGAGGTGGAGTGGAGAGCTCGAACCGCTCGTCAGATTGTAGAAAGAGGCGTAAAATGACGAGCTTGTCATCCAGATCGGTGATGAACAGTCCCTGGCCCGGAATGGTGGTCGATGATTGATGCACAGATTTGTGTAGGAAACTTGCTCGCGTGATCCGACTCGGGAAGTTGTCAGGCAAGGCAAACTCGAGTAGGCACTGTGTACGGAAGTTGTATACCTGGAGAAGAGGTCTACTGGGAGGCCGAAGGGGGAAAGACTGCGTGAGAATATGACTGTCGTCCAAGAAGCAAAACGATATGCGGGACAACAAAGACATATGGCTTTGCGATAGCACCTACAAAATCTGTCAACCACTGCCAAGAGAGGATCTCAACGATCTGCACGTACCAATTCGGTCTGAATTGCTCCAGTTCTCCAGTTCCATATGCAGACATTCTTCACATTGACACCAGTTCCGTCTGAAGATATCACCATTGCACCGTATTCGCCACATATTTCCATCGTACCAGTAGTGGGAGACAGGTGTCCGTGCTGTATATGGATGACTCCTGAGGCCGGCCCTAATGGGTGAGGGAGGCCTGTCGATAGCGAACAGACATGGATGATAGGAAAGCTGCTGGTCGTTGTCAGTTATCGTCGTACAGCTACATAAGTAAGAGAGAAGTCTGACCGATTGTTCAACGAGGCTACGAACAAGAGTAAGTCTTGTGATACATCGATGGTGACGTCGGCTCGTGGGTTATTCAACCTGAGCTGGTCGAAGCTCAGATACCAGCGTCGATAGTCCACTCGGCGTCGTTTCGAAGGTAAGCGCGTGAGACATATCATGGTACCAGTTCCTGTACTTTGAGGATAGATCTGGGCTAGGATTCCTCCAGAAAAGACAAACTCGGAATTGAGATCGCTAAGACCTTCAGGCGGAGGAACGTCGAACAGCTCCTGCCCTGCCAAGTCTCTCCATGCCTGTTGATACCGTTGCAGCATGTCCAGTCTGTCGACCGTAGATAACAGCTCGTCGGGGCAGTCGCGCAAGCCAGCGGCTGCAAGTTCCACCTTATACTTCGGATCGACAGAGTCCTCGATGAGTGTTTTCAACCTGTTACATGTCTAGCGTGGCTTGAGCTGGCAATTCAGGGCATATATGCATTGAATAACTACCAGCTTGAGGACTACCAGAGATCTGAAGTCAAGGTTCTCCAAAATCTTAAGGGCTAGTTCGGTTGGCAAGAGATGAAGGGACGTCATGACTGGCAGTGGGTGAAGCTAATGAGCAGTGAGCAGTATAACTTGGAAGAAAAAGAGCCTCCTTACTCGACTCGACAGTGTCGCTGTTTTGCGGACTGTAAGTAGTAGTGATGTGACTACGCTAGATCGACAGCAAGTGGTAGGAGTAGCAGCTGAGGAAGCATGGTCGAACATGCGTCTCAGGCTATTCATCGGATATTCTCGGCAGTCTCCGATAGCCTATTCATTGTAGTCAAGTTTCAACTTATCGCAACGTATCTACGGAATTATACAGGAAGTAAACTAGTGTGGTCCTAAAAATCAATAAGTTACTCGAAACGAAGGAAAGTAGGATGGCAGTCTAGTGGGCCAGATGTTGCATCGACTGCGCCTGTAGCTTCATAAACTCTTCCACAGCCTCTTCCCAATCCACACCTTCACCATTTCCGATACTCTTGGACTTCCGCCCACGCTTTTTGCCTCGACTCCCTCCACCGATGCCCCCTTCGTACGCCTCGCCAGTGACCTGTTGCGCGAGATGCTTCACCTCCGCGAACTCGTCTGTCGCTTGCGCGCGCAAAAAGCCGGCGCTATCCGCGCGATGCCGCAAGCAATCTGGCTCCCGATACCCATCGAGCGAGCCCACCCACTCACTCGGACTGCCTTGGTCCGCCACCATGGGGCGTTGATCCGACCAGAGAGAGCCGCCGTTGGTCTTAGCGAGGACCTGCTGAATGTCGAGAGACTCGCCTGGAGGGATGGGGATGGGCTGCGACGGTGTGACGCAAGGCATATCGGTTTCTTTGCGCAAAACGTTGTCCACATCGACAGCCGAGAAGAATGCGACGCCTTGCGGGAGGTCGTCCATGCCCAGCCTGTACGCGAACAGACTGCGTGTCCAGAGGTTCGCGATCTGCAGTGCCAGAGCAGCGCGATATCGGTCTTCTTCCTTGACCAGGTATCGCAGCTCGTCGTGAACTGAGATCAGGAACCGCGCCTTGATGTCGTATTTCGTGATCAGGTGGTCCATCGCGACGATGAGGAGGTGCAGGTAGTCTACGCCCGACGACTGCACGACCCAGTTGATGCGCGATGGCATGTAGTCGGACCCGAATTCCGCTGGTAGGTACTCCTTCGACAGCGCATACGTGACTCCGCACCCCAGCGCAGGCGTTTGCGGGCGTTCGGACAGCGCAATCTCCTCCAGCTTGTTGAATACGAAACTCTCCGTCCCGCCAAACCAGAACTTGCGTCCAAAGATGTCCGCGCGGTGTGTATTCTTGCCCTTGGTCGACGCATAGAGCTGTTCTGCCAGTTTTTGCGCCTCCTCAGGCAGCATGCTGGCGTTCGCCTGCAACAGGAGCAGCACCGCATGCCGCATGCCCGCGCCGTAGATCCGCGAATAGTTGAACACCTTCGCCTGATCGCGCGAGATGCCCAGGATCCCCGCTGTCTTCGAATGCAAATCCGTGCCCGCAGCCTTCGTGCCCTCGAGGGTCATCCACCCAATCGCCGTCGCGCCGTGTAGTCCGAATTGCGCATCACCCATGACGCTGGATATCCATAGTTCCTCGGAATCGACGTCCGCGCCTACGATAGCGTAGCCGGCCGGTGCACGAACCATAGCCTTGAGCTCGGAGCCGACACGGTTTTTCTTGGCATTGCTAGCAGTGAGCCACGTCTTTTCGATCGCCCGCCGCGTCACAGTGCCCATAGTGATGACCTGAGGAACAATGACGCCAGACTTCTTCTGCAGGCCCGTGCCGTCCGCCCCCTGATTAGGTGGAAGCCCCATGTCCAGTTGTTCGTTCTGCCAAACGACCATCTGCTTGAGTACTCGATCCCGAGCGCTGATCCAGTAACTGCATTGAGCGTTCATGTCAAGCGCACTCTTCGCTTCATCGCCAGGGCTCGTCAACGTCCCGTCCTGGGCGTACTTGATGAACGTCTTTCCAAGTGGACTGCCGACGTTTGCACTCTCGCCATCCTTGTGCGGTACCTTGTAAAAGACGAACCCGCCCTGCAGAGCCATCGCCTGTAAAGCCTCGTCGGCAGGATCGTAGAAGTCGACAGATGTCTGACGGGTGGAGTACGTCGCGCTCTTGAGTACACGAAAAGTCCACCCGTGCTCACGGGAGTGGAATAGAGGCCAGTCTTGCCAGGACAATCGGAGCAGTAGTGGCGCCACGCGACTACGTGGTGTAAGGTCGACGCTGCCAGGAGCAGCGTCCTTCTTTGGCTTCGTGAGGTCCCAGTACCACTTGGGCCACAGGACAGGGGGAAACTTCGGAGGAGTTGGTGCCTTCGACGACCGGCGTTTTTGAGAACCGTTTTCGTCCTGTTGTACTGGAGTCCAGTCAAGTTGCGCCAACCACGGGTCGCGATCGATAGCTTCGCAAGTGTCTCTCGCGAGTTTCAGCACACGCTTGGAAAGCTCTTCCGACCTGTCACCTTCTGCAATAGCAAGTGCGACTTCCACATCAAGAGCAGACATTCGACCAGACTTGAGTGCAGCGACCCCATGTTTGGTACCTAGCAAGATGCCGATCTTCGTTTTTCCTGCAGTCGAGGGACGCACGACCTCCTCGTCGACAACGAAATGCCACTTTTCGCCGGAAGAGTACTGGAATGCATGGCCGTCATACGAGAGCTTCAGCAGAAGTGGCAGAGTGCGGTTGATGACGCGAGTAGAGAAAATGCCCAATGCGAGGAGCTCGTGATACCAAGCAGGATGAGTGTGGATTTCTAGGACACTAGCTGGTTCATGCGTGTGCTCGGACTCCTGTCGACCTGTCAGACTAGCATCTGAATTACAGACGATAGGATACGCACCGCCTCCGCTGGATAGACGCCCCTTGACTTGCCAGCGACTTTCGGCGTCCAGTCCAGTTGTTGTAACCACACGTCCTCTTTCCACTTCTCGCTCTCCATCATGCCTTTAGCCTCCATTGCAAGATCTGCCAGCCTGCTTTTGACTTTCTCCTCTAGATCGCGGTATGTGCGTTCGGCGTCCTCCAGGTACTTTTCCCACTGCTCATTCACAGTGAGGAAACTAGAACCCATGGAGAGAATCCCAGAAAACGAGACGGGGCTGGGGCACGCAGTCAGGAAATCGGGAAGGACCTTGGCATAGACGGAATGAGTGACAAAGACGTCGTGCGCGCAATAATTGAGATAGTCCTGGATATTGTCTCTGATCTCCTCGGGTGTCCTCGTCATGAAGTCGTTTCGAATTTGCTTGTCCATGTCAATGTCGCAGTGCAGCTTGGCCACGTCGGCGAGGGAGTTTGCGGACGTGATGTCCTCCCAACGCTTCGCCGACATGTCCGTTTCGCCGTCGCCATTCTCTTCCTCACCCTCGAGCAGCTGCGGTAAGCTCTCTTCCATGGCCTGGCGCAGCTTCCGATATTCCTCGCGCTTGTTCTCGTCGACCTCGTTGTCATGCCGGCGCGTTGTCTCACGCAGTAGTGCCACTACAGCCTCGTACGCCTCCTCTTTCCGCTCGCGCTCCTTCAGCTTCGACTTCCGGTACTTCATCCACGCCGGCCGTTGGTGTGACGAGATTCCCTTGACGGCGACATGTAGCGCCATCGTGTCGAGGAAACGGTTACCGCTCCCGGAGATGCTGTACTCCTCGCGAATCCGCGCGCGATCGTAGGAGACGTTGTGGCCAACGACCACGCGCGGGACATTGGCTGGGCCAAACGTGATGAGCTGTTGAGGGTTCGTGCTCTCCCCGATAAGCCAGGGCGAGATCCACGCGTACCACCCATTCCGTGTCGCCAGGCACGCCATGACGGCGTACGGATGGTACTCCGGCATAGTCTCGACGTCAAATACAACAGCATCTTCCATACGGCCATCGTGCTCGGGAAAGTCGACATGTACGCTGTAGCTCGAGCCGTCCGGATAGTAGTGGTACTTGGTCCATCCAGACTGGATATCCCATTGATCTGGACGAGGCGGAAGGTCGGTCGCGCTGAGGTCTCTAGCGAGCGTCAGCCAGGGCTGCGCTGCTTGAGCGCCAATGCGGTGGAAGTGCTCGTCGATAGTGCGGCCTTGGAGAGGGGGTAAGACAAAACTCGTATCGGGGAGGACAGAGCCCTGGGTCCGGTCGAGACCATGCATCTGCAGGTGCTCCTGTGCAATACGAACATATCGCGGATCCGGTGCCGGGAATGAGACGTTTTTGAATATCTGGGCGTGAAGAAGACGTGATAGGAGCTGTACGCCGACCTCGTTGCGCTTAACTGAACATGCCGAGATTAGCGTTGGCCAGGCGCAAGGAGGCCATTCTCACCGTAATTCACGGGTTTTCTGGCTATGATTTCTGTCCTACGCGCCCTCACAGGTTCCTCTACGAAAGATTTGGTCGTGTGATTGTCCGACGGTAGCCGTTTTTGCTGCAACGCGTGACGACGACAAGACGCGTGAATTGTCCGGGTTTGAGTGAGTCGTCCGGCAGTGACCAGCGCATACTTAGACATCCGGAGTCCGTCGACATCCGAGTAAGCTGCGCGCACAGACAGGACGTGTCTGGAGGATCTATGCTCGTCGTTCGAAGGAGAGAAAGGCTGGCGCACGCGACTCACTGCGCGGCTCCGGCGGAAATGTCGCGATTTCCTTACGTAATATCCCGGTTACGTCAGGATCTGAAGCTCGCCTCCGCACCCGAGCTGCACGCAGCTCTCCTTTAGCTTGTGACTTTCACCACCCCCCGCTGGCAGAATGGCGTGGTTCAGTGGTTGGTTCAAGAAGGTAGTGGAATTCTTTTGATTGACAAGGAGGACAAACTGACTGACTGGTGTGCAGAGCGAACCGGAGGACTATGAACAGATCCTGTCTTCCCTCGCACTCGACATCCAGAAACGCCAGACGCGCCTATCCGAGATTCGCCTGCGCGAACGAAGAGCCACCCTGGTCGTGACGCTATATGCACTCGCCGCATGGGGAGCCTATGGTAGTCTGTGGTACACTGGATTGTTACCCAACATCAGCGGCCGCCCTACAAACACCCAGCTTGAGAAGGCAGTGAAGGGATTTCCTGCCGTGATAGGACCTATATTGTGCGTGTTTATGCCACTCCTCTCGAAGCGAACTCTGACCTTGGAGGTAGGATTCTTTTCACGCGTCGCATCGTGCAACTGTGGTACGCGCGCATCGGAGACGCCGAAGGTACGTGGCATTCTGCTCCTCTGACAACGCGTGCTTCGAACCGACTCGCTCTCACAGAAAAGAGTTTGAAGAAGCTCTACAACGAGCAGCGCTCCAAGGTGGAGGAGATAAAGAAGAAGACAAACTATTACAGCACGCGGAGTCTGCTCGAGCGGTACGAGGATGGCGCTAAGCCGGAGTCACCCGCCCGAAGAGCAATTCCCCAACCTCCACCAGGTCCTCAGCAACTGCCGATCACCCCGCAACGCAAAGGTCCTGTTCCGCCCACATTGCAGCCGACAGCACAAGGGACACCTGTACCTCCGGGCTTACAAAGTCAGCTCTCACGTAAGTAATACCTCGCCCCGGTCTTCAGGTTGTACTCATGACGACGTTCTTTCTTTACATAGCACCCCCACAACAGCCTCTACCGACTCCTCGTAAGCAATGGTTTGATAAACTGGCTGACGCTCTTTTGGGAGACGATGAACCGGCCGTCAACGCGGCTGCGTCACGTTACGCCCTCATTTGTCAAAAATGCTTTGCGCACAATGGGCTTGTGAAGGAGAGCATGTGGGAGGATGCACGTTCGTATCATCCAGGATCACTTCCCTTTCATAGCTGACTTTTCGGCTCCTGGTAACAGAATACGTGTGCCCAAAGTGCGGACACTTTAACCCGTCCGCTCGCTCGCTCAAAACTGGAGGTGGTCCTTCTTCTTCCAAGTTACCTGCTTCGACTTCTCCGCTCGCCAGGCTTGCCCAGCAGCAGAGTTTGCCGCCTGCATCTGCTAGCGCTCCACATAGATCACCGCTGCGAGTCGAGGAGATGGACGTCGACACTCTCGACGATCCAACTCCGGCACTTTCATAATAGGTTGGTTGCGTGAGCTTGGACGTTGATTCGTAGCCCGGTGGCCGGTGCACGACCGTTCGTTGTTATTATTAGGTATCGTCGTCATACCGTATATTGAGGTATTGTTCTGCTTTCGTACTCTACGCTATGTCTGGCGCCCTATGCGTCTTGTAACAAGGTCAATGCATTGTTAGTAATTATTCTGTGGCGGTTCCTGTCAGAGTTCTGCTGCAACGTACTCTTCGCGAGCTCCAGCCTGCTTCGACTTCGCTTCTGCCGCGCGTACGCGACGCGACGATGGTGCTAGGGCCTGAAAATCACCCTGTGCCTTCGCCCTATCAATGAGAACGCGATTAGGAGTTACAACGGCGTGCACGAATGCGGCAATTGCAAAGACGAACGACGCATCCTACGCAGCCACCCGCTGCCGTCACCGTCGGGAAGCACGCTAAAACAAACGCAATTCATATACGGCTTGCCGACCGACCTTGTCTTGCATGTGGCTAACACGCCGCCTCTCGCCCGGTCCAACATGCCCATCTGCATCGACTCCAACGCCCAACTTTGCTTCCGGAGGCGCGAGCTCGCTGGATATGGCAGTCGTTGTAGTTGCGCCAAGTTGAAAGCCCGCGACGCGGCGGCGCGCTTGCCACCGACGATGACGACGACGAGTGCGACGCTACCCGCGCCCGACCGCGCAGGTGAGTTTCCGCGCCCAAGCAGTCCGAGGGCGTGCCAATGAAGGTTTCGAAGTGGCCTCGCAGGGTGCGCTTCGCCGAGGCGTCAGCGTCGCCTCGTGCCCCCAAGACACTGGTGTGTAATCGATATCACGATCCGCTGCCTGCGATGCTGAGTCTCTGACCGCACATGACCGCAGACACGAGCTGCAGGCATCGTGCAATGTCTGGCCCGCAGATGACGCTCTTTCCTGCCTCGTGGCGGGCGGCCTCGAGGCAGGCGCGTGGCGTGGCAGTGAGGCGCACCCACCGTCGTCTCTGTGGACGTACCTTCGACTGCTTTTCCCTTGCTTCCTTGTTCTTCCCGTCGTCAGTTCCACCCTTCTCGCTCGACTGTCTCCCAGGGATATGAAGTGCTCCAACCGATAGGTGTCGCGTTAACCCCTTCGCACGCAGGAGGCCTGCTCCGAACTGAGCTCCACGGTACACCAACACTGCCCCTGCCCGGGCCAGCCCCTGCCACAGCGCAGGCCGTCTTGTCTCATGCATGCAATTGTGTGTCTCCGACACACTCTCCGACCTCTCCACCTCACCGCCCTACCTCCCCGATTCCGATGTCTCGCTCAATCCGTCTATATAATCTCCGGGCCGCCAGCACAGCGACTCTCCACCGATGACAGTACTGCAGCCTCCCACTCGAGTGCAGAGCCTCGTCAGACACCCCCATATCCGTCGCCCAGCGCTGCGGGAGGGCAAATTTGACAGCCGGCGGCGCGAAGCCCCGATACCACTGCCGTCCGCGTTCGTGCGCTGCTGTGCCAGCCCCTGCGATCATCAGTTCCTATCTGGCTCTATCCGTGGGGTGTCCGAGTATTTTTCACCAGCTCCTCGTCGCCCCCTTCTCGTTCTCACCGCCATAGACGCAAAAAATCTGTGCCCCCTGGTCGGAGGCCGCCGGGGGGCTCAGTACCGAGCACTGGGAGGGCCGCTCTGTGTGACAGAAGGCGTGCGCGTGAGGTTCAGACTGCCCCGGGCGTGGCGAGCCGAAATGAAGGCTGATTGTGGGTGATTTTAGGTGTGCTCCGCTGTCCCGTGCGTCCGTATCTATTGATCAGTCTGTTCCAGGACATTCTAGCGGTGGTCCTTGGAGACATATCACAATCTCTCTGTACAGCGTCACATAGACCTCTAAGGAGGTCGAGAATTTAATCGCCCGTTTTATTTTGGATTCGTGAGCCTGAGACGGCCGCAGCGATATCGGCCGGGGGTGACACAAGGTCCGTGATCGAGCTGCCCGCTCTCTTTCAATTTGGCTAAATTGCTGCGGCTGCAAACGCTTCCAGCTCTCCTGCAGTGCTGTCGCCATACGAAATTCCGTGAAATGGCTTTTTCACAAGAGAAACAAGGCCTCCGCCGTGGAGCAGACAACAACGGCTGAGTCGCCGGCTTCGAGCGCACTTGACAGGTGCCGCGCGGACCCGAATCCGCGTCCCTATCTCGCCGCAGAGCTCTGGAGATTGGCTCCATTCTACGCTGAGTCCTGGCGACAGGGAACCCCGCCCTCTGAGCCCTCCGATCAGCACTTCGATGCTTGGTTACGATGCTATCCCGATGGGCACAACGCCTCTGCACCCGCCCGACGACGCGGTCCCGCCAAGCAGCGCATCGCGATCTCTACGCGGGGCGGGCTCGGGCGCAGTGTCGATAATCGCCAGATCCGCCGTCCAGCCCGAGTCTGTACGGATCCCGCTGCACCCTGGGCCCCGCCCGCTCCTCCCCCGCCGCAACTCCACGCCGGCGGATTTCTCGCCCGCCTTCGTTCGTTCCTACTCACAAGACGTGCGCCGAGGCGCGCGAGCACATGGTGCGACCCGTCGAAGGCTCGCCTTCTGGTTCTCTGATGCTCACGTGCCTGCGCCCCCCGCATCGGAGCCCGGAAAATACAAGGTGCTTCGCGCGATAGATGGCTTCGCGCGGTGTGGACGGCCGCTCGATAATTCACTCCCAGTGCCCGCGCGCGGGAAGATGCGTGCGCAGAGCGGAGCGGCTCGGGAGATCGGGCCTCGGGCCTGCGCTGTGTGCGTGGGCGCGTTCTCGCGACGCGAAGGGATCTGCAGCCTCAGCCTGTGCTTCGCTGCTTGTGGCGCGCGACTGTATGGCGTATGTCGCTTTTTCTGTGCTGCCTGAGAACGCCGCCGCACGGCTTACGCCAGAGAGAGCATGGCACGCGTGTGCACGCGAAATTCGAATGCTGCAGGCGCGCGTCAGCCCGAACGCTAAACGTGCGCCCGAGAACTGATGACATTTGCAGGACTCGCTTCCGTTCTGTCAAGGCCCACGATAGCGCCATCGGGTGTTGATAGTAACATAACTATGTAACTGGCCGCGTATTTCGATTGACAGCGCGAATGTCTACTCGCCAGTGAGAGACCCCCTTGAGCCACAAACACGCTAACGTCGGCCGTCGGCATCGGGAGGCGGGGCGTGCGCGGTCCTGCGCGCGTCGAGATCAAGCGCTTCCATATTGGGGTGCAATCTCGCCGGAAAGATTAGATTATCAATCAGAATCTTACGTATCAGGCAAAAACGGAGGTATTCAATCGAGATCGAGTCAGATTCCGCGATCTCGCTTCGAGCGGTGCCTAAACGCTGGGATGGGTCTGCCTTGTGCGCGGGCTGCACCCGTCGGCCACGCTGCAGAGCGCCGCCTCGTGTATATTAGGAGCAACTTTGCTTGTCCCGGCGCATGCGGCGGGCGAGGGAGCGACGGCGCAGTGAGGGGGACGCCTCGGAATCGACGCAGGAAGACGAAGGGCCGGTCGTGTGGGGCGCTGCGGGAAGGAGGGGGAAAAGGGACCGTAAAACAATGATATATCATGCCGTATGGAGCACGGCGGATTGTTATCAGGCGCAATTGGTCAGGATGCGGTAAATAAGTGAAGCTCGGGAGCCGCTTATGTCCTTCCGTGAACAGCACCCCCGAATTGGAGATCCTTGACGAATAGAGTTTGAACTCTGCAAAAAGTCCCAGCTGGAGGGCGGGGGAGGGTCACGGTGGGCCGCCGATAACGGACGGTCTGCGTCGGTGCACGAGCACAGACCAAGGCCCCCAACCTGAGCTCGGCGAGGGCGTTCAGGCACTGAGGTGTCATGCACTAGCCACTGAAAAAGAAATTCGTCCGATCCCCCAGTATCAGATGGACGCAACTTGAGTCAAACGAGAGAGGTGTGCGTTACAGCTGGAGATGACTCGGCGGCGTCTGGTGCGATCGAAGGGGAAAGATCCTCTGCAGCCTCATGACAGAAGCATGCTACTTCGTGGTGGCTGTAGACCGCTGACTACAAATCAAAGGGAAACAAGACGCACTAAAGAAGGTACAGCCCAGAGTTGTTGATGTCGAGATATTTGGCCGAGTTCATAAATAAGAATGGACCTCCCTCCGGAGGAGGGGCAGATTTGGATTCGCAGATGGGCGATGGGCCGATGTCAGATTGATCGACTGCTACGCGATTTCGCTGGCGGCGAGCGCAGGATGGCAACGAGCAGTTGGTAGCCGAGGGGACTCGCAGATTCCTTGTATTTTTGGGCTTCGTAGGAGACTCGTAGGAGACTCGTAGGAGGTGGTGTTCCCGGATCTCTTCGCAGAGGACACAAGACGATTCGTAGTCCTGTGCAGAGATGGGGCGACGTTGGCGGTCGACGCGTCGGTCGGAGGGCGACCGGCGCCGGCGCCGGCGAGGGCCGTGCGGGGAGGATTTGTGCGGGAAAGCAGTACGTAAGAGGGCTAGGGTGCGCCGAGGAAATGGGAAATGAAGTGCAAATGAGGGCGAATTTCAAGCGAATTTGTTCTGAGCGAAGCGAGTGCCCTGGGCGAGCGCTTCGGCTACGCTTCGGCGGGGCATTCCCGTGGGCCAGTCCCTCCGCGTATGTTCGTACTTGACTTATCTATAAAGCTTTACGGCTGTCATGATCTCCAACGATCCAGCCTTTCCCGCACCCCCCGACTTCCCGGCGTCGTCTCCTTCCCCGCGCTCCTTTTGCCTCCGTCTAGTTGAATAAGATGCCTGCAGAGCGGACACGAGGTCCAAAGACTGAGGAGGGCGAGGGTGAGTGCACTCAGTCCTCCAGATAGCACCGCAAAGTTCTCATCGCCCCCTCCAGGAATCCAGCTTACCTGGACTGAGCCTCTCGAGATGGCCGCGCCCCAGCAGATCGCATTTGCCCCCGCCGTCACGCCCGGGACGTTCACAGAGATGAGCCCAGTCGACGACTTGGAGTCTCTCCCCGCGCTCTTCCCTTCGAACCCCGACGGCGCGTCCCCGCGCAAGCCAGGGCACGGCAAGAAGAAGGGCGACAACCACGTTCCCCGCCCGCCCAATGCGTTCATCCTCTTCCGCTCGTCCTTCATCAAGAGCCAGCACGTGTCCACGGAGGTCGAGACGAACCACAGCACCCTCTCGAAGATCATCGGCCTCACGTGGCAGAACATGCCGCACGAGGAGCGCCAGTTCTGGCACAGCAAGGCCAAGGCCGCGCAGGCGGAGCACAAGCGCAAGTGGCCGGACTACGCCTTCCGCCCGCTGCACGCGAAGGGCAAGGGCGGGACGGAGAAGCGCAAGGTGCGCGAGGTCGGCCCGAAGGACATGAAGCGCTGCGCGAAGATCGCGGAGCTGCTCGTCGAGGGCAAGAAGGGCGCGGACCTCCAGGCCGCCGTGCAGGCCTTCGACCGCGACCACGTCCCCCAGGTCGTCACCCGCTTCGAGACGCCCATCACCGCGCGCGCGTTCCGCCGCTCGTCGTCCGAGCCCGCGCCGGACACCGACCCCTCTGCGCCCGCGTTCCTCGTCGCCGCCTCCAAGCCGAGCAAGCGCCGCCTCCGCGCCGTCAGCTCGCAGCCGACGATGCCCCCCACCGTCAAGCCCGAGGCCGCGCCCTCGCCCGCGAGCGTCGACGAGGAGACCTTCAGAGACATGCCCCCGCTCGTCCTCCCGCCCGCATCCGCATCCGCCCCCGATTACGCCGCCTTCTCGTCGAGACAGTACCCCTCATTTGTGAGTGCCGTCCCTCCCGACCTGCACCTGCGCTCACCCGCGCGCCCGCAGGACTTCGACACATTCATTTTCAACGAGGCGCCCGCCAGCTACATCGAGTCCTGCGACCCCCTCAGCCCGGCCGCGTCGAGCGACGACTTCTACGGCATGATGTCGCCCGAGGCGCACAGCCCGTGCGCGCCCGCCGGCTTCGAGGCGCCGCTCGCGATCAACACCTCCTTCTACGAGCCGTGGTCCGCCCCGTCGTCCTTCCCCACAACGCCCAGCACGCCGCTCGCGTACTCCGGGCGCCAGTTCCCGCCCGAGGCACCTGCGCCATACGACGCGTACCACATGATGTCGCAGCTGAGCGCGTTCAGCCACGGTGCGGAGTACGACGTACAGGGCATGCACGGCGCGCCGCTCCACGCGCCGTGCTATCCAGCTGACGCGCCGTACAGTACGGGGCACCACGTAGAGCAGCAGCCGCCGCCACTGTCTGTGGCAGACGGCTTTCCGCCCTCGAAGGGCCTCTTTCCGTTCTTCAATCCCAAACTTGCCGAGCCCGCTCACCTGGACGTGAGCTTCTCGGAATTCCTTGCGCAACCTCTCCCGGGGTACACGTACTGAGGTGACCCCATTTTTGTTGTTTATTATTTGCAGGCGACTGGCGTGCTCCATTCCGAGCGTCTCCCTAGAGGCGTGCTCCCTTGTATTAGGTATCTTGTCGACTCGTCCCACACTGTATCATTTTGGCTTGGCTTCATTAGCGCTCCCCACCCCTCATCCCACATCATCTTCGTTCTCCTCCGTCACAATGCGGACACTTGCGTACCCACCACCCCGCCGACTAGGAATTGAGTATCTTTTTATTTGTATATAGTTGCGACACCTTGGATTGGACCGAATACTACCGTGATGTTCAGCTGGAGCGTTCTGATAGCCCTGAGCGCGCGAGTAACCTTCCGCAGAGTTGGCCGGAGATGCGTGCGATAACGGCGTCAGCTGACGCCGGTGCAGGAATATAGCGTCGGCCCTGCACGGGGCAACGTGTGTGTATGGCAGCGCACGGAATAGGAAGGCGGAGAATGGAAGCGCGGCGGCACGGACAGGCGAGCCGACCCGCGCCCACGTGGAATAAGCTTGTGGAAAACAACACTCTCGTCGACCAAGTCCGAACAACAAGCACGCGGCCGCCAAGTACAAGAAGCTGTCGAATGGGCCAAGGGCGGGTACAAGGGAGGTATCTCCGAGGCTGGATGACGCGGGCGCGCAGAGGATGCAGAGCGTCAGGCGAGCCATCGGCGTTGGCGATTAGAGTATGAGGGCGCCAGGTGACTTGGAATTATGTGTCAGGAATTTCGCGAAGGAAGTCTGGAAGATGTCGTCCGGCTATGCGCGACGTCGGTAAAGCCGACGGCTGAGAAAGACCGTGGTGCCGCCGACGTCGGAACAGAAGGTACGAGCGACGTCAAGTCCTGGGAGCGTGCCGTACGGCGTCATGGGACGCGGGAATAAAATACGACGCGACTTACCCAGGGCCAATACGATCATGATGAATGTCGAGACTCCCAACAAAGACAGTTAACGCGCGGTGTGGTAATGGACGAAGGTTTGGATGAAAGTTTGGATGAAGGTTTTGTCTCTGGACTGTTACACATGGTCAGGAAGTAGGCAGACCGCGTGGGACGCACCATGTCCAAGCGGCATTTGCCCTTCTCGAAGCAATGGATGTTGACAAAGGGTAATCTCCTTGAACGAAGACGGGACATCGGCAATACGAGGCAAGTGTGGGCGCAAAGCTGCGAAAGGAACACGGCGAGACCCAGGCGCGGACACGAGGCCGAGCACGAAATGAGGGTTCGGTCATAGCGTAAACTTGCAACACGTCGGGTAGTCCTATCCAAAGGAGGGTGGACGGCAGCAAGGGTGATGAAGCCACGAGTACGGACGCGGGGGTGTATGTCCGCAGAACCGAGTCCGCGCGGAAATTGGCCTGGCGGTTCGAGCTCGAAGGTGGGAGGGAAGTTGGCGAGTAAGAAACTGGTCGTCCTTTTATGATGAGGCCTCCCAGATATCGGCCAGCTCTGCGGCTCCGAGTCCGGATCGAGATGGCTTGGGATCCCCAGGCGGGAGACAAAGGAGCGAGCAGGAAAGGAAATGCGCGTCACGCGTCGGGCGGCCAAGAAAGGAAATCAGCAAAGTGATGGCCTCTTTCGTAGCCTGCTGTTCTGATCTCGGTGCGCCTGACCCGTATATTCGATCGTAAAATGTAGAAAATTGCGTCTGAAGAATGAAATGGGCGATGAAAAATGGAGTGGAGAGGACCACGGAGTGTTCAGGCTGTTAGAACAGCCTGTATGAAGCAACAAAGGTAACGCACCGGTCACAGCAACCATCCCACTCGAGTCATCTACCATGGCATCTATCGCAGGCTATGTACGGCATTCCCAACATCCAACTACGACAATCTTGGTATACGCGGAGCGACAGCATGGACGCGCTGACGTACAGGGTCGACGTGCGTAGTAGAGACATTCCACTGCAAGATATGGTCGCCAACTCGATGCCATATAGAAATGGGGTTCAATTGTACGAGCCCATATCTATGAGGTTATGGTAAAGCCAGCGACGTACACGGTTGTGGCCAGAGCTATGCAGGCTTGAATTCTGAGCCACTGAGCTGGCATATGCGACGTCCTCGGCAAAATGAGTTGTATTATTCTCCAAAGTCACGGACTGAGTGTAAAAATGCTGGGCAGAGAAGAGACAGAATCAGCACAGAATGTATCCCGAAAAGAAGTGAACATACGGAGCTATATTATCGAGAACGGTCCGTCAACCGCACGCAGCCCTTGTTGCTGAGCCAGAAACGAGGAGAAATTTCCCATCTGTTCAACTGTCACGATTATGACGAACTAAACATGACTCGGGTATGAGAGAGATCGCAGTTCGCAGTTGACGGTCGTCAACAAGTGATGGCGCAGGAAGAAAGGCAAGCTGAAACACGGACGGACGCGGGGTGTCACAAGGTCACGTGGCTTCGTCACGCAGAAAAGCAAGACAGCCACTGAGTGGGGTTGGGCGTTT
>MU277201.1:6756-229686 GCA_022160305.1 Artomyces pyxidatus | reverse complement strand
ATCTGGTGTCCCAGATTGCCTCCGTCGGCAACAAGTCGGCAACGGGGGCAAACGAGGCTCGGAGGCGCGGCCCGGTTCCCAGTGCTATGGGACTCCTCGCTCGACGAGCGAGCCCTTGAACCTTGTTACTTTAGCTTTGCTTCTGGACCTAGCTACAGCGCGCACTGCGTTGTATGTCTTTGTGTATTCTTTCTCGTCGTGCTCGTCGAACTTCACCCTCTCACAGAGCCGCGAGACGCGTACATCACCCAAGTAGTGAAGGTCTCCTCGAAATGATATCCCCAAGTTTGGATACAACAATTTTTTTCGCTGTATGAATATACCCGGTTCTCCTCTTTATCTATGAGAGGATCTATTTCTAAACTTTGTACGGTATATGGAGGTGACTGGACGCTGTTCGACAATTCACGAGGTTCCGTTCGACGGTATCGTGCGGTCCGGCCTGGTCCGGTGAAGACCGGAGGTCACGTGTACTCTAGGGCTGGCGTGAATTAGCCTTGGCCATCTACCGCAGGCACGTCGTTACCGTACTACGACTACCAGCCAGGACATTGCACGCATGTTTGTTCAGGTTTGTTCACTTTCAGTATTCCTATTGCTGAAGCATTTGGATGCCACAAACGCGCCTTGCGTACCAACTTGTTGAATGACAATGGCGATGCCATCAAGTTCGATTACGGAGCGCCATCAGAGCTCTGAGTGGCACTCGATGTTGCAGTTGGCCGGCCGCAGCCGCCCTCGATGGTGAGTCCTTTCATTGATAGCTCAATTGCCACTCAAGCTGACGTGTGAACATGATGCTGTAGCCGCAGTCTTCGACTCATCAAGTTAGTTGAACGGCGTGCGAACCTACCCTTGTCTAGATCACTTCCAGGCGCAGTCAGCCAGAGGTGGGCCTTCTCATGACGCAGGATCACCACCGTTCTCCGAATCAGCTGCTCGACTTATTCTGCTGTGAATCTCCGGAATACTCGGCGACACATCTGTAGAATTTCATGCCTGGTACCTGCCAAGGCGGCCCGCTACACTGTACGTGCTATGTTGAGGTGTTCCATCAAGAGTGTTGAACTGATGTTCACGCAGCCATAGGCTCATGTATACTGCTTACCAGAGCTGCAGGGTTTGACTTCTAGCTGGAACCCATGCGTCTGTGTCAATTTCTCCTACATTCGACCGGGTCTTGGCAGGGCATTGCCAGCACATAACACACACCCAGTGGCGGAGGACAGCGCTCCGCAGGCGCTTCTGGACGATCTCCGAACCCATTAACTTACAGTTCCTCGCCATCTGTGAAGAGACCATGTATGTCCACTTGCTCACTCTCTCCATCTCCGGGAAGAGACGTATGAACGACGGCGGGACATTCACAAAGCCTTCATTTCTGGCCTCGCAGACCCAGCAGAGCTTTCACATCAATCAGGGCTTTTGTGGCAGCGCTTAATGTCCCTCGCATCTTCTTCGTTCACCACCGCCCCGTGTGCGGCGCAGCTGACTTGCTCGCATCACAGCGATCGCTGTCGCTCGGAACAGTGTCGCATTCCTCAACCCTGCTGCTCAACGCATACACTTCGGTTAGTTTCTTCACCGGACCGCCGTTTGTACATTCGTTAGTTTGAACGCGGTCCGCTCGGTTCCAGGCTGCCAAGTTTCCCCGTATTGCTCAACTTTCAACTTGGAGTAACATCTGGTGACGAGACAAGGCTGATCACAGGACGCGGCCCTCGCGAGATTTGCGGAATGAGTTTGGTGATGTTTTCGGGCGTAGAAGCACGGTTTTCACTCTACAAAAGCGCATCCACATTCTCGCCACCTCCAGCGCGGTAGCATTTTTCGCGATGAAGTTCTCCGCAGCTGTTCAAGCGAGCTTAGCTCTTGTCTTTTTGCACGGCGCCAACGCGCAACAGGCTGTATGGGGTAGGCGTCGAGCCTTTTCCGTGTCTCGATCCATGTCACTTACCCTTCTTACCGTAGCTCAATGCGGAGGCCAGGGATGGACAGGTGGAACGAGTGCGTAGCTGCTCTCTATTTTGAGTCTTGGGCTAACTTGTTTGTATCTCAGCTTGTGTCGCTGGCGCTGTTTGCACGTACTCGAATCCGTACTATTCGTACGCACCTCACATCTTCTATTCTTTACCCACAATACCGAACATTAGTCTCTTCTCAGACAATGCCTTCCTGGGACTGCTTCGTCGTCCGCACCCATCACCAGTTCTGCTACCCCGACGAGCTCCAGCAGCTCTATCTCGGTTTCCTCTCCCAGCTCCACGTCGTCGTCGCCGATTACCGGCCCTACAGGCGCATGCTCAACGCCGGCGACCGTCTCGGGCTACAGCAATGCTAAACTTCCCAACCCTTTCCTGTTCGACGACGGCACACCTGTGCAAACCGCTGCCGATTGGACCTGCCGACGTGCACAGATCGCCGCTTTGATCCAAGGATACGAGGCTGGGACGCTCCCCGGGCCACCGACCCAGTTGACTACCTCTTTCAGCAAGTCCGGCAGCACAGGCACACTCTCGATTACCGCGGGCAACGGTGGCACGACCATCTCGCTCCCGCAGACGATCACATATCCTTCTGGCACGGCACCGGCTGGTGGCTGGCCCTTAGTCATTGCGTATGAGGGCGGCAGCATCCCCATCCCCAGCGGGGTAAGCCATCTGCGTGCCTTACCTTGATTTGATCATCTAGCTAATGAGCGTGGCCAAAGATCGCAACCCTCAGCTACGCCAACTCGAATATAGCCCAGCAGAACGATGGCACCAGTCGCGGCGTCGGCTTGTTCTACAATCTCTATGGGAAGACTCACTCCGCATCTGCGATGACCGCGTGGGTGTGGGGTGTCTCGCGCATTATCGACGCGCTCGAGGCAAACCCCACTGCCAATATCAACCTCGCGAAGATCGCGGTCACCGGCTGCTCGCGCGACGGCAAGGGCGCGCTCATGGCAGGCGCGTTCGAGACGCGCATTGCGCTGACGATCCCGCAGGAGTCGGGCTCCGGCGGTGACGCGTGCTGGCGGCTGAGCCTGTTCGAGCAGAACAGCGGGAGCGCGGTGCAGACGGCGACGGAGATCGTGACGGAAAACGTCTGGTTCAGCACGAACTTCCCGAACTACGTCAATAATCTGAACTCCCTTCCCTACGACCACCACCTGCTGCTCGCCTTGGTCGCGCCCCGCGGGCTTATCAGCTTCGAGAACACGGACTACGTGTGGCTCAGCCCGCTCTCCAGCTACGGCTGTGTGACCGCCGCGCACACGGTGTTCACCGCGCTCGGCGTCCCGCAGAACCACGGGTTCGAGCAGATCGGAGGGCATGCGCACTGCGCGTGGCCCTCGAACCTCACGTCGACACTCAATGCGTTCTTCGACAAATTTTTGCTAGGCCAAAGCGTCAGCACGAACGAGTGGTCGACAAACAACGTGTTCAACGGGGTCCCATGGATGCAGTCGAATTGGATCGACTGGACGACTCCCACACTCAGTTGAGCTGTGAGTGATGTTGAACACGGACTATTAGTATGATGCTTATTCGTCTTCAGACTCTATCCTGGTTGAGGTTCCGAGCGGGAAGCAGTCGGGACGCTCGCTTTTTGACCTTACTGTCAGTTCCTTGAAACTGGATGTACATTGTGACAACTATGATACATGCTCTTTTTGTGACCCTGAATTTCTGTGTCGTTGACGTTTGTCGGAGAACGACAAGTATTGAAGCTTGAAGCCGAAAGCATGAAAGTGAAGCTGGCTCTCACAGAGGCACAGACTCGGTCCGAGACTCCGAAACCCAGTCGCGACCGTATCACGTGCCGGACAATTGAGTGGCGGCAACGAGGTTTCATTGAATCGTTCATCCGTCAACAGTCTCTTGTTACCTTCGAATTCACTCAGCCTTCGAATTCAGGCTTCATCGTCTGCCTTTACTTCTCGTCGAATCGTCAACAGCTCATTTATCTCTCCCTGTAACTTCGTCCATCAACGCCCTCATCGCCAAGCAAATGAAAGATAGCCAATTTTCATCGGAGTCGGCGACTCTGTCAGACTCAGTACTCCACGGCCATCGTCGTACCATACGCACTGGCCGCGCGCCGCAATCCACCTTGCGATTGTCATCATCGAGATTTACGAGGTGCACACCTGTCTGCTGCACCACCGTGAGCAACTAGCATCGACAAGATCGGCGCGGTCTGCGCGAGCGTCCCGCTGAGAACGTCTTTGTTCTCTTGGTAAGTCTCAGGCTCTTCAGGCAATGTCTAGAATGACTAGCAAGGCTTGTTGTATTGCCGCATCTCCGCGACCGATTGGGTTTAGGCGATTCCCAGAACGCCGCCGTGGACTATCCGGCTTGTGGTTGCGGGGCTTTAGTGTCGACATTTCGACCTCCAACCTGCACCCAAAGCAGCACATCCATACGCAGCGTATGTGCTGAATGTCGTTCGCGGGGGCTCATAACGCGCACGGACACAAGTTCCTCGCGGGCACTATACTTAGCTTGATTCACATGGCCACGGTCAACCCCATACGTACTCCGTACTAGTCGGGTGACAGTCCCTGACGGAGTCCGGGATGGTTGACGGACTTGTCGTTCGCAGACGACCGTTTCGTCCCGCTGATTCATACGCAACAGATCGAGTCCCTAATTCACAGCACCGATCACAACATCTTGACAGAGGCCTGCAGGCAGGAACGGCGTGGCAATAGATCATATTTCAAACTTGAGGTACGGTACAGCCATGCGACTACAATACCCGTTCTCCCAAATTCAAGCATAGTGAATCAAATATGTGACAAATTCTGACCGGGTGGGTCGCCTATCTCTTTCGATTGAACTGCTTCTCTGAGCATTCTCGTTCTTCGGCCGCAGTAACTCCTGGCCCTGTGTATCTACACACTTCCTGACACTGCTTGCACGCACCGTGTGAAGAGGCGGGCAGCACTTCTCCCGAGTTGAAGAAGGCCTTGTGATACTCCCCTACACGTCAATCTAGCTGAAAACAGGTTGAATTCGGCTGATAACATCCAGGCTGGAGGCCTTCCGCGTGGTGCAATCGACGCTCCTTGCGGCGTGTGTCTTATCCTTCTCGCCCCGACTGCACCGTTGTACCCCCAACCTCGGCGATATCAATAGAACGGTCGGAGACGTCCATGTGTTATCTACGACTGCTCGTTTTCTACCAAATGTTCTCAGGCAGTCCGCCTTAAAAGGTTGTCTATTGACAAGGGGATCTTGCCGTCCAGACACATCTACGAGGATCCACCGCCCACTACACTGCTTAACTCTCGAGTTGTACACCAACATGTCGACCCTGGAGAAATTGGCCTATCAGGATACGTCGAGGGAGAAGGTTACTGAAATTACTGAAATCAAGGACGGGGCCAGCGATAGCGAGAAGTTATCGGACTACTCGAGGGAGGAGTATCTCGTCAGAGACTATGCGCATGATGTCGGCGTGAAGGTGAGTGTTCCACGATCTCCTTGTTGAGTGTGAAGGCATTGAACGGCGTTCTCAAGGTTCTATCAACGCAGGACGATCCAACACAGCCGGCATTCACCTTCAGATTTCTGGTCCTAGGACTCGGTCTGAGCTGCTTTGGAAGTGTTCTAGCACAGATCTACTAGTGGGCGCGGCACTTTGATTCAGTCTCGCCTCGGATCACTAACTGTTTTTAGTTTCAAGCCTCAGACCGTGGGCGTCGCACGACTGTTCCTCCTGTTGATCTCGTATTTCCTGGGAAATTTCATGGCGTGGGCGATCCCGAACAAGGGACTGTTCAAATACCTCAATCCTGGGCCGTTTAACAGTAAGGGTTCAGACATACAGTAGTCGATATTCATTGACCAATTTTTCGACATTTTCCACAGTCAAAGAGGTATCGTCCAACATGTTCTCCGCTATAATGCGCTCATATCATCTCTTTTTACCAGCATACAGCCCTTCTCATCATGTCGGTCACATCCCATGGTTTATGGCTTGACCCCATGTCTCATGATTTGATAGGTGTTCAACGGCCTCTGTCTCTTCACAGGCCTCCGAGATCGTCGCCGTGGACAATCTATACTACGACAAGAGGCTCAATGCCGGGCTGGCCATCTTCACTCTGTTAGCATCGCAGCTTCTTGGCTATGGATTTGCTGGGTGCGCAATTATTCTTGATCGTTCTCGCCAAACACTCATTTCGCACAATCAACTCAGGATATTGAGAGAGTTTTTGGTATACCCGACCGAGGTCAGTTCGAAACCTGAGTAGAGTTTACAGTCTGAAAACAACACAATGTATCCATAGACTTGGTGGCCGACGATCATCACGTCTGCTAATGTAGGTCTTGTGATGTCAGCTGTGTACTCAGACTCACGAGGACTTCGCCGCAACTCGCTAGGTCTTTCAAGCGCTGCATTACGACCGTGCATTAGCGAGCAAACGTGTCAAGATGTTCTGGGTCGTCTTCGCGTACGTGAATTTGCAACGTGGATTCGAAATTTATATGCACGCGTTCTTCCTTCGCAGGGTTGTCGGGATCTGGGAGGTCGTACCACAGTATATTTTCCCAGTCCTAACGTGAGTGCGCAGCCTCTTTCAAGATGGTGTCCTAAAGTCTTCATAATCAGCGGGTTCTCGATCTTTTGTCTCATTGACAATGGCAAGCACGACTGGATGAGAAATGTTTTCGGTGGCGCGTCAAATAACGAAGGTATTTCTGGACTCTAGCGAGCTTCGACACTGCATGTGACCTTCTCGCGATAGGAACTGGTCTGTTGGCTGCATGCTTCGATTGGAATTACATTGGAGGAGATGCATGTCTTCCTTTGCGCTCGTGTGACCTTCTACTGATCGCGCTCATCGACGCAGAGCCTGTGGATTCCGCTAAAGACTCAAGTCAATCAGGACATTGGATTAGCCCTCACATGTGAGGCATCTCGCGGGTGTTCTGCGTGGCGTCCCATCTCACCATATTTATGATCTAGACGTCTTTATGGTCGCATTATACTATGGTATAATTCAGCGATAAATATGGGCGTCGACATCCAACTGAAAAGCATTCACAGGAAACGTGTGGAAGGCGAAGGTACGACGACATGAACCTATCGCCATCGCGTCATGGTCACTAACAGATGTGTCTCAGAATTTCCCTTTCATGAGTCAGGCTCTATTTTATGAAAACGGGACGCAGTACGATCAAAGCCTGATCCTCACAAACAACGCTTTGTAAGTCATTCAGTCCGTGTCGACGTTATATCTTTGAGGGACAACTAGTTTGCAGCGATCCCGCCAAGTACGAGCAGCAAGGTCCGGCGTTTTTCTCTGCGAGCAATGTAAGCCTACTTCGCAACCCATATTGTCAACCTGACGATATATATCCTTGCAGGCTTGGTTCCTCCTCGTCTCTAACCTCGCGCTTGGATCTTGTGTATGTTGATGATCCGCGAGCCGTGACATCGACGAGAGATGTGCAAACTGATGTCATTCGATAGCTCGTTCATGTCGCGCTCTGGCACTGGCCCGAGATCTCCGGTGCTTTCAAGTTCAGCCATTTGCGCGTTGACACGGAAATCGATGATCCTCACCATAACGAAATGAAGAAGTACAAGAACGTTCCTCACTGGTGGTTCCTCGTCGTTCTTCTTGGTTCGTTCGCCGCCGCCCAGGTATGATAACAACCCGAGACACTTTGATGCGTAAAAGTGACGGGTGTGATACTAGGCGACAAACTACAAGGCAGATAGCGGGCTCCCATGGTGGACACTCATCGTTCTTCTTATCATGTGTTTCATCCTCACCGTGATTTACGGGTGAGAGCCGTTCCCGATAGCTGCGCGTGTGCTCTCGAATTGCTAATCTCGTCTACTGTTTATAGTTACCTCGCATCAATCACCGGCTTCCAGCTATCGTGGTTTGGTTCAGGTTTCTATCAGGTGCTTACTTCGTGCATCATGCCGAGTTGGACGGCGGAATTGACGCCACCTCGCTAGATGATAGTCGCGTTTATCCTTCCTGGCAAACCTATTGCCAACATGTCGGTATCGCTTTCGATCACTTCAAGACGCATTTGCTCATATTTTTATTTTCACGTGCAGGTACGGGACAATGTACGGACAGTACACAATGAACCAGGTTCGAATCTTCGACACGGAGACTGATGCGTACTGAATCGTAACGGAGTAGTCAATGACACTCCTCGCCGACTTCAAGCTCGGCCACTATTGTAAAGTCCCGCCCCGGGGTCAGTCGTCGTTTCCCTTGACCAGCAGGCTTCGAGGCATCTGAATACCATGACACCCCCATGTCCAGTGACGTTCTTCTCACAGATTTGCGGAGCGATAGTGGGTTCAATACTGAACTACGTCATGCTCATCAGTGCGTATGTCTTTGGTTGTTCGTTATACCCGCTGATCAATATTATGGGTGTAGATATCATTGACAGTGCGTGGCTTGCTGCAGGCTTCGGACCTTTCCTGACGGCATTCATTTCGCAGACAACCGTCCCGCTCTCCTGTCAATCTCCGGTACTCGTCTTTGGTCTGGACAGAACCCTCAATCTTTCAATTCAAAGTGAGAGTACCATCTTCCCGGAGGACCGGCCTTGATTTTATTACACCTATAGCGCCATCTCGTGGGGGGCGTTAGGCCCAGAGATGTTCGGGCGTAACGGTACATACTTCATGGTACCGGTCGCTCTTGCTATCGGCGTCTTCCTCCCTCTCCCATTCTACTTCCTGCATCGGAAGTATCCGAAGGCTGGATTCGACTACATCGTCATGCCCATCATTACGCAGGTATGCCTCGGCGATCCTTGCCCAGATGTACTTCCTGAGTTGATCATCGTGCATCACAGTACTCCGCATGGTTGACCGTGGGCATCAACACTTCCATTACATTCTCTGTCCTCATTGGCCTCTTCTCTCAATAGTAAGTTCCTCGTGTTTGTGATAAGTACATGCCTTTGATTCCGGAATAGTTGGGTGAGGCGGAAGTACCCCCGCTGGTTCACAAAGGCAAGTGTGCTCCTCCTTCGGTGATCAGTCCAAGCTAATCTTCAATCTTTCACAGTACAAGTGAGCCCAGATATACGAGTTGCCATATCTCTTCTGATACTCTTCGATCGTGTGACCAGCTACATCGTGTCTGGGGCTATCGTGAGTCAGTTCTTCTGCGAAATATTAGACTGTCATGTCTCACGGAAATCGGGCTCCTCAGGATGGCGGAACACAAGGCAAGTGCTTTCTGTGCTTTTCGATGAAATCAATATCGGTGCTAAAGCTGCTCGTATGTAGTCATGATATTCATTCTCGTAAGCTCGACCTCTACCTGCCGTTTCAATTCGAATCCCTGACACGACTCCCACAGTCTTTCGCCGTCTTCGGCGCGTCCGGCAACCCCCACAACTTTCCCACTTGGGTACGTATGCTTCCTTAGCTTCTACCTCCGCAGCTTATCACTTTACAAGTGGGGAAACCCGTCTCTCGACAACGGCTTGTCGGCCGACAGATGCAAAGCGCCCGCAAATTAGTTATACGAAGCCTGTCTTTCACGCATCCCCATGTACGAGTATCATGTGTCGCCGAACGAACGAAATACCCTTGCCGACTTGATGACGTGTATACGCAGAATCTAGCAAAACTCCCACCCTTCCAGTTCGATCTGAATGGCTTGTGAGCCGCGATTTTCTGCGATAGGAAGGCACTTCCGGCTGCAGGTTCGATTCGAGCTTCGCCAGTGCGCCTGACGGGAAGTGATGGACGGGAGTGGACTGGATCCCGCGCTTCGAGGCAGATTCTCCGGAAAGAAGGGAAGATTGTGGCCACCAAAATGCTGTTGCTGTGGGTCTCCGGAGCGGATATCGGGGTTTGCGCGACTTGACTTCACCCGAGTTTGCAGTACCATCCCATCACCCTGAAGGCGTGTCTCGCGAGAGTCTTGGGCGTGCGAGCGGCTTCCTCGTCGGGACTTATCAAACTATCAAAGCTCGTATATATGTATGAAGGTTCGAGAGGTCCCGCTTCTCTCGATCGTATATGAAGCCGCGTGTCCGGTCACGTCAACGGACGTTTGCACGCGCGCAATACCCAGGCTCATGTCCTGCCTCCGCCCGAGGGTTCCAGGTTTGTTCCACTTGCATGGATCCGCGATCGTAGCCAAGGTGTAGTCGCGGTCAGTCTGGTAGTGACGTCGGCTTGAGGTCTCGCGTGGTACCGTTCTACCTAGCTCCTCGCCTTCCGCACTGTGGCGCCATGCTACAAATCCATCAAATTACAGGAGGTCAGTCTAAGGTATAAGTACCACGGTCATACAACAGATTCGTCTCGCCTATCCGCATCGATAAGCCTTCTATGTATACAAGACGTCATGGGCAACACGTGAAGTACGGTGCAGGTTGATGGGGAGGTCGTAGAACTTTTGGGGTAGGGGATGGAGGGTGGACAAGAGCTTTGTACAGTATACAAGGAACGTGGCTTTGATACGGGAGATGAAAGGAAGACAACAACGGAAATGGAGAAGAAAGTCATGATGAACCAAAACTATCAGACACAAACAAGAGTGAAAACAACAAAAGCGTTCGTACCCGCTCCCAAATGTTACATGAAGCTGGGACAAGAGTTCAAGTGCCCTCAAGGAGGATGCACTCACATGCGATTAGTCCCCTCCGAATGTCGCCGCAATATCCGCCGCCCACCACCCGCCGCTTCGCCACTCGCACTTCCGCCGCCGATCCCGAGCTGCGGGTGCAGAAGGCGCTGCAAGAAAGGTCGCTTCTGACTCGGGGAAACCGGTGATGGCTCTTGGGCAGGTAGGTAGGGGTTATTGGGAACGCGTCGGGGTTTGCTTGGGGAGGCGGGGGAAGGATATTGGACATTTCGAGTGGGATTTGGCGGCTGTGACAAAAACGATGCGATACATCAGCAAGCAGAACAAAGAAAAACTTTATAGTATATGGGATTGCTCAAGACCGACTCCGTAGAGGATGGAGCAACATAAAAAAAGAAACGCACCACAATCCGTATCTTCTGCCCCGGACTCGGGATGACATAATACGTGCTCCCAGAACCAACACTCCCCTCATCGTCGGAATCCTCGTCTCGTTCCTTCCCTCGGCGCTGCATGTCTCTCCGTGCGAGCGAGGGACTCGGCGTCCGCGAGAAATTCTCGTACAATCTTCCGCGGCTCGCGGGCCTGTGTGGCGTGGGGTCCGATATTGACGGCCCAAGGCGCCGTGGGGCGTGCATCGGCTGCGGCGGATGCGGCTCGTAGGGCGGGTAAGAGTTTGAGTGCGCATGCGAAGGAAGAATTCGAGGGGGGTTGTACGCATACGACGCAGATGTAGAGGCGTGGTTCGACGGCGCGTAAATTATCGCCGGCGGCTGCCGTGAGCGATGGGAGTGTGGGGAAGACTGTACAGACGAGGATTGCTGCGAACTGCGCGAGGGTGTACGGCGAGAGGAAGAGGCGTGAGGACGCTGCTGATGCGAAGATGAACCGCCGTAGGTCCCATTGTATGTTTGCGAGCTCGACCGATGCGAACGTGGTGGCGTATGAGGCGTCGGCGTGTCACTCGCACCCGCCTGTGCACCCGCCTCCGCGTCTTGCGTTGGCGGGGTGAATGCGTAGACAGGAGATGGCGCAGCTATATGCTGCGCTGGGGACGGAGCTAGGGGAGGAGTGTATATCATCTGTGAAATCGGTGCAGAGCCCGCCGAGCGCATCGAACGTGAGCGAGATGAAAGAGAATTAGGTTGATATTGGGAAGACTGCGGGTGGGAACTGGTCGGAGACGGGTGGATGTGTATTGTCTCCGGCTGCTGTGAGAGCACAGGTGGAGGTGGCGGGATGTACAAGGCACTGCGGCTAGACGGTGGGTGGCTCGCGATATACGGGTTTGACGGGGGATAACCCTGTGGCTGCCGAGCACGCTGAGGATAGGGCTGCTGCGGGTCATTCTTTGATGGCGAGTTCCACTGCCCGTGTTGTTGACTGACAGGGACGGGTACGTCGGGCCTGCCGTCAGGCCAGCGAAGGACCATTCGCGGCGGAAGGGAATGACTAGACTCTGCATCGGAGTCGTCGTCCGCAGAGTCTATGCCATCGTCGGTGTCGCTCACGAGAGAGGGGGCGATGGACGGGGAAGTAAGGGGCTTTGTCGCAAGCGAGCTGACCCATGTGGCGGTGCGATTGCGAGCAGCTTGGTAGTGTGCGATGGCTGCTGGGCTGGATGTGTACTCGGTCATAGTGAAGAAAGCATACGGAGAGCGTGGCCAGACGAGATCTTTGTGATCAGGGGGTGAAAGCGAAAACTGTTCGGAGGAAAGGGTGAAAGTCTCTTTATAGGCTGCGGAAACCTGTACGTTCTCGGATTCTCCAGGGAGCAGGCAAGCGCAGGAGTCACGGTGAGATGACGTTTGTCAGCGGTCGCAGTCCCTATCAAACCGAGAGAGAATCGGTCCTGACCGTGGGCTTTCTTTCTTCGCGGGAAATATCACAGCGTTTGGACTGTACGAACCGGAAAACGGTTGTTCAGCCCGTAAACGTGGTTTCAACGAGGCGATCTGCCACTTTGTCCGATTAGGAAGGTACTCGGCTGTTGCCGCAGCTCACGTCTGTCGATCTCGCGCCTGCATGAGGCCTTCGTATAATGCACTGGGAGTAGATGACAAGAGCAAGCAGGGGTGAAGTCAGTCAAGCGACAGCACAAGACGAGAGAAAATAAAATAAAGCGAGCTCGCGTAGCCAGGTGCCCGGAGTCCCGGACCCCGTGAGCACCCCCTTCTCGCTGCCGCTCGTTAGTCACTTTGCTCCAGCAACCATCTCCTTCTAGTTTCCTCCAGTCGATAAAAGAGTCAACGGCTCACTGGAGACGTCTTGCATTCTCGTGAAACGCCACTCTTTTCTCCTGTCCTCTCGGTCTCTCCAGTGTCTCCAGTGTCTCTTCTCCGCGGCGCTCTCAGGCGGACCGCTTTGAGCCCATCAGGCGTTCGATCCAGGTCCCCGTAAGCCAAGTGCTCAAGAGGGTCACTCTCACATGACCCACTGTGGTGAACAGGGAGTCGTTTCCCGCTTCGTTGAACGCGGACCTTCGTCAGGCTCTTGGCTTCTGAAACGTGCATGATGGCCAGTTCTCTCCAGGTATGTACTCCCAAGTTTCCTCGTATTGCAGAGACGGACTGACACGCGCCAACGGCACAATCATGTTCATGGGATCCACGCGGCATTGCCAGCAAGAATCTCACCCACGAGCTCCTGATTTTCTTCACACAGTTCCCAACGTCCAAGGTTCAAACCTACGCACGTCCTAGACCGCGAAGAACGTCCAAGTGTAGCTCCGACCCTTCCATCCCCCCTAGCGCCAGTTCATTAACCTCCCGTGCCTTCGGAGGCTCGGCTCGACGCGGATTTCCAGAGCTTCCGCGAGGTTGAACAATACATGCGAGCGCTTCGCATAAAACCATCCCAGGTCGGCGCTTCAGCTCAGACGTGCTCTGAGCTTTGCGTGGATCGTCATGATTTCTACTTTGAGGGTGAACCCTCTCTCTGTGATACTGTTACTCTCGGGCTGCGCCCACGCCCACGCTTTCACCTTCACGTCCACCTCGCCAGACCCAGGAGCTTCGCCTCAAATCGTTGTGTAGATCTGCACCGGTTCTCTACTGGCGCAAAATAGAGCGCCACGTCGCAGCGTCAACTGCTTGCTTCGCGCGAGTCGAAGCTCATCTATCACGTCGTCCCCAGTTTGCGCCCATTTCAGACAACCTATCCAGGTATGTGTGGGAGCCTGCAAGGGACAGCGTGTCATCCAGGATGTCGAAGGACTTTCGCTAACCTGGCTGACGGTCTCTTGAATATCAGTCTCGACTTCAAGAGGAGGCCTGTTCGCCCAATGATGCGTGCGAACATAGACGCATCCAACTTGACTAGGATCGTCAACTGCACTCCCCCTCAGGAAACCGCTCAGGCCTGGGTACTATCTCCAGCGTCATCTTGTGGTAGGTAATCATGGGTCGTGTGTATGTTCACTTCGGTCTGACGGGAAGAAGGCTTTCACCTATGCGTGTTGTTGTTTCAAGCTCCACTAGCCGTCGCTTATAATGTCCTTATCTCCTTGATTCACAGCGGCCCTCCTCCGGGGGCAGTCATCGTACGGATTTGTCCCAAGCACCTCGGATGCATGTCCCTTGTTCCAGGAGAGCCTCATCACAACATCCGCTCGCTTGAACACGTCGCTGTGCGTTCTGTTCAAGTGCGTCCTTTTCTTCTATACACACCTTCTCTGTGATGATGCGAACACGACATCACCGCGCTCATCGCGACGTCTCTTGCGCAAGCATCCCTCCTGACCCTGCTTCATTCCGTCCCGAAGCCCGACGCGGCGCTGATAGCAAGCCCAATCCGTCCGCTCTCTCTATCCCGTTTCAGAGAGGCCGGTGGCGCTCGTCGCCTCGATGGCTTGCGGTTCCGCACCCTGGCTGGCGCGCCTCCGCAATATCATACTGTCCCATCGGACCAGTCAACCGGCACATGCAATTTCGTCCATGACACCTGCGCGTTTGATCCGACGTCCGACGTGTGCCCTTGATCTCACTGTATATGTACGCCTATATATACACCTCGTATGCTTGCCGACTTTCGGAGCGCGTTGGCATCCCCTGGTCCCTTCCCCCGTCCATGTCTAGCAACTCATATACTCGTGTTCGTGAGGCCCTCTGGACTCGCTCTGGCATCCCAGGATGGCGCTCAGCGCTCGACAATGGCGATCTAGCCTCCTCCGCTGAGGCCGCTCACATGCTGCTGCGTTCATCTCCACGCCGCCGTCACCGAGTGACGCATCCCTCACGCTCTGCCGTCATTCGCAGCGTCCGCCGCAGCCCATCTCAGTCTGATGACAGCCGCAGCGTGGCTGCCACGCGCACGTCGCCTGCGCCCGCGGGTTCGTTTACGCGCACGGTCGAGCGGACGGGAGGCGCCAGGTTCGGTTCGGTTCGGTTCGGTTCGGCGTGGGGCGACGAAGTTTGGTAAGCGCTGCGCCATTCCGTCTTCGTGGTCGATCAGCTGTCCTGCTTGTCAGATTTGCTGCGGTAATTGGAGTCACTAAGGACCATTTTGGGCTCGCGAGGTGTTGCCAGTGGGCTACCCTATGGCGTCTCCATGTCGCAGTTATTGTGGAGACTCAAGTGGCTATCTCTTCGAGGAGCAGAGGAGTCGCGAATAGAACCGGCCAATGGAGAGTTACGTTACATTCCACCTGACGGCGCCGAGTGATTGTCGTTGCATTGTAATGCAGTGGCTTGGAAGGGTTGAATATCGCAGCAGTCAAAGTCACAACTGGCTTCAAGGGCATCGTAGTAACAGTGGATTACGATAGCCAGGGAGTGCTAGAGGCGGATGAACGGATCGAAAGTTTGCAACGACCCAGTCCTAGGGCAACTAACAGCCGTGAAAACATCTGGAGTACGAGGGCCGGACGGCACACAAGCGTTTGAAGAGACATTAATGCCGAGGCACAACGCGTCCTCGATACGGCGTCCCGAAATACAATGTTGCCTGCGCCCATACATTCGCGCAAGGATCCCGAAAGGCAATGTTTCACCGTGTCCTATACATTTGTCGTGTTTGAACGTCAATGTACATAGACCAGCGGTATGCCGCTGATGTCGGACGTCGCAATAGGGGAGAAATGGACAGACCTGGGCGGTTGTGTTCCCGTCAACCTCATGCTACGAGAAAAAGGCTTTGATCGGTGAGAACCCCGGACCTCGAGAGTCAGCAATATGACCATCCACTACGGTAGAGAATTTGGGGATGGACCTGTGGACATGATGAGTAGAAGACAGTTATATTTGTGCCTGAAGCGCGTGCTTGGAACAGAAATAGCGCTTCCATTGAAATCGTTCTGCGTCTGGTCAACTTTGGCCGAAGGAAGGAAACAGATGGTGCAGACTGCGAACGGTATACTTCGGTGTGCTGGGAGGAGTTGACAGAGTCGCAACAATGTCCAGCGATGCGGGAAAAGGTCGTGTGGCTACACTAGGGTGAGTAAAGACAACGAACGTCTTCTGGCCGAAATCGACTCCCACAAGCTCCATCGAAAGCAGAGGCGACATCCTGCAGAGAATGGACACGAAACCGGAGCCTAGTTGACAGCATCTAGGACGTTTACGCTCGGAACGGTGGTCACCTCGGGATGAAACTTGCGTGCCGAAGATTCGAGCCCGCATCATAGCCGGCCAGCGCTGAAGATCAATGCACACGGTCGTTTAAAGTTGGGCGACTGTGATGGTGGTCCGATGTCGGGATCCATGCCGTTTTGTGAATTGGAGGACACGAGCGTAATGGTACATTCGGGGAAATCTGGGAGGTGCTCGTCAAAAAGCAGGCACTGTGCATATCCCAGACATCCGCTCACATCGAGACGAGGTACAGGCACGGGTGGGAAGAGACTAGAGATCAAGAGCTCGTGACGACTCGGAAAGACTGAAGTAAACAGCGTACCAAGGCTGCTTGAAAACTGACACATCGCCGCTTCCACCGTAGGGTGTGGGTGCTCCGACTCTCCGAGATGCTGCGGTCAATCAATCTGTCCTGACATCCTGAGTAGAGATGCAACCTGTGTAATTTCTGTTGCATCAAGCCACGTTGGCACTACGGCGTCAATGTTCGAGATGATCATATCGAGTGCTTACTGTAGAGCGGAGACAGGGGAGCTTGAATATCTGCAAGAGTTCGCAAGCCAGATTCTTCTTCCAAAAGCCCTAGCACGTTGCATGAGAGTAGCTCTACGTGTCGGTTCAAACAGAAACGTCGCGACTCAGCCGCGACGAAGGGCGCGGTCAACTACGGTTCCTGAGCCCGGGCCGGCGTGAGAGCAGCTGACTCAGCGCTAGCGCGCAGAACCAGGCGCCCGTACTCATCGACGGTCTACCCGGTACCGTTAAGTGACGTCCGTCATCTTTCCTTCAAAACATCGGTCATGTCCAAGGAGGTGAATACAACATGGGAAGGTCGACTACTAAGTTCAAAATCTAGCGCTGCGAAGGCTCTCCAGATCGGCAGGCGCCTCAGCAGCGGCGGGAAGCCTCTTGCAACGGAACTTGGCACCGTAAGTCCTTGACATCAGTCAAGGTGTTGGTGGGTACATCATATACACAGAAATGCATTTTCCTTCTTCAAACACTTCAATATTGCTACTGCGATTGATTTATGGATGTTACCGCTTGAACACTCAGGTAATCATACTTTTCTATGGACTTCAAATACACCCAATATCGACTTACTCACCTCTGAGTTTCAAGGGCTAGCCCCTGTCTCAAAGTAGACATGCCTGCTCACCGCAGCCCATTTTCGAGCCGCTCATCACCAAATGGAATGTAATTGTTCCACATTGGATGGTGGGTTGTTTCATTCTGTGCCGCCCGGCTACGAACAGATCGGGAGTCATTCCACCGTCACTTCAATTCGTTCGCTATCACCACCCCCCGGTGCCTTGACCGTGGCGCTGCTAGAGTCTATGGGTTACCTCCGACATAGTAGTAATCCATAGGATAAAACGGGCTTTCCTAAGACGGGATTTTTCGTATAAATGGTCACTGGCAAGTGCGTAAACTTTCAGATCGAAGCCGTCAGACGATCCAATCTCACCAGCCATGTCTCAGCTCTGCTCTACTGTCCTTCTTTTAGCGTCCTTTTCAACTGTGGCTCTCGCGGCCATCGGCCCTATCGCCACTCTACCCATCGTTAACAAGGTCATTGCTCCCGATGGCTACTCTCGCGAGTGAGTACGAATGTTCTCGTGTGCTTCGTTTATCTGACTATGGCCGCGAAATAGCACTGTGCTTGCCGGAGGAACTTTTCCAGGCCCTCTGATTCAGGGTAACAAGGTAAGGAATATTGAATGCTCCAGTCTCGAGGCGCGCATTGACGCGACTTGGAATGTCATAGGGAAATGATTTCAAGATCAATGTTATTGACCAGTTGACGGACACATCGATGCCTACTGCGACTTCAATTGTGAGGGGATCTTGTTTTCAGTCTGGACCGATGAGCTGACCATCCTGTTCTATGTAGCATTGGCACGGCCTGTTCCAGCATACCACCAACTATGTTGACGGTCCAGCGTTTGTGACGCAGTGTCCGATCATCCCAGGCCATTCATTCTTGTATGATTTCAATGTCCCTCAGCAGGCGGTGCGTGGGACCATCATCGGTATCATCGGGCGCGATATTGACTCACAGCCTTATGGGGTTGTTCTCTATAGGGGACTTTTTGGTACCATAGGTATGTATGCTATGAGGGGTCTGCTGTAACCGGCGTTTTTGACACAGAAGTGTTGCACCAGTCATTTCGCAAACCAGTATTGCGACGGTCTGAGGGGACCACTTGTGGTGTATGACCCGAACGATCCCCAGAAGCATCTCTATGACGTCGACAATGGTACGTGTCCTCTGGGCGTTCATATAGGCGCTAGCTGATCTGCTGCCCATCGACAGAGAGCACCGTCATCACCCTCGCCGACTGGTCTGTCCCCTCTCTGATCAGCGCTGCAATGTGGCTGAGGCTTACTGTTTTGAAGGTATCATTATCTGTCAACAAACGCGCCACCGATTCCGTGAGTCCGACTCCATTATTGTATTCGCCTTCCCATAGAATGATCTAACCCTCTTCTGTACAGCGCCTTTAACTCCAGTCTAATCAACGGCAAGGGTCGGTACCCCGGAGGACCAGCTGTTGCGCTTTCTGTAGTTAACGTCTCCAGGGGACAGCGGTTCGTACACCCTCTCACTGTCGACACTCAGTTGACTGAAGCTCACGGACGACTAGCTACCGTTTCCGACTTGTATCGATATCATGCGATCCAAGCTTCACCTTCTCCATCGACGGCCATCAATTGACCATCATTGAAGTGGACGGCAACAATGTCCAGCCTCTTCACGTCGACAACCTTGAGATATTCGCCGGTGAGTTCTCCGTTCAACTTATTAGCCGCATCTCACATCGGTGGCATCTTATAAGGTCAGCGGTACTCCGTTGTCGTGAGTACGAAGAAGAATCTAGTGATGAAAAATGCTCACTCCCTGTGCTCTAGATGACGGCGAATCAGCCCGTCGGGAACTATTGTAAGCGATTCTGATTCCGGACGTTGACAAATGCTGACGGTGCGCTCTCAGGGATCCGCTCTGTTCCTCCAGGCGGCGAAGTCGACAACAGCGGTCTCAACGCCGCGATCTTGCGTTATAACGGTGCACCTTCAAAGAATCCCACGAGCAATAGCTCGCTCAGTTTGCCGCTCGTCGAGACCAACCTGCACGTAGGTGTTACTCGGTTACCCTTTTGAGTACTTCTGTCACACAACTCTTTCTGACAGCCGCTCACCAACCCTCGCGCTGTGAGTTCTCTGTGGATGAAGCCCCGATCATCATTGACACCCTTTGGATAGCCCGGAAACCCCGTCCCTGGAGGCGCCGACATCAACATCAACTTGAATGTTGTCATCGTACGTGTAGTTGTCTCCGCGAAATCTTCCCCATCTGACGGCATGACCCACTCACCAGAATGACGCGCACACTCAATTTCTAGTCAACGGCGTCGTATTCGACCCACCCAGTGTGCCGGTGCTGTTGCAGATTCTCAGCGGTGCTTCATCCGCAGCGTCTCTTCTTCCCTCGGGAAGCATATACGGTCTGGAGCCTAACAAGGTTGTCGAGCTCGTCATTCCCGGCGGTGCTGTCGGAGGGCCGGTACGTTCAATCTGTCCGCCTCTTGTTAATATTTTTTGACTATTGTGCCGCAGCACCCTGTTCATCTGCATGGTGTACGCATATCGATTCGACGAGAGAAATGACCTTACTGAATTTTCTTTCATATAGCATGCTTTCTCCGTCGTGCGCAGTGCGGGGAACTCGACATACAATTTCGACAATCCCGTCGTCCGAGACGTCGTCAGCATCGGCAACACCGGCGACGAAGTGACGATCCGCTTCGTCACGGACAATCCTGGCCCGTGGTTCTTCCATTGCCACATTGACTGGCATCTCAGCGCGTGCGTTCTCATCCATTGGTCCTTTTCTAATTCACACTCATCTTGACGTACCATGTATAGCGGCTTCGCTGTCGTGTTTGCTGAGGATGTCCCCGATGTCCCCAAGTTGGATGGGGGCGTGTCAAGTGCGTCTTCGTTCATTGCGTTCGAGATCACTGCTGATTCTCGTTTACAGGCGCGTGGAAGCAACTCTGCCCCCTCTACAACCAATACATCAACCAAACGTCTTCCTGAACGCTAGTTTCGGGACTAATTATTCGTTGAACTTATTTTTCCCTGGCTGAATTTGAGTAAGTTACCTGGTGGACTCTCCGGCGTCTTCTCTCCTTCACTCGAGATTTGCCCCACTCATTCCCTGCGAATTGGTCTTCAACCACTTCCTTAATTCCTTATACTCTGAATCCGACGGCGAGTTTCTGCTAGTTTTCCCGGTATCTTTATCATAGTATTCAACGTGATTGGAATCACCATTCAACCCATCATTGTGCCCTCCCCAGGCTGGGTGCCAGTGCGAGGGTGTACCGCCCGCGCGAAGAGGCGGCCGGCCGAGGACAGGCTGTGTACCGGCTCAGAAGCATGGATTTAATACTTCTACACACTCGCTGAGGCGTGTCACTCCGCGACATCCTACCGAGACCAAAATAAAACCACCACTGCACACTTCATCTGCCTGCAGAGCAATTTCAAGGAGAGCTTCACTGAAGACCGGTCCCAGGGAAGGCCGAGATGGTCTCAGCGCCGGCAACGGCCGAGTACGGCTTTGCGATTTCGAATGCGATGCCAAGTTGCCAACGTCCTTGACGAAGATCTCACTCGACTATATACTGTAGCGAGAGACATGACACTCGAAGGTTGACTCAGAGTCAAAGTCATTTCTCACACCACTTCATGCATCTGCAATCACCGTCAACCGATCAACTACTGTACTTGCAAGTCCGCGGTGAGAACGGAGTCGGACATTTTGAAAACTGTGTAAGTCCCATATCAACTCACTTCAAACAGGTTGCAGACTCAAAAGTGCTCTCTAAGAGCGATCTCTGATTCTCTGTAGCGAACGGCATCGCGACTCCGGAGGCGCCCAGACACTTCTGTCTTGCAGCTGGCCTTACGATACGTAGACTGTTCGTGCATCTTATTCGCGGGCTTGCGATCGTAGCTTATCTTCTTCAGGACGTAGAAGATGCCCGATCGTGAGTCGCAGGCAACCCGCTCGACTCCTTCGCTGCCGTTTGATCTTGCCATCATCATCCTGGAATCTGTATACAACTACTCCCGTTTCACCGAGCACTATCCCACCATCGCCGCCTGCGCCCTTGTATGCAAGTCGTGGACGCATGTAGCCCAGCGGATCCTCTTTCGCTTCTTCAATAGACGCTGGCATCCTTCCCACTGGCGAGAAGTTTTCCTATCGTCCGTTACCAAGAACCCTCTTCTTGGGACATATGTTCGGTCTATGTCGGGGTTGTTTATATCAGGAAACCCGAACCTTCATTACTCCTACCATATCGTCTTCTCCCAATTTCTCTCCGCGCTGGCATGCTGCCCGCAGCTAGTCGAATTGGGAGTCGCAATCGATTTGGCCTTCATTCCCAGTGATACCCTCGCAAGTCTGGCTGCACTGCCTCTCCGACTTTCGCATCTTGCCTTCAATGGACGCGATTATGGGGTATTATACCAACTGCTCCATGTATGGCCCTCCATTCGCTTCTTGCACATCGCAGGGGGGCTACCCAGGCCGCCTCCGAACGACCGGCCCCCGTTCTGTCTCGAGAGCTTGTCGCACGAGTTGGAAGTCGACGACGACATTCTGCGATGGCTTCTCCCTCCTCCTCAAGCAACTCCGAATCGTCCTTTCCTCACATTGGACATATCGCACGACTCCAACCGCCAGCACGCGCACTGGTACACGGATGATGTGTTCGTAGCTTATGCACCACATATCCGCTCTCTCACAGTTGGATATGAGCTGCCCGAAATAGAGTCGCTGACCACTCTCGAACGCCTCGTCCTCCATCGAGAGCCTCCAGCACCATTCACTCTTCCGATCACGGTGCGGCATCTCGGAATCGACCCTCTGTCGCGCGTGGATGGCGCTCTGCCGTTGCTGCATATCATGGCCGCCCTCCAGGCGCATCCCCGCCTCTCCGTGGTCAGTGTCAACCGAGATGTCTCGCGGAACAACCTGCACTCCTTGAAAGAGATCTGTGGCCGTGAAGGGATCAATCTCGTTGAGGACGTCACGCATGATGTTCCCAGCTACCGGGTTTGTCGTCTCAGTCACGTTTGACGGTCCTTCACCCTGCTGATCGAATTTCTTTGAAGAATCGACGATTGTGAAGTTGAAGACATCCATGCGAGCATACGCTAACTGGATACAGTATTGTTATTAGCGCTTTCTGAACAAAATTATTCTTTTCCCGCATTACTAGATGGATAGCTATGGAGAGATAATCGTGCTTGTGTCGAACAAGGCAATAACACCCAAAAAAGTTCCATCTGGACAAACAACATTCCCGCTAGCCGATTTGAACGACTGACCTCGTCATTACTAGTGACGCGCTCTACCAACTGAGCTAAGAGGGATTACTGAATAAAGTAGCCAGGGCCTATACAAGAACGGAGGGCACGTGCCGGCTGCCACTCCTCAGCCTGGGAACAGTACTACTACTAGTGCAGTTGGCACCGTTTGCTTCTCGCCAGCAACTTACTTCGAACCGATTCAATCCCTTCCACCAGTCCCTACAATACTTTCCTTCGTAATGATGTACTATCCGATATTTCTCTCCTTACCTCTCTTTCTTGGTCTCGGGGTCGAGGGCGGCGTCGTCAACAATCACAACACTTGGCGAGATCCTTACGGGCTTCATCCTAACCAGGTCTTCCCTTTCGCTCGACAACTGACCTCTGGCAACTTGTCGACCACCAGCTCTCGATTCTGGAAGCAGCCGTACTCTCGATCTCTGTCTGCGAGTGTCCGCCGGCATGAATTGGCACAACGACAAACACCGACGACACCTCAGGACACCCGCCCGACCCCCGCCCCCACCGGTGATCCCTCACCTTCTACCACTGTGCACATCACCGACGAGGGGGACTTTGCACTCCTTCTCCCCAACACTGCCGGCGGTATGACTCACTTTAATTGAACGATCCGACACTCACTAGCCTCGTATCATCCACAGAACTCGTATCGGATGCAGAGTCGGACGGCGTCGCGTTCTGCTCGCCTGGAAGTGGTGAGGCGCATTGTGTGAACAGTATGCCAGAGGGCTTCATAGTCGCGGCATCCATTTTGAAGGCAGATGACGACGCATGGATTCAGGTACGCCCGTTGCTGTCTGCTGATCGGCCGCTCAATCTCATCAATCCGCTCGGCGTTCAGGTTACGGGATGTCTTGATGCGAACAAGTTCCACCTCGACCCCTCCGACAAGGGTGGACAGTTCGACGTCCGCTTCCCCAACGGTGCCCAGTGCACCTTTGGGGGGTACGGTGCTAGCTTCATCGAACTGTATGTCACTTCATTCCATCTTGTCACGCCCGCTCAAGTATTGTATTGCGTGCAGCGTCGAGCCCGCTTTGAATCGCTTCTGCCTTCGCTGCTGTGCTGCTGAGAATGACCAGATCAACTGCAACTCGCATCTAGACCGTGCCGGTTGCGACAACGCGGTCCCCGGCGTCTACACCTTCCCAGACCAAGGAGTAGACTGTTCGTAGACGACTTTGGATCTCTCGTGGGCTACGAGGCGTGCGGGGCACCCTCACCCATCTCATTTCACTACTCCTATTCCTTGTCCTGCATGCATTGAATGTGTACAGTCTATTAATCTATGTGCACACCTACGTGCCCCGGCAATGTCCAGATATCTACGTCTAGCAATAGTGATGAGGCCATCGGAGCCTCTTCCATGCCGACACGGCAACGTGTCGATGAAAGATGATACTCTATTAATCGTTTGTTATGATCTGTTATGATCAAACTTCGTGCCGTGAGCGGACCCTCCGACGGGCCCGATCTCGAGGTCTCACCTCATCGTTGCGCAACCGCCCCGACGACTGTCATCCGTCGTCCGATCTTCTGTACAGTGTGCACTGGCGGAGACCAAGAATTTGCGTGTGATGCCCAGCTTGAAGTGCGGCGAGCTTTTTGGGTTTCAAGAGGGCTAAGCGCCCGTCATATCGAGATCCTCGACTTGGCAGGACCTGACAAGACCCCGGCTGTGCGCTACTGCCACTCGTGCCCTTCTTCTTCATGCAGTGCAGTCTTGCTTCCATCGCAATTTAGGTTTCAGCTCTATACCTACCCGTGCCCGAATGGCGACAGGTAGGCTCAGGTGCGTGCGGTTTCGTGGTGAACGCTCGAAACATCGGTATTGGGAGGCTGACCGACGAGCAGCTTCAGAATCGCCGGGATCAGGCAGTAATCCAGCTGAAGGCATGACTTGTATCATGAATTGTACAATGACTTCTTTAGACGAACGCGTGCAGATGGATCCGATATGACACCTTTCTCATAGGCAACGGCCAATGCCAAGGACCGCGATGATTTCCATGTGCTGTTGCGTGCGCTCGGCGAGAGGCGTCTAGCCTCGTTTAACGCACTGAGATGGAGGGCGCATATCAGCTGTTTGACCCTGGTGGGTTTCTGGATACCGGAATACGAGTTGGGCGACTGAATGGCATAGACAGCGCGCATCCTGATCACATTCGAGTTCAGTGATCTTCTCGGATACGTGTCCAGTCTAAAGCTACAGATGTAAGACCTGGGGTACACCCACTTCTCGATCGCTCTCCGTTGGCCATTTTGCAAGTCTGAAGCGCATGTGACTGCCTTACAAATGCATTTGATGGCGGTTTGAAAGAGCGTACTTGCGACATGTTGCGTTGGTTGGCAATGGTTGCATCCGCCGCCGTGATGGTGATCCCTCTCCATTCGGAACTTTGATGCATCTCCGCGTTGCCGGTAGCGCCGCATCGCAATCTAGGAGCAATTTCGTGGTCCGCGCGGAAGCCGTTTGATGAAGATTTCCGCGGCCGCTTCGCTTGGGCCTTGCTATAAAGCAGGCGATATGGAGAGGTGAAACTTCAGCTCCTGCTCACTTCGTATTTTCAACAGGTACTGGATAGTAAGTACCTCCGCCTCCTAGACTGTGAGACTCTCTCTAATAGATTTTCTTCTAGCCTCTACGTTTTTTGTTCATTCACGAGCCACCCTTTTACATTCGCACCCATAACTTCAATTAACTTCAGATCTTTATCTTTTATTATCACGTCATTCAAAATGCACTCTTCATCCTCTGTCGTTGCCCTTCTCCTCATCGCTGCCGCCGCATCCCCCGCGGTTGCTGCTCCCATTCGGTGCGGTTCGTCTTCTCTTCATTTCATCAACACGACTGACATGTCCTTCAGCGCCCGCGAGGCTGATGACTTCGAGGCCCGCAGCTTCGTGTCCACCCTCGAGGGCATTGTCGGCAAGGAGGGCGTCCCCCTCCTCAAGTCCCTCGGAACCGGCCTCCTCGGTGGAGGTGCCGTCGCTGGCCTCGACCACGTGACCAGCGGCTCGTCTTCGTCCTCGTCCTCGAGCCGCCGCGAGTTCGATGAGCTTGCGGCCCGCAGCTTCATCAGCTCCATCTTCGGCGCCACCAAGGACCCCCTTTCCACCGTCTTGAAGACCAGCGCCGCCGCCGGTCTCGCCAGCGGTGCCGTTGCCTCTGCCGGCGGTGAGCTTGAGAAGCTCTTCGGCGGCCAGAAGGAGCCCGGCTCTTCCAAGTACGTCCTGATATAATGTGTGTATTCACTCGATCCTTACGCCCACTGTGCCTGCAGGCGGAGCTTCCTGTCCTCCCTGGGCCCCATCGAGAAGGGTTTGATCGGCACCGTCACCTCCCTCGGTGTCTCTGGCGCTGCGTCTGGTGCTCTGGACAAGCTCTTCGGCGGCGACAAATCCTCGTCTTCCTCGAGCCGCCGCGAGTTCATGGATGAGCTCGATGCCCGCAGCTTCGTGTCCACCCTCGAGGGCATTGTCGGCAAGGAGGGCGTCCCCCTCCTCAAGTCCCTCGGGACCGGTCTCCTCGGTGGAGGTGCCGTCGCTGGCCTCGACCACGTGACCAGCGGGTCGTCTTCGTCCTCGTCCTCGAGCCGCCGTGACTTCGACGAGCTCGAGGCCCGCAGCTTCCTCAGCTCTATCCTCGGCGCCACCGAGGAGGACCTCCCCACCGTCCTGAAGAACGCCGGCGCCGTCGGCCTCGCCAGCGGTGCCGTCGCCTCTGCAGGTGGTGAGCTCGAGAAGGTCTTCGGTGGCAAGAAGTTGCCCGGCTCCTCGTACGTGTATCACCTTCTTTTGCGCTGAGACCTCGTGCTCAATCAAATGTCTACAGGCGTAGCTTCTTGTCCTCCCTGGGCCCCATCGAGAAGGGTTTGATCGGCACCGTCACCTCCCTCGGTGTCTCTGGCGCTGCGTCTGGTGCTCTGGACAAGCTCTTCGGCGGCGACAAATCCTCGTCTTCCTCGAGCCGCCGCGAGTTCATGGATGAGCTCGATGCCCGCAGCTTCGTGTCCACCCTCGAGGGCATTGTCGGCAAGGAGGGCGTTCCCCTCCTCAAGTCCCTCGGGACCGGTCTCCTCGGTGGAGGTGCCATTGCTGGTCTCGACCACGCAACCAAGTCTTCCTCCTCCTCGTCCTCCAGCCGCCGTGACTTCGACGAGCTTGAGGCCCGCAGCTTCCTCAGCTCTATCCTCGGCGCCACCGAGGAAGACCTCCCCACCGTCCTGAAGAACGCCGGCGCCGTCGGTCTCGCCAGCGGTGCCGTCGCCTCTGCAGGTGGTGAGCTCGAGAAGGTCTTCGGTGGCAAGAAGTTGCCCGGCTCCTCGTACGTGTATCACCTTCTTTTGCGCTGAGACCTCGTGCTCAATCAAATGTCTACAGGCGTAGCTTCTTGTCCTCCCTGGGCCCCATTGAGAAGGGCCTGATCGGCACTGTCACGTCCCTCGGCGTCTCTGGCGCTGCGTCGGGCGTCCTGGACAAGGTCTTCGGCAGCGACGACAAGTCCTCGTCGAGCCGCCGCGCTCTCTCGTAAGTTCACCTTTACCTCGCAACCCTGCGCAGCTGCTGACTCTCGATGATAGTCCTGAGCAACTCCTCGCTGGGCTCATCCTCTCCGCCCGCGAGTTCGATGACCTCGACTAAGCATTTTACTTTTTGACGATTACGATCTGCGATTTAATGTCCACACACGCCATATTCTAAGTTATTGGGTGCTTATGTTGTCTCTGAATTCCTGTGTAGCTAGTTCGCGCATGACAGGAATATGAAAAGGGTGCTTTAGGAGCTGTATCTCACTTGTAACATGAATTATAAGTAACAAATGACCTCTGGTATGCGATCCGCAGGGCAAGTACTGAAGGCAGACTTCAATGATGATTGGGTACGCATAAAGCTGCAAGCATACGACATAAGTGGCGATGTACATACATTCGAGTGGCATGGGTAGATATCTGGAAGGGCGGATCCGTGAATCAGATCTTGAAGCACTGGAGAATAGACTACAGTATATGATACAGCGAGCAGGGTATGCACGCGAGAAAGAGTCCGTACCTATGTATGATCACAAACTAATATCCATGCGATGAGACGATTGAAGAAACCTAAAAGCAAACAAGAAAAGCGACCGAAAACAGAGAAAACATTCCAAAATCAAAGCGTACATGTCGATTCAAGCTCGGCCGAAGACGAGCTTGCCCACATTCCCAGCCGAGCCGCCCTTGTCCACCTCGATCCCAACGAGACGCGTCTTCGATCCCAGCCAATCGAGCCTGCGCACGCCGCCCTCCCATCCGCCGCCCATGCGTTTGCAGCGCTCCTGGTACGCGGCTGCGACCTTCCGCTGCGCCTTACTCCCATTGCCGAGCGACTCCCATTCCTCCGGAGTAACGCGCAGCATCAATGTCGTGTGCACCGCATACAACACGTCAAGGTTAGTTAGGCAGGCATTGCTCTTGCTCTTCATAGGCTTGTTCCCGGAGCCAAGAAAGAAGCTTGGCGAGGAGCCGACAGGTCCGACAACGACGAGCCAGGGAAACTTGTGGGAACGGAGGACCAACCGCGAGCTCGCCGGGGTGGGAGGCTCGGTCGCAGGCTGGGCAAGTGTGAGGGCAGGAACCGGCTTGTGAATAGTTCGATCCAGCACGGTGCGTGCGGAGGGCGTGAACGCGATGTCGTACGAGATCGGAGCGTGATGGAGGCGTGCGTACGCGAATAGAGGGTGCATGTGAAGGGTGGGCGTGCGATGCTGCGACCGACTGACGGAAGGCGCATCTATTCGCAAAGTGTAATGAGTAAATCCGTTGACAGCACGCACAGGCGATTACGCACATGTAGACGACCCGCTCGCACTGGTGCTGACGCCTGCTTGGGGCCAGGTGTGATTCTGCTTGAGGTTCGGGCGCCGGTCCCGATCAGAGCTTGCCGTCGAGCTCGCGTAGAAACTTGGCGACAGAGGCGAAGGCCCAGAGCTCGCGTGCAATGCAGGCGGATACAGAGAAGAGTTCGAATTTGACCGTGAGCTTGTCGGAGTGACATAGCCGGGCTGCGGAAATTGAGGGTAACGCCCTATGTACATGGCATGCGGTGAGTAAAGGAGAAAAGGACATGGGTAAAGGGTGCGTACCATGCTGTTCATGGGAGTTATGGCTCGTGGTCCGGTAGAAGATGGGTTGAGTGGAGTGTACAGAAGGCCGCGTGCTTTCTTGCGAACGCCGAGAGTCATACGTAGCAAAACGGAGTGAAGAGGGCTGCTTCGCTGGCGTTGCTGTGCAGCTGCTCGCTCGTTGCAGCTTGGGTCGTGATGAGGTTATAGAGGCAGAGGGCGTGAATCCAGCTGGAGATCCGTAGATGTAATTCGGTGCGGCCGCCGAGTGTATACGGTTGTGGTTTTTGGATTTCGGTTTACCCTGTGAGGAAGATTGGCCGCCGCCGAAGATGCTGCGAAGGTAAGAGGCCATCATTGGTGGCAAGGCGTGTACAGGTGCAGGAGAATGCGGTCGTGAAAGTCGTCAAGTTATAGTACAGCTGCGGTTGCCGAGTGGGCGTGAGCACAATGAAGTGTCGTAGTTGGTGGCAGAGAGATCCGGAGGAAATCCGCTGTGACGTTGAGAGTAAGACAATACTGGGGAAAGACCTTTTAAACGATTTGACCTCGTTCCAAACGCGACCCGGTGGAATGGGGGTGGCTTCGGAGGTTCTGGGCTTCGGGAGCTGGAGAGCGTTGTCGTAAAGCAAAATGAAGGGCCAGCAGAATGCAGCCGCATTCCGATCGAAGGTCCGTACCTGTCGCGTGCTCGATAGAGGGGGCTTGTATGTCCATAACACAGCTAAGAGGACACATGCCAGCGATGCTGAACGAGGGACACCCCGAGGACAGCAGACAGGAGTTTGGAGCGCATTGCCGATTACTCCGGAAAGTCCGTGCCCTAAGGAGCCAGGGCAGAACAGGGCCAGTCAGAGCAGGCCGTGTAAGTCATGACCGAAAGGAAGTCGACGAAACAAATGCGAGCGTAGGCATTGATGTAAGAAATTAGTAGTCGGCGACACATAGAAACTGCGGATGGTGTTCGCGAAGAATCGGAAGATGATGGGTCCATTCAGGTTCTTGCCAGTATGGGCGATGAGCAACGCGTGCCAGCGCGTGTCGAAGGCGTGTCGAAGGCGTGGCATGCGCGCTCGCGCATCAGCGTCCCGGCCCGCGGGCAATAGAACTTGAATAGAACTTGGATAGAACAAGTCGCCTGCTGCCGACGCCCGCCGTCAGCCCTTTTTCGGTGTCATGGCCGCCTCGCGCCGCCTCCCCACAGTAATCTAGATATTTTGAGATCCTTTCACATTTCTCTCGTCACACGCAGATTGCCGCTTCTGGATCAGAGGCCTCGATGCCGCCAATCAGAGGTCGACAACCCAGCTGACGCAGGGATGCCACCGACGGGAGAAACAGGCGCACGAGCAGTACAGTACGGCTTGTACAGGCACTGAGGCAGCCCGGTCTTTGATTCACACCGGGACCATGTTCACTCCTGGGTTCCATATGGACCTACAAGCTATTGTTGTAGATATTGCGACGTGCAGGTAGGTAAGTAGAGTGACCTTAGCAACCATGCGTGTCGCACGGTCAGGTCGCGAAGAGAAGAGGGAGGCGCCAGTGGACCAGATAGCGAAATTGAAGACACACATGGATATGGAGTGTACGGTGCGGGCAAGTTAGTGGATCTCTTCGAGAAGGCCGATACCGAGGTACAATCGAGAAGGCAATGCGCCTGAGGTTTGAGCCCGTAGATGCCAAAGGCGGTCCAGTAGCGTGCGCGGTACATTGGCTAGCCAGTCTTGGCGTAGGGGTACTTGGACGGGAGAGGGGTTCAAGAGGCGAAAAGGCATGCAGTGGGGCCTCCCAGATACCTGGCAGGTGGGGTAGGGCTGCAGAACGAGGACATTGACCACTTGACCAACACCATTAAGGTCGCATATCTTGGATCTATATGAAATATTCGGCAGTAGAAAATGAAGATCAACATGATCTCGGAAGTCACATTGATCGTGATTTCCAGGCCAAAGCGCGTCAAAGCGAAGAGCGAGAGGGCGGTCATGAACGGTGCGTGCTAGGGAGTCGCTTGGCCTCGATCGGTATGGCTGTGCGGTCACGAAGCCCGTATATACCACCACAGGCTGCAGAAGATCTTGCGGAGTGATTCAGGTGGGACAAGCGGTCGCCCAAGTGGACGTTACTGTTGGACAGCGAATAGCAGAAATAACTTGTGAACATACATATGCATGAACGCACCTTTTCAGACCCTCATGTCCATCATGAAATCCGCAACCGAGCAAGGCTCCGGCATCAGGTGACACTTGGTGGACACGATGCATAGCCCGGAGCGTCTCCCGCCGACCTCTAACGTATTCTGCCATGACCTCTTGAGCGCGACTTTAAACGGGGGTGCTTTGCCGATCGAAGGCTCCACAAACAGCATTGCTACCGTCTCCCGGCTGATGGAATGACAGCGAGAAGACCCTGATTGATGAACAAATGAAAGACGCTGACAAGACTCTAGAGTAACAACGCACTGTTGGACGCGCCTGTGATAATTGATGCCTATTTTCTTGCTTAGGTCGAGAGCGTAGAGAAAGGAAGGGCTAGCCTCTGTAAATGAGTACATCATATGATATCGGCGGTAAGTCATTTCGGTGGAGTCTGGACATTGGGCCCTCGGAAGGAGGAATGCGGAGATACATTTGACTCTTGAGTGGTAGATCAATGGTAGATCAAGAAAAAGTAGAAGGCTGTTGAAATGGCCAAACAGGATCAGCGGAACTGTTCTGAAAATCGGAAGTGAGGCAGTTGAAGGTGCTGCAAATTGCAAGTAATGGACTACGAGGATGCGACGACTGCGCCGCGTGCAGAACGAACGCCGGCCATGGTCGGCAGTTGCCGCCACGGTATCTCCTTTCAACCTCTCCGGACATTCGGGTTACAGTATATTTTTCACCCAACTGACAAAGACCTCTCCCTGCCAGCACTCGATAGTGTGATGGGAAATTTCTTTGACATCCAATTGAGCTCGCAGTCAGGTACAATATCCAGAGCCTGCGAAGGTTCGACCTGGAAGTATCTACTCTGCCTCCGGTTTCCTGTCAGCTTGGTCCGCTCTGAGATTTACAGTGAATGCCCGCAGTGTTTGCCAGTAGACCTATGAGTTTTTTCTTCTTGCCTGCTGCAAGTCGAAATAATTTGATATAATGATACAAATCGTGTTCGTACAAAATCGTGGAAGTAAGCATCGAGTCATGACAGCGTAGCACGGAAGCAGGGATAGCAAGAAAGCATGACAGCGAAAAGACAGCGAGTAAGGGCAGCACTATTCATAATAAGAGAAACAGAAGCCGACAGCACGGGCGCGAGTAGAGCGCTGCCACTAAAGAGAAGGGGGCACCAAATGCAATTGCAGCTCCCAAGACTGGTCGGGTGCGACAACCAACGACAGGCCTCCCCATTGCTTGAACCCGCCGAGACAGTCAACACGTTTGAAACCCTGCCTGTACTCATAGTCGAACAGGGCGGGAGCCAACTGACATCGTCTGGCAAAGTTTTGCGTCAACATCAGTTCGTTGGCGGGATTGTCGTTCGTCAGGTAATCGACTTCTGCCTGTGTCAGGCGGGCCTGGAAGAAGTCGTATACAGTCCAGAAGACATCGCCACAAGTGATATCGTGGTCCATCTCGATGTTGATCTCCCCCCACGGCTGCCCATACGACCCGAGATCGTACTGAATTACAGCCGTGTGCGATGGAGGGTACAGCGCGACGTCATCGAATGCTTCCTCCATGTTGACGAGTAGCTCGCGGCCCGTCATGCGGAGCGCGGTCTCTGGTGACCGAGATATGTCCCAGCGGACATGGGGCCGCCCGATGTCGTGCGGATTTGGGATGAGCCATGGAGCGACTTCCATGAACAGGCGACGCTCCGTCGGAGGCCAGTCTCGGTTCGGAACCCAGAATGGATGATGGCCGGGCGGTAGCGAATAGCCTCCGGGTGGTGCAGGAGAAGTGACGATGATAGGGACGGGAACAGGGACAAACTGGGTGACCATTGGCGTCGCAATCGGTTGGGCTTGCATGAGTGGCGGGGTAGGTTGCGGAGGCGCCGGCGGAGGTGGAGGTGGAGGCGAAGGGGATGGAGGCGCTGGCGGCGGCTGCCATGTGAATGCATTTGACTGAGGCACCCGATATTGTCGCCCCCGAGAGGAGCTTGAGCTGGCAGGGGATGAGTGAGCTGGCTGAGCTGGACTCACGCGCACGCTCGGCGGGGTCGCCGCAGAACGATTGTGAGTGTGATAGCGAGGGGGAGTGACACGTATGCGGGTGGAATCTCCTCTATGACTACTTGGCGTTTTGTGTATGCTTGCGTTGTTCGGCGCGGGTGTATGTAGGCCCGTACCAGGAATGGGCACTACATTCTGTGGCTGCCAGTGCGGGTTCCATTCCCATGGTCTATGCGGTGAAGGCACGAACACCATGGATGGAGTGGTAGTGATCCACGCAGGATGCGAGAAATGTACTGGCATGTTTTCGGGTAAGAGAGGTGTCGGGGGAGGGACGATGGGTGTAAGAGGGACAGTAGAGGATGCCTGATTCTGTGTTTGTCGGTTCGATCTCGAAAATGTACGCCTGAGCAACCCGCGCGCGCCTTGACGTGTGAAAGTCCGTGACGAATTGACTTGTACTGCTGGTCTCCGTTGTGAATCTACCGAGCGTTGAGACTGGGTCAAGTAGAACATATTAGAACGAAAACTCACTCGGGGCCGGCCCTTGAGGAGTTCCTGGCGACTGATATCCACTTGTTGAACGACCAAGGCGCGAATGGGGCGTATATCGAGGATCCGGTAGGAGGGAGACCGCACGAGGGTGTCGACGGAGGTTGGACCGGCCTGCCGGAAGGGATCTATGAAGCGGTGCGTGCGGGGTGGGAGAGTTAGGGACGTTGTTGCCGTTCACGTCTACTCTGTGGCTCATGCCTGGGGTGCGTCGTACCCGCTGTCCCGTAGGGAAGTAAGTTAGATCGGGTATGGACCGGCGCCCGTATGAGATAGGTCAACGCTGTAGAACACCTGGACGACAGAGCAACGCAGACAGGTCGACCGAGGGACGTTCTCCTCTTATACTCAAAGAAAGGGAAGACATAACCTTGGCGCCACGAGCTCCTTCCCTGCCATATGAGATATCTCGCAAGAACAATGCTGACCACAGACCGCACGACGACGCGATCGTCAAGAGACGGACTGATGCTGTACTGGTAGAGAAGAAAGGTGTCGGCTCGAGGGCACAAAGGTGCAAATTGACAATCGTCGGGGACGAAAGGGCGGAGAACAAGGCTATGTGGCGTGTGAAAGGTATCGCGCTACTCAGCCGGAGTGGCGTACGACGGGCCTCGAGCGAGCTTGATGGATCGGTCTCCGCGAGCGAGCAAGCTGCCAATCAAATGAGCCCACAACAAGGTCAAGTGTTGTTTGTGATAAAGCCGAAGATCGCGAAAACGTCGCATCCGTCGCCAGGGTCCTTGTCTTCGGCGCCGCTGACCTGTATGTCACGTCAGTTATGGTATTGCGCTACCAGGCACTACTCTCTGGCTAGAAAAACAATTGAACAACGTTGTCAGAGGCAGAAAATACGAAGACGTACCGTCCGACTAGGAACTTGCTATACCTCAGTGTCTGAAGGAAGGAGCTGCCACGGACGTGATATCCTTGTGTTTGGTCTCGTGAGATCAGAACGGAGTACCGGGAATGCATCGTAGCATTACTCACGAATTTCCATGATACAAGCCATCCTCACTTCGACAGCATCGTGTCCGATATGGCGAAGGGTGAGGCACAGGAGTGCACCCTGTCCACCACTGATGACGGCGTGGAAAGGATTGCTTGCGTTCCCTTACCAAAGGACACGGCCAATTAGAGCATGCAATGGCACTGCAATTCGGACAATGGCATGTTTCCTAGGAATCCAGTAATCTTGAGGCTATGACCGCGCTACTTGAGCCTACTTCACCGATGGCACTGGGCGTCACGGCCTCCGGGTTAGAACCTGACCTGCATTCTTAGTCTTGCGCACTTGGCAGAGAGTGGACACTGTACAAGGATAGGTCAAAGGGCCCTCGCTGAAGATAGATCCGAGGACGAGAATGAAGAGAGAGAAACTCAGTCAGGCCTCAGAGGCGGGAAACTAATATCGTTGCGGCGGTAGTGGCCGGTGATGAATTTCCACGGTCATGTGGCTGAGGGGTGAGAGCACGTGTCGAGAACTCTGTTCGCGTCCGGCGACGCGTTCGTTGTTCGACACATCAACAATACTTGTCGCAAGCAGAAGACACGGCGTGACAGATTATCAAACATGTGTGCTATCATATCATCGTAAAGCTCCTCCACTCCAAAGCATCAGTCTCTCCCACCATTCGCGGGTAGAATATCACATTGAAGCAACTGCTCCCGATTAGCCGATCTCATACCGCGATATGCGTCCACCCACCATCCAACCTCTTCCATGTAGCGCCCGCCATGTACAGACTGTGCATCAAGTATCGCATCCTGCAACCGCTGCCCCTCCACAATCCCCGACCCGACCTTCAAGAATGGCTGCGGCTGTGTGTAATGCACGATCTTCATCGACGCCGCAGTCGCTTTCCACAGCTCCGGGCTCCTCTCCTTGATGACGAGATTCCCATTGTAGATGTTCGGCAAGCGCACAACGTCCGCCGCATAAAACACGTTGAGGAACGCCTGCTCGGCTTCCTGCAGAGGATAGCGCGCCGTCTCTAGCAGTGCAATCATACGGCGGAACTCTGCTGTCGACGTGTGGAGGACGAGGACGCCCGCGTTGAACTTAAGAGTGAACCCAGAATTGAGGTAGACGTCCAAGGCGGCGGCAAATGCGAACGGAATGTCGAATAGCTCGTCGAAGTTCCGCAGCGCGAGCGTGTCGCCGTCGAGATACACAGCCCGCTCAACGCCGATCTGGTCGAGCGTCCAGAGGTTGAGCTTGGTGTATTGGTCGGAGAAGCGCGGGACGATGTCGTGGCCGGAGTGCGGAGGGGGAATGAACGGCACGGCGTGGAGCTCCCAGCCTGCTGCGCGCACGATGCATAGCGAGCGCTCAGAGAGCCGCCCGGGGATGTACATCAGGATCCGACGTGCGGAAATGTCGACGGTCTTGAGCGAGTGGCCGAGTGTTGCGACAGGGGTTGTATAAAGCTCGTTGTAGAGCGTGCTCACCACCGCGCGGGATGAGTTTGATACATTATGGAAATTTGAGACTGCGATGTTTAGAGACGGTTTTCTGAAGTGGTCCGGATCTTAGTCCTCTCGATGAAGTAGAGAACAGTGAAGAAGAACGCACAATATCTGATAGTCATCTAAGGGAGTTGGAGTGTCGTGATGCATAAAAATCGTCCATAGAAGCAGCCCATTCAGAAGTGTGACAATCGCGAGCGCGATGCGCACCCAGTGCTCCCTTGTGCTCCATTTCGGCGAGGGTGGCCAGTCTTTGGACAGAGGGAGGTAATTATATCGATCCCAGGACATTGATGGATGGAGGTCTTCCCTGGGGATTCTGTAGATGGTGGGCGATGAGTTCAAGCGTGAAAATGGAGCAAAAGCCCTTCAGCTCGAGGCTGGATAGCATTGAGACAGCGTCATAATCCGCTAATGAAGCGGAGGGCCGGGTCTCTGGGGTCCCTACGAGCGCAGGCGGAGGCGTTGCAGTTAAGCGAGTTTCACCATGCATAATGGGGCATAAACTGCTGCGCAGGAGGAGGGGCAAGGCTGTGCTCAGATGATCAAGAAACAAGTGAGAGTGCAGAGACTGGGAGGAAATTTCGAAGACCGCCAACGGTCTGACTCGCGAATCCAACTGGACTCGTCGTAGCAAGACTGCATCATATATTCACTTGGAGGTCAGACTTGGTCAGACTTTCCTGTGTACAGTTCAAATACCTTCGCTAGGATTGTGGAAAGAGAGATAGCGCTTGAGTAGAACTCACTAAACACGGTGCGAGGATATTCCCGACGGATTTGCTGGGTTAGCGTCGCACTAGGTAACCCGTGGGCGGCTTTTGAAATCACCACAGGACCTCTCTTCTGAGGTAAGGTCATGGTCCGGAGAGGTAATTTTAAAGGACCAATAGTCCATGGTTTATTGCTCAGTTAAAGCGCGAAAAGAGTCTGAGCAAGTCACGGTCGAGAGCAAGTCCGAGGCGCTCGGTTTCCACGGGTTACACGGTCAGGTGATTCGAGCAATCAAGTGAACGCGAATTCTGTTCGTCAGATTTGGACGCGACTAGCATGACTCTGGAGAGCATTTCAGCGCACAAGCGATCTAGACTAGATTACATATATCACACGAGCCTCCCCTTCACCAGAAGCCACCTGTAGCAGGATGGTCAGTGCGATACCGAGGTATCACTTAAAGAGTGGACTGCTCACCGTATTCGTCTGCTGCAATCATCCGGTCTCAGGATTCGATAGCGCCATCCACAATCCAATCGCATTTGGAGAGAGCGTCGCGATGTTCTATCTGCATGTCGTTATACGAACGCTCCCACCAGCCGATCTCCTCTCGGAACAAGCCACCGCGCGCATTCCGCGCCTTGCGTATCGCCTTCCTCAGCCTGTCCCCCTCCACAATCCCCTTTCCAACCTTCGGGAACGGCTTCGGCACCGTATAGTGCACAATCTTGACCGAGTCATGCATGGCCTGCCACATGACTGGGCTGCGCTCCTTGATGACGAGGTTGCCATTGTACACGTACGGCAGCCGCACGACATCAGCGCCGAAGTAGAGATTCAGGAAAGCCTGTTCGGCATCCTTGAGCGGGAAGCGCGCCTCGCCCAGCGTCGCCATCATGTGCGCGAACACGTCCGTCGAAGGCCGTAGCACGAGGACGCCCGCGTTAAACCCGAGGAGAAACTGCACGTCCCAGACGTCCGGCACCGCCGCGAACGCGAAGGGGATATCGAAAAGCTCGTCGAAATTCCGCAGCACGAGCGTGTCCGCGTCGAGATAGACCGCGCGCTCGATGCCCAGCTGATCGAGCTTCCATAGGTTCAACTTTGTGTACTGGTCGACGAAACGATAGTGGATACCCTTTCCGTCATGGGGAGGTGGGATGAAGGGTACGGCGTGTAGTTCCCAGCCGACGGCCCGCGCGATGCACATCGAGCGCTCCGATAGGCGCCCAGGGATGTACAGCAAGATGCGCCGCGCATACGCATCAACGGCGTTTAGAGAGTGGCCGAGGTTCGCGACGGGAGTGGTGTAGAGGTCGTTATAGAGTGTGGTTACGATGGCACGGGAAGCATTGGAGGATAGAAAAGAATGGGAGATGGGCGCTGCAGGGTTGACAGATGGCTTACTGCGACACTTTCAGTCAGTGGAGCCGAACGAGGAGGCAGTAAGTATTGACGACGCACATGATTTGGTAGTCGTCTAATGGTGTCGGGAGAGTCGGGTAGAACCACGACCATAGCAAGAACGTGCTGAGAAGCGTCATGCCGGCCAGCGCAAGACGAGACCAATGATCTCTCATTCTCCATTTCGGGTTGGCAGATATGGACTTGAAGTCGGTGGATATAGGTAGAGGTGTGTAGAGTTGCCGTAGCATCGTAGGGAGATGGGAGAAGGAAGGTGAGAGGAGTGTGCGAAGGGGAGGAAGGGGAGGCGTGCGCAGCAGGGATGACACGTGCAGTGGGGCAGTACGCGGAGGTTAGGACCGATGGCGTTGAGCGGAGGCTGGTCACCAACGTCATCGCGCGCGCCCGCGTCCGCAGCAAGCCTCGCAGAACAGGCTTCTCGGGGTCCCGGGGCTGCGTTCGCTGGTAGATCAGCCGGCCAGCCTTGCACGGCGGATGTGTCGACCGCACACCTAGACGGCGCACATATTCGCGCTCCGTCAGAGGAGAGTGTATCTTGGTTTGCCAAGTGCATCTTGCAGGATTGGCGGGATGGTTGAGGATTAGCCGCGTCTTCGGTCCCGTTCATCCAGCGCTAAGCAATATCACGTGTTGTTGACTGTCTTCCTTCTTCCCTCGACTTGGTGACACGTCGACATCTATTATTATACGAAGAGAAAGCACCAAGTCGTATTCCCACCGAACATCCGGAGGAACCCATTTCCCTTCGGTTGGAGTGTTGAAGCTGAGATAGAATGGTTGATTGTAGAATGGAAAGCCAATCTGATCGACGGAAATTCAGAGGGCGCTGGGGGTCAACGGGATCGTTCGTGGTTGGAAGGTGTGGGACAACAGTCACGAAAGCACGCCGCCCACTAGCCGCCACTTCTCCGTGGGTTTACCACAGGGGTATTGTGTTCAGCGACAAGTCGGTGCGTATCAAGCGAGACGCACTTAGATACCCGATCAGTGAGAACAACTGTGAATCAACACAGATGATGATGAGATGACAGACGCAGCAGAAATATACAAATCTAGTAGACTCACAGGACAAATTTAGTGGGCTCAAAGAGCAAGTAGATCCGACGGCGTTTCTTGTTCGCGCAAAACGGAGCAAGGCGCAGAGAACACGCGAGAATCTGACAGACAGGCTCTTGAAAATCTTCACCTCAAGGCAACGTCGAAGTCGAAGTTCCGCACAGACGATTGCGCCCAAGACTCCAGATAAGCAACAAGTGACTCGAATAGCAGGGATCTCAATAGAAAGCCACGGCATGCGGCAGACGTTGATCCGGTACCAATTGAGAGCGGAACGTATCGACGGGCGCCGTTACGAGAGTTTGTTCGTCCGCGAGGAGATCCTAGGATCCGTCCCTGGAAGCGCCGGGCATCGTGGAGAGATGGCGGGGGCGCAACGCGGGGAAGGTCGAAAAAAAGGACAACAGTTGTGTTTTGCACCACGATATGATCATTATCATTCGCTTTCGATGAAGAGGTCGGCGGAATCTAATGAATGCGCCGCGAAATACCGAGTATTCGCAGGGACGACCCGAATGGTCCGATGCTGGATTGACGAGCGTGTCGAAAGACAGATAGGGAGACGTTCGGTGATAAATTTGTGTGGGCCCCATACGAAGCATCGCCGGTAGAAGCGTCGACAGCCAGAGATATCCCATCGTGGTGCAGTGAGGTGCCAGGGAAAGATGGTGGAGAGGCCCATATAGAAGAGTGGGTCGACCACATTCCATGCTGATGCCGCGTTTTTCAAGGCGATGGACGAGAGTGCTTCGTCAGACGACATATTGCCTGTTAGGTACGGCTGGGTGTAGGATGGGCGGTGCCCGCCGTGATACCAAAGCAAGGGTTCCAGAATTATCAATCACCACGAGCGTGTCATCGGGGTCAACACCGCGGAAGACTGGCGGAAAGATCAACGTTGGGTTGACCAGCACCATTCACTGAGCGATACATAAGTCAAAGACACAGAGCTATGCAGTGGATACGAGTGCTTACAGGGCGCTGATTGGGGGCATCTCGGGCCGGGTATGTCTGCCCAACAGATGTCCCATTGACGGTCGCCGGCACCCGTGAGTTCCTTCACTGTGACTGCCAGAAGAGGAGACCTAGGGGAGTGTACACAGACCGAGTAACGAGATCTGCGTGTCAATGCATGCAACGAGAGATGGACGAGGAATGCAACACACCTCCGGGTCTGCAAGAGAACTCAAGGTGTGACCATCACCGGATCACCGATTCCGCAACTCAAGAGCATCGCGCCAGCAGAAGCAGAAGCGGGCACTGGCAATGTAGTGCTTGGACCCATAGCGGTGTGTGGCCGCCGCACCGTCTCCAAAAAGCTAATATCTCTATGTGGGGGCGGCTGGGCTGGCGGGGCGGGTCCCGCCATGTGCGCCAATCAGCAGCTCCGCAGCAGACGACGCGACGACGCGGGCGCTTGTGTGACGTTGATCGCAGAGGATGATCGTGCACAGGACCCTACAGCGGCCTACCAGAATCAGCTGAAGGTCTGATAGCGATGTAATAGTTCTTCATAGAGCATGCCGGGCGATGTGCAGGGTGCTCAGGGGGATTGGGAGGCGATCAGCGACGGCACAGCACGCACTTGACAAATCGAACAAGCTAGTTGGCGCGGTGCGTCGAGACGATAAGTACAAAACCAGGCTGCACAGGCGCGCGGGCGCCAACGCAGCGCGAGGCCGGCGGCGATAGTCGCTGCTGCGCCGTGAACATCAAACAAAGCAGAACCCCGCGTCCCGTCTGCGCTCACGGCGGAATTGGCCCTGAGAATAGGCAACGCGTACGCAAGGGACTGTCCGGAAGGGACCGAGCGCAGGGAGTGCAGGGAGTTCCCTGGAGGATCGTGCGCGGAAGGAGCACACCCCGACCTTCGCCATGGGAAAGGTGTCCAGAGCTCCTGCAAGGGCGTAGCTTTGAACCTGAAGGATCCAAATCCGTCGACCGCGGCCATCCCACGCGCGTCCTCGCTCCAGTAAGATTTGTGACTCACCGATGACGCGAACCCGCGCACCGCGCAATGCATTGCAAGAGACATCGGAACAGCCTGTAGTAGACTCTAGGTATGAAAATAAAAGACCGCGGCGCAGTCCCGCCAGATCAATGGTGAGTGACGCCGGCGGAAGCGGAGAAAATGCAACGTCGGGGCTGGTCCGCGATCTACGTGTCGGTCACTTCATGAACCGTATTCTAGCAATATATGACTCACCGAGGAGGATGGAGACCGCAAGGATATATCGGATTTGAGGAGGATCCTTTACGGCACCCAGTGATCAGGCCGTGGACGCCACTTGGCGAAGTCGGAGTCATAGACCTCGGTCGCCCAGAGCGGACACTCATGCACCTCAGATAGGCTGAATGGGCAACAGAACAGGAGAGAACGCGGGATTATGCGGATGCGGAGGCACGATCCCTTCCGCCAGGTAGAATAACGAACCCGGAATGGCCGACATTTCGATATTACAGAGCCCAGCGTCACCACAACCACCGAGGCGGCTATATTGTGCCTATTGAGGATACGTGCGGAGAGACCCTCAGGAGGGAAGACACCGTGTAGTGCATGGACGGACGGGATCCAGCGTAAGAGAACAACCCTCGATAGCGGTCCACGTTTCGTTTTGCTGGAACGTGGGAGGGGTCGATGCCGACTACGAACATGGCGCATGTGAGAGTTTAGAGTTTGAGGGGATCCACTTATGCTTGCCGTCCAGTACTAGTATTGTACGCCCCAGGGTGCTCGAGTTGGAAGCCGCACGCGTTCTCGGCTGGAGCGGCGAGAAATCTTCAGGAAGCCGTGATGCGCATTGTCATTGCGCACTGACGTCCGGTGGCGACTCAATGGCCCCAGATTTCTGATTCGAGGGTCGAGGTGCGCTCGGGTGGCGCGTCCATGCCTGGTGCCAAGTCGGCGCATGCGAGCGATATGTTTTTGAAGAAGAGCTGACATCGCGGGAGACGCTTGAAAAGACACACGGTGGCGGTGCCGCAAAAGGCAACATCGTTTCCTGATCGGGTCGTTCGTCCTCGACGCGTCTTGTCTCGAGTTCGCGAACATATCTCGTCAGTCTCGTGCATCTTCACGCGAATAGATCGGAATAGTGTACAATTTCTGTTGTTTTTCTGTATCTGCGTCATTCTACTTCTACACTGCCACCAAACACCGAGGAGGTCATAAAAAGGTCGTCACAAGGAGGCAAGCTGGAACCCGCAAAGTGAAATGGTATGGCCTGGTTGGACCGGCAGGCCCCGGTGATAAAAGTATGAATAATGGAAGACTTGACTCTATGCTGGGGGAAAGGAGACGATGGCGTAACGCGTATAGTCGTCGCGTATAACTTAAACGAATAGCGATACGAGGAATGCGCCGGCGCGAAAAGCGTCCGTGCGTGTCAAGAAAAGAGGCGAGCGCTCCGGAGAATATGAGGTCCTGCGAGGACGGCGGTAACGTATGCGTCGATCTGGGATGCTGGAGCGTGAATGGGATGGGACGGAATGATGGATGATGCTGATGGCGGGATTATGATGCGTGGGGATGTGGGGTATGAATACAGTACTTGCGTCTTGAGCGCTGGTCCCGTCATCGAGTCGGAGTGGGCATGGGCGCGCTGCCGTGCCGTCGTCGTCGTCGTCGCGCGGGGGCGGGGAAATAGTGAATAATACAACTTCTCGGTTTTCTTCTTCGTCGACCCCCCTCCTCTCCTACCACACGTCCTCATGCGTGCGACTCGATGTGCCAGGTCCCGTCCTTCGTGCGCACGAGTGCCTCCACGACGGTCTGCCCCAGCAAAAAGTCAATCCGCTTGATGCCTTTTGGCCGCTCGGACGGATCGACCTCGCACCGCGCCTCATACGCGCGCTGGACGCTCCGCGACGACCCCGCCGCCTCCCACTCGCGTTTGGTGATGCGGTGGCGGAGCTCCCGGTACAGCGCGGCGAGGACGTCGGCGACGGTGACGAACGGACCCTCTGCGACGACTCGCACGACCCATGGGAGGAATTTGGACTGCAGCATCATCTCCCGGGTCGGGGGATGCACGGCGGGAGCTGCGAGGACGGACTGTGGGAGCGGAGGGTTGTTCATCATGGGCGGGTACGCAGCGTTGAACCGCATGTTGTTCTGCAGCGCCGGGTGGAGGTGGACTGGTGTGATTTGCGGCGAGGGGACAACGCTGGGGGAGAGAAGTTGCGGGTGGTAGACGGGGGAGGGGGTGTATACCTGTGGTTGCGGTGGGGAGGGGTATGGGGACATCTGCTGGAGGGAGAGGGGGGAGTAGTGGGGTGACTCGAGAGGTGGTGGTGTAGAAGGGCCCAACGGCCCCGAGTCTACCGACGACACAGAGGATGCCGGCGACGGGGGGGACTGGAACCCGCTGACGGGGTTCTCGTTGAAGCGAGCATGGCGGGAATGGGACGATGTGGTGGACATGGTTGACGGCCGACAGCTAGCGTCGGCGGGAGGGGTGCGAGAGGATGCGTTGTCGAGAGCTGGCGTCGAGGGTGGTGGTGGTTGTGGTGATGGGAGCAAAGGGATGTCGGTGGGGAAGAGCAACCCGGCTACACAAGACTCTATAAAGGAAGAGAGATCATAGCAACGTCCTCCGTCAAGTTGGCGCTCTACGCAGCCATGTACGCTTCGGTTCCGGGGGCGGGAATATTCTGCTCAAACTGTCACCGCTTTTCCTGGCCAACGGGGGGTCCCAGCCAGCACCGAGCAAGAATGTCTGCAGCGCTCCCCGAAATTCAAATCCAGCCATGGCCTGACTCGGAATCTCCCACGCCCGGCGCCGGCATCCGGCATCATTGCCTCTCCTCTCGACCGCGTAGTTCCGCTCTCTCTGCTTTGTTTCATGCCTGCCGCGTGCTGATCACCATCGCTGCCTGCGGCAGCACGCTCTGTGTCTGATCCACGAGTTTTGCTTTGTGGGCGACAAAATAGCGGCAAAGCCTGGCAAAGCTCACGTCCTGCTCTGCCGAGCCCTGCCGTATTCCGACCGTCCAGGAACCGCGCCTCCGCTGCACAGCTCACGCTGTTCCGTTGCACAGGCAGCTGCCTCCGATCTGCTTCTCCGATCCTAATAGGATTGATTAGGACTGGGCGTTCTAATCGTACAATCTGAACTGAGCCCAGGAGCCCTCCTTGTCTGACTGTCCGTGACTCGAGCTTACTCGACCTGCCGTATGCGGACCACCCGACCACGTAGGACGCTCTTTCGAGGCTGCAAATATCACGCGACCACGACGGGTCTCGCGCAGCGCTCGTGGGGCTATCAGGGTCTCTCCGCATCGCCTGCGAGTACAACCCACACTGATAAACGTGTCCACCACGGCGGGCTATGCCGCGCCTATCTCCCCCTAATATCCCAATATGCCTTGCACGCCCGCCCATATCTCCATTTTAATTACCCGATCCTATGCTCGCGGGCCGTTCCACGTTGACCCCGCCACGTACGCCCACTGCTCGCACCGCGCCACCCTAGGACCCCTTGCCAGTGCCACACCCCACCGCCGCGTGAGTGCCTGTAGCCATCTCCCCAGATCATCCACGCATCACGCTGCGGCGCAGCCTGCTCGCTGGGCACTGGCCGCGGCAACTACCCCAGCACGGCACAAGCGGCTCCCGCCCGAGACGGCGCCCCGTCCCGACGCCCTGCAGCGCACGCCGGACGCCCCGATCCGGCGCCTGGCGTCGCGCCGGCGCTCTCCCCACTTATTGCTGCATGATCCCAACACTGTCGATGCGGGGTGGCATCTGTCCATCGCGCGACAAGACGACAATCATGACGAACGCGCTGTTGCCCCGCACGCGTCGCCAGCACGAGGCCTTGTGTAATGCGATCCCGTGGCCACAGCCGTGCAGCACCCCTCGCTTCGCAGCCTCGTTGCCAGTGTGGCAAGACGCCTTCGTTGCGGCAAGACGCTTCATTGCGGCAAGGAGCGTCGAACACGCGGTTATCATTGAGTATGTAGGAGGCGCGGGGCCATTGCCGCGCCTGCCTCGAGGCTGCTAGCCTCGTGCATCTGCGCCTCCCTTCCTCGCCCGGACGCCGCGTTCCCCATCACACGGCCTCGTCATCGACGTCAAGCAGCGTCCCGCACGATTCCCGAGCTGCGCACGCCGGGGATCTATTTCTGTGCGCCGGCCCACGGCGCGTCTGCTTGCCCAATGGGGGCTCAGGCGTAGTGGGGCCTCCGACCCCCAAATGCCCCCGACGTACAAATTGGACCCCGGATTTCACGTTCAGCTCTGTCTGCATCATTCTTCGCGAATTCAGCAAGTTGACAGATGGTCTGGGTCCGCCACGGCGCGAGCGCTCGTGAGTCACCCTGCGGCAATGCGCCCTCTGATCGCGGGGCGCATAGCTCATTTCCCAGTCGGTGCGTCGTACGTGTCCTTGTCCTTGCTCCGCGCCATGACGTTGTGGTGTGTTCTTTTCTGCAGGTGCATTGTTTGGCCAGCTCGGCGATGCACGCCGTGCTCGGTCACAGCCGCGTCTCTGAGATGAACCGGCCGGGCGATCGCGCGCGCGCGCATATCCTGGCGTGCACTTGCAGGGTCGCAGGCCGTTCGTAGCCTCGTTTGTAACTCGGGCCCTTGCATTCTCCATCCTGCTTCTCGCGCACTGGTTTCACACTTCTCCTAGTCGGCATCTCGTGGCTGAGACATCACGTCAGCCGCCGCCGATTCCCGATCGCGAGCTACGCCAGAAGGCCCTCTTTGCAGCTTAATTCAGGACATGTTTCTCAGCTACATGCAGGTGGGTTTTTATCCCAGTCAGTTCTGTCGTTGAGATTGACGCCATGGTCTTTCAAGCGCAGCGTTCAGTCACCATGCTGTCAAAGCATCGCGAGTCTGCTTCAGGTCTAGTCGGGACTGCGAGAGCGCGTTGCCAAGGCTGAGAACCGCGGTCCGCAGTCAACCGCTTCAGCTGTCGCGCGACGCATTTTCTGTAGGTGCTCGGTTTTAGGAACAAGGTGATACGTATCCCTTGACAGGCCTGCAGAAGACCGGGGAACACATACCATTTGTGTATACTTTGTATGGCTGCCCCGCTCATGAGGGGAGCACATTTCCCGTTCTACTTGGATCGGCTTATAATGGCCCTCGTCCTTGTCCATTTTTCACAGTCCCGTCGAAGCGGTCGGTGTGGAGTATCTATCTCTGGGCTCTTTTCTTGGCCAGCTGCGTAGTGTCCCGCCGAGCCGACTGCGGGGTTCTATGCGGAACAGGTGAGAGCTTTGGTGCCGCTGTCACTTCGCCGCCTCTCTGACATGGCCCCTCCGCGAGACGTGTCCAAGGACTCATAATATGAAACGCGGGCGATACTCCGCCGCTCGCGTCAAACTTCATCCAGCTCCGCGATCCTAGGATCCCTCTCCTTGCAGGCTATTCAACCGCCGCCAAATTTTGCACGTCTCGAGCTCCACTCCGCATTGCATATGGCACGAGAGTCTGCCGAGATCGCATCGTCGAGTCCTTGGCCCAGGCTTGACTGCGTTTGACAGGGTTCTCATTTGTGAGCCATGAATTTGTCTTGCGTCTCACCAACATTATCTGAAATCGTCTCTGAACGCTCCTTCTTGTCAGTCACACTCCGTCAATGAGTGTCACCCTCCTCCTGCTCCGTTAGGACCCTTCCTGTCGGGCTTGGTCGGAAGTCTGCCAGCAACCGGCACGGTGACGGATCCCCCCGGGCCCGCTCATGCCTGTAAGTTGTGTCGCCCACGCTGGCATCCAAGCCTTTCAAAATCAGTCCTGGACACAGTGTAAAAGGATTATCTCCATCGCGTTTTGTGATGTGTGAGTCTTTGAGTGGCTGGCCGCTCGGTGCTGAACGTATGGCGCGCGGCGGTCCGCCCACCCGCCAAGACGAATTCGGTAATGCTATGCCCTTATTTGGATATTTGCCTGGCGCATCGTTTGCTCCACGTACGCGGCTCGCAAATCAGTACAACGCGTGGCCATCGATCGAGGCATATACCACTTTCCCTGGAGTCTCTCCCTTTTCCTTTCCTCCCTCTTACCACCGCTTTCTTCTCTGCTGAACACCGGCGTGGTCTCAAAACGCGAAGTTTTGCGATTCGGATATGGTCTCCGTTTGGCGCGTGAGCTTTCGGTCAATGTCGCTATATTCGTCTGACCGGTTTTCTTTCTCCACGTTAATTTGGAGGGGTCTCTGGCTATATATCCACTTCTTATGAACGCCAAACATCGGCACCACACGGGATCGCTCGAAGGACCATTGTTTTGGCGCATACATATTGTGACCCACGCTGGGTGAGTTGTACTATTCTCTATACATATGCAGATTACCTCGGCCTTCAAATTCGCTGGTTGTGATCAGCAATCTTTATTTTCTCTCCAATCTCCCCTTTCCCCTCGACGACTGCGACCATGTCGTGCGCATGGAGCTTCTACACCCATCTTGCGATCGCTGACAGTATATGGTAGATGTTCTTCCGGCTGGTTTTTACTTTCTACATGAAACACTGAGCATCAATTATTGAAGTCAAATTTCCAAGTGAGTCGTCTGCGTGCAGGTGTAGCACTCTTCGGACGACTGACCGACAGATAAGTGGTCATGACCCGCTGCAGTAAATCAGTGCAGCCCTGCGGCCCGCTGTATCTGGGTGAAATCTATGGGGTGCGAAGTACTGTGACTCCGGTGCGTTGCTTTACTGGCCACTGCTGCGGGCCCCTACCTGAAAGTTAGGACCTTTTTGCACTTGAAGCAGGCATTCGATGATACCTGAACTTGGAACACAGTACTTGCAACCGCGAAAATTATCGGTAGGCAAACATTAGGTGAGTACGATCGTTTTGTGTTCCTGATAGACGCGCCATGAGGCGTTGCCACGGTCTGAGATTCATGGTGCTGGCATGACTAGCGCCACCTACCTCGGGCGGCTTCGAGCCCTGTGCACCTTAACCATGATGATGGCGTGGCGCTAGTCATCGTCATCCCCATTGATCCTCCGCACTGCTCCCATATTGTAGGCTCTTGTGCCATCGCCCGATGCAATTTCAAAATGGCTGTTCGACGCTGGCATCGCGTCCACATCGGAACTTGGTCAAGTTCTGTTACGTCGCTTCTCTCGCGTGATCTGTCCTTCACATCAGCACATCCTGACCGTTGGTCACTGTCATTGTCACGTCGTCGCGGGCGACTGGTGATTGACGCACGCCGCGACCCTTCTGTCAAGTCAAGCCACACACAAATGGACGTCTTCCCAGAGAGGGGCACCGGGCATCAGGTACAGCGGCTTCGTCCCCCGTCCTGATTCCGAAGCGTTCGGCCCCTGCATTGTCACCGGTCGCGGGCACACTGCCATTCCTCCATCTGGCCAGTGGCAGATTTGGGGAACGCATCTATCCCTGTCTCGTTCCCCCGGTGATCGAGATCAACGATGCTGTTCCAAGGCGAGGACGTCCTAATCAACCCATAAATACCGGCGGTGGACATCGGAGACGCGTCGTCACCATCCGTCACGTCGTTTAAGCTTCGTACTTAACCTCGTTCGTCCCTCGGCTCTCTGGGTTCGCGTTCCCGATCCCCTGCTTGTCTCCGGCAAGATTGCTCAGGCTGTGAACCTTGCGAACGTTGCCCACCCCCGTTCCGTCCGTCGCCCGAACGTATCTCTTCTTTACCTGCTGCTTATCGGCGGGGGTGAAAGCACGATCATCCCACATGAAGTCCACGTGGCCATACAGCATCGTCATCGTCCGCGAGGAACGCCAGCGTTCAGTGTATGTATACTCTCACAAGGCACGCTGTTGCGCTTTCTAGAGTCAAGTCCGGCGTGCAGTCCGACGGAGAGCCAGGGAAAGCAGCGCGCATGACGTCGACGTGCTTGTGTACCGCTCCCTTGTCGAGTGTACTTTGGCACACTGCTGTCTGGGCCATAGTGCAAAAGTCTTGGCCAAGTCTGGAGTCGTTACCCACGTCTTTCAACCTCTGACTTCAACGTCCACAGCTTCTCTCAAGCCTACAAGAAATTACAACGGTGAGCACCTGTTGAATTGTCAAGTTCGCCGCCAGGCGGTGGGCGTCTGATGTTCGGCAAATCCCGGGTTCGGCGTTCTAGACCGTGCAGGAGTCTGCAGCTTCTCGACTGAACTTCTATCCCCTCTTGACACCGTTCCATTGCCATTCGACTTCGTTGGCACATCCGCATGTAAGAACTCCGAAGCTTAATGCTCACAGACCCAGATGTACTGTTCCGAGTCGTTGGGGACCTGGGCGATCGTAGAGTCTATACCCGGCACGGGTATACTCATTCGACGCTCGGAACGTGGCGCGCGCACTGCTTTCTTGGAATATCCAGCTGGATAACGGAGGAGCTTTCGTGCTTGTTCAGTCTGCGATAGCTCCTGTATTTCTCTGCTTCGCCCTTTTCACGTGTTCTCCGCTTCTGAGTCGCGCGAATGACAAGGGACATTGCCACGCGACTGGCACGCGAGCTCGGTGGCGTATCGTATGCAATGCGTTTACGGGTCGTCCTTTCATACCACCTCTTGTTGTCCATCTGAACATCGGCGGTGGGAGTCCCTTCCATAGGTATGTCTTCTGTTTAGTGCTCGAGGTCTGCGATGAAGCTTATACTGGCGGCTGTGTCGTGCTATAGGGTCCGCCATCCTCTCTGAACATCCGTCTTGGGGATTGCGAGTGGCCCAGGCGTCTTTTGGACAACTCGCAATTACCATCGACTAACCTGGACGGCGTCGTACCGACACAAGGGCGATTACTGTACCCGAAAGGTCACCCGTACGTCTATCAAAGCCGGTGCTCCAAGTGGTACTGAGCATCTCACGCCCTTTGTAGTCCCCCACCGCATTTTGTCTAGACTCTTGCGCACGCTGAATATGCCGTCAATGTTATCTAAAGGATTCAAGGGATTTCTCGAGCTCGTGTGGAAGCGCGTACGTTTCTGACGCGTCGTTTCGATCTCGACTTCGGCGTCGTCCTTAGTTTTTTTTAGAGCCAGATCATGTTCGTGACCATGCTCCTCAAAGGACTTCTAGTTCGACTCGAGGCGATGTGGTTTCACTTTTCCGCCAAGGAGGAGCGGACGGCTGCTTCACAGCAAGCTATCAGTTCTCAGGCTTGGGACGAAGAGGATTCGTTTTCGGAATCAGAGCCCGTATGTCGTTCTATCTTTTGTCGCCTCGACGTGTACTCAAGAAGGACACCAGCCTTCTCCGTTCCGCAACGCCGTGTACCAAAATTCGACGACTTCCGGCCCAAACTACGGAGCCTCATTTATGTGAATAGTCTTGAAACCATGTGTCTTCCATGCGCCGATTTAACTTTGCAACAGACATCCTCGTTTGACCCAAGATAGCCCTATGCCTTGCGTTCCTGGTCGTAGCGGGGTGACATTCCATCATCAGAAAGTTAAAGACCAGGATGGCGCCACTCGCTGGTTCCAGTGGTGTAGGACAGAAATACTCGCTGCCCCGATGCAATGCCCTCGCTTGGAAAAGTATGACCTCTTCATACACTTGTGGGCGGGAGAGGTTGTGCGCATGTGGATTTGGATGGGCGGATATTGGGAGTCCATCTCGTACGGTGAGACGCATCCGTCCTCGGATCCGGTCTGGGTGGGCCGTCGTTTGATGGTCACCCCTTCTCTTAGGCCTAGCTGGGTGAAACCAAGCACGTGGAAGAGGGGTGACAGTGCTCGGAAGAAAGCACGGCTGATGACTCGGATGTAGTTGCGGCCCCAGCCCTTCCGCACGACATCCATACTATGTGCCTGCTATATGCTCATTGTTCTCGTCATGACTTCACTCCTTAATTAACTCACACTCTACGTACTTGATGTATGTCCAACACTCGTTCTCCTTGGAGTCATTGTCGTCTCGTGCGAGAGCCTGCGAGGCTGCGGTATATGCCGTCGGCAACTGCCGAGAATGCGCCCATACGCGCCCACAACGTCGTCTGCTGGTTCCAGTCGACTTGAGTCACCATCCCTTCATCGCTCGACTGGTTCTTACAATCAAAGCACGGAATTGTCTGTTTTTCAAAATTATGCTCTATGTATACTCATAACCGACGTGTATGGCTACACCCATGGACCAGCGACAGTGACGGCAACTCCGCGATGTTTTTCGCTCTCTTTCCCCGTTCATAGGTTCTTTGGTCGCAGACATCTCTTGACTGCCCCGTCATCGGTCGCAGGACATCACGAAATGACCACAGACCGACACGCCTAGTCTGATCCCGAGTTTCGCCGAGACGGACAGCTCGAATGCGCGGTACCAAGCTCAGTGAGTCGCTCGCCACTTGGCATGCGTTGCAAGAGCTCAGAGTCTCTGATCTCAAGGTCTTTGGACCCCCCACATATCTGAAGTTTTGACAATCGATTTGCAGCGTCCTGCGCTACATCCGGGCCAGACGTGTACCGCACATCAGGGACCCCGGATGCGCCTGCAGGCAGAATCCTGTCATCAGTTCCGCAGCAGATAACGAACAATTGATAATGCCTGGAACGTCAGATTGAAATTTCTTTTTTGAAGGAGGTGAGTGGAGGCACGTCATGCTTCGCCAATGTTCCTATATCTCTTTACCTGGGCTCCTGGAACATCGCGGAGTCGCACGCTTTTAGGTAGGAATGCCACCCATACTGCAATGTGTGTCGTGTTCGACGCGCACTAACGAGTTTTCTGGATAGGGGAGTCCATAAATCCTTACTAGTCGCCGGAAGAAATCAGGACAAATCTTGAAACTGTCTCTGGGCCGGCTGCCATGGCGGCACCGCGGCTCGAACGCCATGTGTTATCCTCTCTTCTGCCAGGCCTCATCGATAACGCCTTGGCTCCATTGTTCACAACGTATCTCACCTCGCGAGGAGGGCGTGTGCTAATTTTGCGATGACTCGAGTGAGAAGTACCTCTATATGGTCGCGCTTCAGCTTGTGTCAAGACCAATCAGCGTCTTAGGTGCGGAGGCGGTGCGGACAATCCTTTGGTCTTGTATCGAACATTCTGAGGTCTATAAAGCCTCATCCTCTCGCCGAACCTCGCCGACCCTTGACTGTCGCGCCCACTCAGTTCATCTTCCCAGTACCTCAAAGAGACTCACTCGTACCAATGGCTGACCTCTCAAGCTTCTATTTCGAATACAATCATGAAATGTGAGTTATATACTGTATGGATTGGCAGAGGCATGCACTGAAGTCCTTCCTAAGTTTTCGTGACGTCGTGCTCGCCCTCACAAAACTCGCCGGGCTCGCTATACTGCTTCGTTTCCTGTCTCGCATGCGCAGCCGGGCCCATCCCGAGGTCAGCTCCAATTCTAGTCATAATTCTGGGCTAATTCCAAACTCGCCGATGCTTGAAGCCAGAGCGGAGTGCACCTCGCAGTGGAACGGCGGCCTTGCAAGAGTTCTCTGGGTAAGCATGCCCCAGCCGCTTTCAATTATCGCTTGAACTCATTGTCTGATGACAGTATGCACGAGGGCCAATTCGTCGTCCGCGAGACCGGGATGTTTTACAAGGAGACGCCAGTCCAGGTCGACAACAAAGGATCTGTGTCCGTCATAGGGCCCACTCGCGTCGCAGCTGCGTGGCATAGGACTGTCGAGCTTATGGGCTGGCGCGAGTTGGAGACCGTTTGAGAGGTGCTTTGATCTCTGCGAAGCTGAACTCCGAGGGCGGCGAATAAGTTGAGTCTGATACTTCTGATTATACGGAATATCTTGTACTATGTCCTTCATATTTCCTGGGTTGTGCCTCGTTGACGAGTTTACTGGCTCATATTTCTGTACGACACCATGGGCTGTTATGAGCATTTTTTGGCGTTAGTCGCAGAATCGATAAGTAGCCTAGTACTTGATGCGCATGGACTCGACACCGCGTGAAACAGGCGTGTTTGTCGCTTAGGCTGTCCCGGTGGGCGCAAAGCCTCGCAGCTCAAGGTTTCCGGGGCGAACAACCGAGTGGCGTGTCTGGCGAAGCGATTCGCGGTCGTACCGACCTGATATAGCTAATCTTCGACAGCAGCATGCATGGCAAAGTACCACTCTTTCGCACCGACTTCATCTACACTCATCCCACTACTCGCGCATCTTCTTCTCATGTCCGATGAAGACTTAGGAGCCGCCCGCACTACCTTGCGAAAAGCCGACTCGGACCCGGCACCATCACTCAGTGAAATCATGTATATTTGCCTCTTTGGATTGAATGGATAGAATCGACGGGCTGAGTTACCTCACAGTGGAAATGTCCTTATCGCTGCTGTTACTTGCCTCATTGTGGGCTTCTTCGTGTATCTCGTCTGGGAAATGCTCAAGCTGGTGTGGAAATGGTTGTACAATATCTGGGTGAGCTGAGCTGAGTCCAGACTGAAGACGTCTACTTCTGTCTAATTATTGCACCACAGCGATGGGTTCAAGATCGTTACAGCGAAATTGCACGGAAGAAAAGGCTAGCGGCCGCGAACAAGGACCGGTACGAAGAATCGGATGAGGATGAGCCTCCCCGTGTCCACCGAGTCAAATACGTCCCATATGCGTATGACGAGGGGCGGAGCTCAGCGAGGTGAGCAGTTGCTACACATGTTCTCTTCGACCAGCTTCATCAACTGTGACATATTCAAACTCCATCACGGGCAGGGATTTATATCAGCCGGGGCAAGCCTACCAAAGACCCTCAAGACCGACTCAAGCTGCTCAACCGACAACATATGGACAAGCGAGCGTCCGACGACAGCCACCCATCCAACATTACGAGAACCCGCAGACAAGTTCTCGGAGTCAGGCGCGACAGCAACCTCGCACGACCACCGTCGATAGAGCGGTCGGTGGGGACGAGCCGGTATTCCAGCGCCATGCGGGCCCGTCCCTCAAGGACAGGGCGCCCCCTGCGCCACCCCTGGTCGTGCGACAGCAGGCGGTCCCTCGGCATGTGCAGACCACCGTCCAACATGTCATTACCACGCAGCAGCGCACACTGATCACGGCTGTAAGCCCCCGCGGAATCTCTCGCGATCGCACATCTTCTTGACTGTTCGCCAGCCTGTTCAGCCGCCAATACCCCCACCGCCTCCACCAGTCGCCAACCGAGCCCCCGTCGTCTCGAGGACAGATCCTCAGTGAGATTCCTTCACAGTTTAGAGCTTCGTGGGACGGTGACGACGGTGTCATGTAGACCAGAGGTTATTGTTCATCCGCCCGAGGAGGAACCCGTCGCAGAGACCCCCGGTGCGGGACCAAGGTACGGTCCTCCCGCGCTCAACTTTGTGAATGATGCTGAAGGCGATTCCAGCGGGAGCGCCCCGGGAGCGCCGCCCGCACCTGCGCAATCGAAGTACTCGAGGGCCTTCTACAGGACGACCGAAGACATGTACGGGTACTTCGAGTCAGCGTCCGCCGAAGCCATCACCGCGCCGTTGCCCGGCAAGCAGCCCCCGGCCCCCGGCGACGTCTACCTCCACCATTGGGGCGCCACGAAGATACAGGCGTGGATGTGGAAGGGCGAGCAGTGGGTGGCCGCGTTTCAGGGAGACCAGCATCCTGTACACGGCAAGCATCTGCGGTTCGCGAAGTTGAAAAACAAGCCGCCCGTTTGGTGGGTCATGAGGTCCACCTGGAAGGCCACCGAGAGCAAGATGAAGAAGGACGGCATCACAGATAACATGCGTTCTGAGTGAGATTCGGAAAGCGCTCGCTTATGGGGTAGTATGCGCTGAGAGGTGGGAGGCGAGGGTGTCATTTCGCATATGTATCAATGTACGGCATGAGCGGGACTCAAGCTATTCCGACGAAGGAGTAATAAAAGCTGGGTTTGTTATCCTAGGACGTGTATGTCAAATGAGGTGATGCCGACCTCTCCTCGAGGTATCTGCGAACCCAAGAAGATTCTTATGAGGGTCAAGAAGGCAATACGTCAGGTGGCACATACTCGGAGTCCGATGATCCTCTCCTCGTCCATCAGTAATCCGTCGTATTGGTAACGTTCTTGGGTTATCGTTTCGGTGTAGGGCAGATTCGAGATGATGGGCTGTGTGAAGACCGTGCTGTCTATCATACTCGGCTGTGTGATGACCCGGCGCGTGTTCCCGTTCTTCAACGTCTCTGGCTCTTCGCCCCCGCTGCGGATGTGGTGAGGGTTAAAATCACGCACTATGATAGGCGAGCTAGGGCCAGGTGTGCGTGCGACGCAGCGTTGGCCAGCCGACGTGGTGATCCACCGCAGCGCTTCAGGGAACATGTGGAAGTCGAACCAGCGAGTGACAGGCGGGCCCCAATGCTCCCATGGGTAATCGATGACTGTCGAGGGGATTGACGTGAGAGTGAGGAGCGCGCGGCGATGGACGGTGAAGGAAAACGCGTAGAGCTCCTCGAAAAGCGGTGCACGCCGAACGTCTCGAATCAGGTAATTGAAGATGACGATCGCGTCAGCAGGTGAGTCGTGGAAGGGGCGAGAGATATTCCGTGTGGGTGCAGGGGAACAACCGATGGGATTCGGCTCTGCTCGGCAATCGACGCGGATTACAGTAGTGTACTCCCCCAGCGCGGGTAACTCAAGCACACAGACCGTCTGCAATATCGGCTGAAACTCTTGGGTAGGAAAAACTATCTTGCACAGTTCAAGCGTGTGGTCCGGGACGTTCGGGAAAACGAGAGTGTCTTCGGAAAGGAAAGCGAAGTGCATATACGACGCGTAGTTTGATTCCCGAAGCTGCAATGCTAGGTCAGATAGAGATGCGAGAGAGAGCCAGGTACGGACGGTATGTGCATGTCCGTGCTTCCAGTCTACGAGAACGAGCATGTCCGTTCTGTCCGCATTGAAAGTAAGGAGTAAAGCGAGGTGGTCGCCCACGATCTCAATAAGGACACTGCAGCCGCCTCCGGCCCACAGCCTACTTGCTATGGGAATGACATGTTGACCTGCCAAGGGATGAGGCTTGCCTGTTGAGAAGCTGAAGAGCCTAAGGTCGAGCTGCTCTGTCTCTCCATCATTCGTTCTGACACACCGACAAAAATTTAGTGCTTGACGACGAATAGAAAGGATTGGTGACTGACGAGGTGAGCACAGCGACGAGGTCATGGGTGTCGACGCCAAGCCCTACGTCGACAATGTTAAGCTCCAAGTCGTGATGAAGCCATGGATAGGACGGAGGCACAACGGAATCCGGCACGGATGGCAAGACGTGATACGCATAGCCCGTGGTCGCCCTGCTAAAGATGCTGCTTCGCGTACCCAGTAATATCGCTCCGCCAGTAAGATCGTAGATACCAGTTGGTCGGAAAGGAACTTGCACTTTAAACGTAGCCCTGATGTCTATCTCGCTCCAAGCCTCTTCTCGTCGCCGTAGAGCCTGAAGGCGTTTGTCCACGGAGAGCGAACCGCATCTATCGGATACGCCTGCGATCTGCAGGTGTTTGAGATATTGGAGAAGCACAGAGCCTTCGACAATCTTGTGGAGACGGCGACAGGAGAGCTCGCATGCAGTTAAGTCCAGGAGGTCGAGGAGAGTGAGCGTCTTGACGAGCAGCTCGACGGGGAGGCGGGAGAGAGAGCCCATGCTCGACGTGTAAAGTCGCTGGACTGCTATAATATCAGTTCGCGATCTTATAGAGTCAATATGCGCGCACCTATCCACGCGGCAGCTCTCTCAGCTCGGCCAGCTTGCAAGAGCCGTCGTCGTCGTCGTCGTCGTCGTCGTCGTGGACGGCAGGCCGCAGTCAGACGTCGAGATCACTCAGAACATCTTCAGATGACGGGACGCCGGACTCGGCCCGAATCCTCCGGCCACGCGCTCCGGGCCATCATCAAGCGCCGGTCGCTCTGCCCTCAGCGACTCGGAGTCTCTCCTCTCTCGTTCATCGCAATGGCCGACGCTGACGAACTCGAAACTCTTTCTCGTCATATCGCTATGGCGACAGTCGCGCTCAGAGGTGTCGTGGCCGGCGATCGCGTACCGGCGCCAAAGAAAGTAAAACCGCAGCTCACAACCATGCAGCACGTCGTCTCTTTACTCGCCACGGGGACTCCCAAACACTATCCACGGGCTCAGGGAGACCGTCGGGTGTCTCCAATCGTCGCGGTGACAGCAACGGCAGACGCAGGTGGGTCTCTGCAAGGCCTGGTCTGGACTAATACACGGGACCACCAGCCCGATCGGAAGCTGCAGCACCAGCCTCTCGACCTGGAGGAGTCCACTTTGTAGGCGGAGGATATCCTCCGGGAGTGGAATAACCGCAGGTGCGTCTTCTTTGACCCGGACACCTCATTGTACTGACGCAACGGCAGCCTCGATACCTATATCACAGACATATTCTACACACTCAATGGTTTCCATTCCAATGAGCTTTTCAGTGACTCTCATATCGCCTACTTTTCCTGCACCATGCCTATCCGAAGATCGCCGGTCGCCTGCTGAACCTGAGACCGGGCAAGCTGTGGACCGAACACCCAATAGCCGTCCTGGAGAGCTTTTCGCAGGCGACGCTTCATCCTACCGCATCCTTCCCCTGGACCATCGCCCTTACAATCTTCGCAGCCGAGAAGTTGGATGCAGCTGGCATCCCCCTCCCGCAATTAGCGGTGGGCGGAAAATATGTCTACACTGTTGATGTAGATTATGTTTCCACGTGGATCAATGCGTTTACGTCGACAGTTTGGTCACTGGAGGACCTCTTGCTCGACGCCGATAAGAAGGATGTGGTGGACAATCTCACTGCCGATAATGTCACGACAGCTTCGCAGACACTCGTCGCCTTTGGCGACTTTTTGAAATCTGGCTTCATCGACCGCCTCGTAACCGACCAATTACTAGCGACGAAACTCTCGAGTCCGTTTTTGCAACCAACACTCGTAGGCAATCACCCTCTCTCGACCGTCTCCTCGCCCGCAACGATGACCGACGGTCATGCTCTCTCTATGGCGCTCGGTAAGCAGTTCGTGTCTTGCGCCATTCTCTCCTCTAACATCATCCCGCCATTTCAGCAACAGCAATTGATGACGGAGACAGCGGAGACGTCGATGGTTCTGAGGACGAGTCCAGCGGTACGCATGCTCCCGTCTGTGATATTGATTCCAATTCTGATACATTCTATACAGTTGATCCGGACGACTTGCTCTCACCGGGAGAAGATGCAGGCCACTAATTCATACGTTACGTGAAGACCATCACTGCGCCGATCTCTGTTATCTTCTCGCTCACTCGTCGGTCTGCCCTCCCGTATCGTCTGAATGCTCACATTGTCACCGTCCCGGACCCTGTCATCAATGAAGACCGCGTAAATGCGCTGAAGCAGGAGTTCATCAATTCCATCCTCGCTCTCGTCTCCAAAAAAGAAAAGCAGAAAGCCCATTTATTCCTCCAGAAGAAGCTAAGAATCCCCGCTGTTACAGAAAAGCCGACCGTTCACGCTGAAGCAGGCATGATGGCTCTTGCCTGCGCCTTTCACTCCCATGATCGGGCCTCGGCCTCACAGTCTGAATTGGCAATTGATCGGGACTTTGCCGATATCCTGACGAAGTCTTCTCAGTCGGTCTCTTCATTTGGTTCGGAGCCTTGTGTCTAATGGTACTTTTACCAGGCGGAAGAAATGGAAATCGGCGTTAGCCGAACGTGCTGCTGGTGCTGCTGGAAGCTGCATCTGTGCCTTCGAGAGCATAAAGCTGACTTCCGCAAACCGTCGACCGCAGGCGTCCATCGCTGTTCCGCAGGCTGAGTTTCCCTTACTGACGTTCCTCGGCAGCCACGCCACCGTCCTCCCTTGGTATCCTCCTCAATTCGGTGTTCCCATCGAATTTTTGCGAGAGCTCTTACAAGACCTCAAGAGAGCCCTTGCGAGCGCGGCAATTTTGGGCAACGATGCTGCAAGCACGCAGAGCTCGCCGCGGAGCTCCGGAGAGATCGAGACTCGGTATGAAGCCCTGCGTGACGCTTATAAGGCTATCAAGGGCCAAAGGAACATCGCTGATTGATGGCGGGATGCGTATGCAGTGTGTTGTCTCCGCTTGCTCGTCCTTCATGTTGCGAGAGTTGGTATCGGTACTGCAGCTTGCTCTCTTGTTGCCATAGTCGTATAAGACGTGTTACCATATAACGGATTTGAGACGAGACCGGCTGCGAGGTGTACAGCCCGCGCGAAGTCCAGTGCGTGACGTTCTGCTGCATCTGTTCTAGGTTCTTCCCATGTTGAAAGTTCAGTCGTTGTTCAACCTGCCTGTCATGGCGAGTGAATCGGGGGTACTTGATCCAAGGTAAAGCCTGATCTCTTTCGGGATCAGGAACGTCAGACAAATCTCAAATAATACAGAGAGCAACATAGTACGAAGGTATATACGCTGTAGACAATGCTAGATGGTTGGAAATATGATGGAGGTAGTATTACATCGACGTTGAAAGTAGATCATGATGATAGCAGATACCGCAGGCACAAGCAACTGGAAACACATTCGAAAATGCTCAATGACATCTTGATGGCCATTGTGATGGCACGGGACGATCAGAAGGCAAGGATCCCTTCCCCTGGAAGAGGGGTCAGCTCCCGTTCCAGCTCCCGGACTTTGTTCTTGTAGCTATTGTCCAATAGCCAAGCCGGCTTGCCGTCCGCAGTGACGAAGAAGCGCCGACCACTCCAAGGTTCAGCCTCCGAAGGGTGCGTGGCGCCGGAGACGATGACCGCCCACTTCCCCTCCTTCGTGATCCACGCCTGGACATCGCCGTCGCCCCACTGGTGGATGTACAGGTCCGTCTCTGTCGGCCGCTCGGGGCACTCGCGGGGGAGCTCGAGCTTGACGGCCCCGCGCGACGAGAACCAGCGGGCGTAGGCGTCGCAGTTGTTAAGCTTGCGGACGTGGACGCGGACGCGGTTGTCGGGCAGGTGCGAGGCGGGCTCTGGCGAAGCCGACGGCGATCGGCTAGCACACGTTTCAGCACGCGCAGGCCTGCAGCGGCCGGAGGAACTCACCAGGCCGGAGGCAGAGCACGAGTGGCATCTGGGGTTTGAAGATGCTGCTGAGCGTGTCAGACAGGGGCCGCAAGGCTACCGCGTAGACAGGACTCACAATTCCAGGTAGAGGCAAGTCCGCGTCGAATGGGGTGTCGTTTAAGAGGTGGAAGATGATCTGGCAGAGAGATGCTCAGAGTCGGAAGCGTACGGAGCTAATGTACTCACGATCTGCCATCCTCTGGCGACAACAACTCCCAATATATGAATATAGGCATTATTCAGCAACAATTCCTTCAGAGGCCCAAGCGAGTAGGCATCGGACTAAGGCGAAGACTGTTAGAGGTGCCACCGATTGTACAGAGGATGACTTGCACGTACCCCGTCCAATGCCACCGACTGATCTTCTTCCCACGCATCAGAACTCCGTGTCGGCGTGATAGTCGTATAATCAAGAAGGGTGGACAAGAAAAGTATCAGCTGCTCTAGCATGTTCGGCTTCTGGCGAATGTCGACGTCGTGGTACTTGCGAAGGCCGCTGTGCTAGCGTTAGTCGGGCTGTCTCGAGGCCATGCAGGAACAAAAGAAACGCACGAGAAGAGGAGAGCGCGGAAGTACAGAAGGAGAGGAGGTGCTGTATATCGGGAAGAGAGCTGAGGTACTTATACGTCCGCTCCCCGGCGAGCCCATCCCATCGCATGTTGCCGTGCCATTGTCACAACCGTCTGACTAATGCCAACACGAGCTGAAGGGGAGGCAGTTTGATTCTCGTTGGCTGCAGATTCTTTGTCGGTTGAAACAACGAACGCAAAGAATGGCATCGATACACGCGCTCTGCTGCATTGCAGAAATCGTATACGCCACTCATTTTGCGCGCTGCTACAAAGTTAGCCGCACGGTGAGACAAACGATCAGGGAATATACTGACCTTTATTACTCAAAGGAAGAGAAGAAGATCGTGGTCTATGGGGCGAGATGTGGCCTAGCGCGTGAAGGTGTGTACTAGTCAAGCTGATGTGCAGTGACTGCCCTTGAATCCTCCGAATCCGGGCCAGAGTTGTGGGCGCATGTGGGCGCACGATCGGCCGTCGAGCGCCGATGTGGCTGTGCTGAAGGTCGGTCGAAGTGAACGCCAGCTGCGGGCAGATGGTAAATACCACTGGACAGGTAGTACCAACAAAACGCGTCGCAAGCGCGATTAATTAACTAAAAGTCTCTCTGAATCCCTGTAGCCTGTCTACGACTCGGATATGCGGACGAGAGAAGTACAAGTTACAACTCGCTGACGGGATGATAAATAACAGGGATAGCATCCGGGAGAATTCAAGTCAGCCGCCACCACTCGGGTGGTGCGATCACACGACCGTGACTGTGAGGAGCTGTACAATCCCATCTGTAGCGATGCCTTGAAACCCCTCTCCGTCAAAACCGAAGGACCGAATAAAGCGGTGCGTCGACTGACCATGATTGACTCCAACAGACCCTGCAGCAAGGAGCCCCGTGACATTCTGCACAATAGTAAAATATTTGACACCTTCATAGCTAGTGTGGCCCTGGGCGGCAGAGACCATGTCGTCGCTGTCGGTAGACAGCGGGCGTAAACACCACAATACAAGAATGCCAAGCCATCAGACACGCACCGCCCAACGTTGTACCCGTCCGGGATGATGGTGTGTCCCTCGGCTACGTCCTATACGATACGATACCCCTAAGTCACAAACACGCGGCAGAGAAAATGGTGCGCCCTGACCTCTTCCTTGCTAACCCTATCGAGGTGTGCGCCGCCCCAAAAAGGCATAGAATGAATTAGAATGAATTGAGAACAGGCAGCACAAATGCGCACGTACGCAAGGAACAGCGCCCCGCTGTTCGCGAGGGGCCCGTTCTGCCTGAACACACTGCCACATCGAAAACGCTGTCAGCGCCAGCGGTGTCTGCCAGACAGAACTCAATCGAAGGCGACGCACCGGAAGTGGTTCCCTCCGACGAGGCTCTCGAGACAGGTGCCGAGGTCGGGGTCGCCGTAGTCCTGCCTGAGCTCGAGCGTCTGGTTCACCCACCCGTGCCCGTCGCCGAGGTTTGCGGACTGCGGGGCACCGAGATGGATGCTCAAGCACTCCATGGAGCTGCATGTCGTCAGAGGTTGACGCTCATTGTGACCCACAGAGGGGGTAACCAGACGCACAATCCAATGGCCTGGGCGTAATGAAGGATTCCCGTGTCGGTGAGCACAGAGGGCGAGCTTAGGCCGGAGATAATGACCTAGTAGAGCAGACGGTGGTCAGTCGCTGCTCGCAATGCAGAGGAGAGGGCAAAATACGTTTAGTGGTTCACCAAGCCCGCCGCCTGCGTTGTCCAATTGCGATCCTCCGCCCGGGGAAGGGGGGTAGTACGCGACGGGAGCCTTCGTGAATATCTGCAAGAGGGCGGCAGGCGCGTACAAGAGGGACGTGAGTGCGAAGCGGACCATGGCGACGAATGTGAGCGAAGTTCGCGCGCATCAAGGCAGCGACGCCTTCTCTTTATACCCCTCCGACGCACGAACGTGAGCTGAGCCTTCGCCGGAAAGAAGCGAGGCCTTCCCAAGTTCGCAGGCAGTCAGATCCGTGTCGGCGTGCCGCACTGGCAGGCACGATACCCACCGCCGGGCTTCGATATAGCACTCTCGACGTTTGGACGCGTCCGCCGCTGTACGGACGCCCATTCCGCGCCACGCCCGATGCAGCCTGCTGTACTCGTCCTGGACTAGGCGATAAACGTGCGCCGCGGCGGCGCCCATGTCGACTATGCTCTGCCAGCTGATGTTCTAACCCGAGACGCGCCAAGATATGGAAGAGTCACAGGTGAAGTGAGTTCCAGCGCAGACCGGGGTGGAGTACTAAGTACACGACATCGATATCGTGTCGTCCAGTTGCCCTTAGGCCCATCGCACGGAAGGCATCAAGATGAGGAGTTATCAGCCGCCGTTGCGGTGCGTTCGGAAATAGATGGCGCCAGACTTGGATCAGTAGAACCATTGTTCGGATGCACGAAGAAGACGAGGTTGTGCGAGAGAGCTCGCCAGATACGCCGAGGTGCCACTCCTCACAGTGAGACCAATCCCAAGAAGTCAGACTCCCCGGCCGCCCAGCACGCACATGCTCTCGACTGCATGTGTTGCTTCTCCACTCGTGAGGGGATTTCAGAGCCTTTTCGAGTGCTAACTGGAGGAAGAGGATCCGGACTCGAGGGGAGGTGCTCCGAGTCTCGGCGAATGGCAGGCTGAGGAAGGCACGTGATGTGAAAGTGCATTCACGTGCCACTGCCAGAGGCGCGTCGCCTGACCCGCGTCTCGATCTCGTAGCTGTTCGTGTTATTTTCGAGGAGAACGGACAGCTAGTACTTTGCGTCATAGCACTCATGTTCCAATTCTTTCAAAGCTACATTACAGACGAATGAACCATTCCGTCTTCACAAAAATTTCAGAGACGAAGCAGGAACAGCGGCGCTCACGCGCAGTATTCGTCGAACGGTCGAGCCAACAATTTACACTGAACGACCGCTTTATCTCAAAGCTTCACCTGAATTTCCGATGCTCATGCTTCGGGACATGCGATTAACATTTAGGAAGGTCACGGAGCACTCGGCCTGCTGGTATTGTCCAAGCACACTCCCAGTCTTGAAAGCTTCAAGCGGGAATGTGGGACAACAGTAAGACCGAGTGAGTGAAATGGAGCGAAAGAGGTCTGATGTCAGCCGCGTTGCGATCGCTGCATAAGTCACATGGCTCGGTCCGAGGTCGCTTAGGCTCTACGCAGCATGCAAGGAGCTGCACATACGTCCGAACCCCGAACCCTGACGCAAGCCAACGTGAAGGCAGCGTGCAAGCACGGCGCACAGCAGCATCCCGTGGTTCGCTCATGGTATGTCATCAGTCTATATCCAGAAGGTCAGCTGAGAGTAAGGTATACGTATGTTACAGGAGACGTGTCCCAACAAGGGTCCCACCAGAATGAAATAGTCGTAGAGAAGCTAGCGTACGTACGGCGGCACGGAGGTCTAAATGGATGCGCCGGAGTCAGTGGAGGGGCCGCAACAGCGCGGTCGGCGAAACGTGGTCAGGGCGGGACGCTGCCTGCGGCGTTAGAAAGACGAGCGCCGGCGCAGCTTGCGCCGCGGTTTTGACTGCGAGGACTGGGAGGGCGCGGGCGAGGGCGCGTGGTGCCCGTTCGAGGACCACGGCGCGATGGACGTCAGCAGCCGCTTGAGCAGGGGCGCCTGCGTGCGCTTCGTGGGCGACACGGGAGACTGCAAGCGCACGTCAGCACGGCAGGGTCACGGCAAGCAAGAGGGGAAACGCACATGGTGGCCAGGCGGGACGAGGATGTACGTCTGTCCGGGCTGCGGTGCGGGGATCGTGCTGGGCCGTCGCGGGTCGTATGTGTACGTCACGATGGGAGGCGGCGGGGCTGTGCTCGCTCGGCGCGGGCGGGGGTACTGTATCGCAGGGGGGATGGGGATGGGTGCTGGCGGAGGCTGTAGTGCATAGCTGTACGTCCGCGAGTGCGGTGTGGTATTTGAGCGGGAGGGGGGCGGGCGTGTGTGGGAGTGCGAGCGTGAACGGGTATGGGATGACTGGCTCCGGTCGTGCGACCGCGACCGTGTCGGGGGTGGTCCCGACTGGTACGATGAATGGTGGTGATGGCTGTGGTGATGGCGATGGTATGCATTCGAGTCAGAGGGCTGGTTATAGTTATAGACGGGAGAGGGCGAGGTCTCTGCGCAAACTTTGTCGACCCAGTTCGAGACGCGGGACTGTGTGGCGATGTACCGGTCGTAGGCCTCGGGCGAGTAGTCATACTCTGTCATGGCTACGGGGAGAAAGGAGACAAGGAGACGGGGAGAGCCAGTTTATATAGACGGCTATAAGTAGGCGGCTGCTTTTTGTGCAAGTGCCATAGATGGTGGGAGACGGAAGCAAAAGGGATCGTTGGTTATTTCTGTTGGTGGCTTGATGCTGTGTTACGTCACCCAGATGGCCATGCGATTAGCGAACTCTCTCTCCCATCATCCAACGTGGAGCAGCAACAGGCCAAGTCGTCTGGCGAACTGGGGCCATCCAACCGAGCCTCTTCAAGCTTCAGCTTCACTTGCCGCGCTCGCGCGCCGCAGCCAGTGCTCACCGTGTTCGTCGTCGTGCCATGATCACGGGCTGTCCGGATCCAGATCCTGTTGCACGTCATGCTGAGTACCTCGCTCGCTGCACTCCATCACTTTCTCTTCTTACATTACCTGGGCCTCTACAAACACAAGGGCTTCGGTATCTGTCGCTGCCCTGTGAAGCCCCGACCTATTTGCGCCGCCCAAACCTTCAACGTCAGAAGTACAAGCCATCGACTTCGACGGTGCCTCAATACTACTACGAGTGCTTGCACAGCTGGTGCTGCACCGGCATGTCGGGATTGCTTGACCGCGTCGTCATTGGTGCGTGATTCGCCTTCTGTCGTGGCGTCTGGCTTCACTGCCCTATTTCGCTAGATCTCCGTTGGATCCTCGCATCTCTCGTCGGGATGCGTTGCGATGACCACGTTGTTACGCCAGGACAACGCCAGACTGTAAGTATTTCTTTATCTCCTCGTCTAATCTGACGTTCAAAGCGACAGGACGCCCTTTTCGCCTTATTTAAAACCGTTGCGTGCTATCGACATGTTGCCTGTACACCCACCCACCTGTGCATCACTACACTTCTCGTCAGTACTATCCTATTTCTCATGAACTTTACCGTCCCTCGCCGAACGCCTGACGCTCACAACGAGGAAAAGGTAGTTCATTCCGTGACAGGACGTCTCATATCCGAGGTCGAATACCTAGAGAGCGATTCTACGTCATCGCTGAGTCACACTTCTACGACTGCAGCTGTACCTTTGGAGCTCTCGGCTCTGTCGACATTACCTCGACAACCCCCAAACACCGCGCCCTATCCTCATCACCCGCGACAGTGTTCGTCCAGGCCTTCTATCGCCGATGCACTGTCGCCACCCGGCCACCTTCAGGGCTGGGCCCCTCCGCATTCTGTTTCTCAGACAAGCACCGGTCTGGAGAGCGCCACCACAGGATCCTGGATCGTCGCCTGATGGGTGGCGGGAGGAACAAGACGGCGAAGCTGGATCTTCCGACGCGAAACCAATCCGCACCACCGACGTACTATCTTTTTGTAAAGGTTAGCTACGGAGACTATGTCAGTGCGAGTCGCGACCGGCAACCGCGACTGACCAATACTTACAACTTGTCCCTCTGCCACCAACGCCGCTCTTATCGTCGCTCCATGCAGCAACTATGCACTCCAGTAGCCGCAATTCAGCATTTCAATGAGCTGCAAGAAGCGCCTTTTTTTGTGAAAGTTTCGGTAGACTCGCACGCATATATTCGCGCTGAGCGAAAGGCATTGTCGCCTCGGTATCTATGACTTTTTGTTTGTTTGTTGTGATCAAGGATGCTTTGTGCTTTCTGATTGATTCTTTTGGGACATCCAGGACCCGTGTTGTTGTGGATATCTCGGAGTCCGTTAGCGCGCTCGCGAGACGTTTCAAGACGGTGCGTCCGATGGCCGCTCGCCGATCACGCACAGGTCCCTCTTGCTCAAAAATTGGCTCACCCGGGCCTTCTGAAGTATTCGGGAACGCGCTTCGCGCGTTGCACCTCGGCGCGCAACAACAGCGCGTCTCTACCTCAACTCTAGCTCACCCCTCTCCATCGACACCTTACGCCACTTTCATCGACCTCAACGCATCGCATGCGTACACGCGGAGGAGTCAAGCGTGTCCGGCTCTCGCACGAAATTGATCACCATCGCGGTTGAACGCTCAACTTGCGGCCTAGGCCTCAACACATTGCACGCAGTCTCGTGCGCCTGATGTCCGAAGCTGATACTGCGGTGTGCGCTAGCAGTGGAGATACATGAGCTATGTAAATGATGAGTACTAGAGCAGACGGAGGAGCATGTAAGCGCTAGCCCCAGATGGTGAACAGATACAGGGACGTCTGGGGATGTGTTTATTGAGGGTTACAATGGTGCGTGCCTCCATGTCATGAGGCCAACAGGCTGAGAACTGATCATTCTGGCACGCGCCCTGTATTGCGGAGCAGATATGGATCAAGCATATTTTCAAGCATTGTTCGTCAGCCAGCCCTGCGGTTTTCTGAACTATTGAATTGGAAGTGGTCGACCGCGTGCGAAGCATCCTTCTTCGTCCTCGCTGTATCGGTCGAACTCTTTGCGCTCATCAGATCTTGTTCGGACGGACAGTGTCTCCTCATGACCACTCGCAATTGCTGGGCGATGCATACGTTTCTGGGCGTTCCAGTCCATGAATCCTATTGGTGTATAGAAGACGTTCGGGCTTTACAGTAAGCTGTTTGTAGAAAGATCTACACACGCATGGACGAACTGAGATTCTACTCTGTTTTCCGGCCCTCAGGCGATGCCCTATCCTTCCGATTGTGGCGTTTCGTTTACGGCTGTTTGAATACCACGCTCTGATAAGTCAACCGAACCTGACATTTCCATAACAAGGTATCGACTTTTCTCCCCAATCCCAGCAGTCATGTCGGCCACTCCACCCTCACCAAATAACCCCTCCAGCTTGTAAGTCGTCATATTTGCGGCCGCCAGCTGATGTCTAAGCTGTCTCTAGGATTGCGCCCATCGTACTATTTCCCCCTCTACATCGGTTCGTCCTGCACGGCTGACTACTGCGAACAGCTCGTCGGCACGTTGATCAACTGGCTCCTGTATGGCATACTCGTGATGCAAGTCTGTGAGTTTAGAACGTGCCGAAACGTGTAAAAGTTGGTTCACGGTTTGCATGCAGATCTTTACGATTTCTACTTCTCCTCGGATAGACTGGCTTTCAAGTGTCTAGGTAAGTGTACAGCACAACTTATATTCCACTTCATGATGTAGAGGGATTTCGTACAGTTTACACCGTCTTCTTCATCGAAACTGTCCAGACGATATTCTCGGGGGCAGACTTGTGCTACCGGCTTGCCGCGGGATTCGGAGACTATTCTCGCCTGGAAAAGCCTTTTCTGTCTGCTTTCGACATGCTTATCCTGAGCTCCTTCGTCTCGTTTCTCGTTCAAGCATTCTTTTGCTATCGTATCTGGATCCTGAAGAAGTCGCTATGGTGGCTCTGTATCCTCATCGACACTGTATGTGCAACTGCGCTGTCCCATCGGAAACCGTTGCTGAACCCTTTCCCCCTTTCAGATATCTTTGGTTCAAATGGCCTGCGGCATGGCATGTGGAGTTTTTGTACGGCCTCTTGGATAATTTGCGGCTTTCGATGGTCATGACTCTCAGATACATATCCTTGGCGATATCGGAAAAGTTCACGAGAAAACCGTCACAATTCTTGAATATGTGAGGTGTTTAGTCATCTCCTCCCTGGCCTGCTCACTCAAACTGCCGATAGCTATGGATTCTCGGAGACGCGCTTGCGGACATCATGATTGCTTTCGCGATGTCGTACTTTGTGCGTCTTCCATTTCTCGGAGCCGGTAGGACCCGAAATCTACGTCGCCATAGGTGATGAGCACGCGCCAGCGTGTGCACGAAAGCTCGAGCCACATCCTATCGCGAGTTCTGCGCTTGACGGTGGAGACCAATATCGTGTCGTGTAAGGCAGCTGTATACTTATCGCCCACCATCGCTCATGCCTGCGAACAGCCAGCATTGCCATCTCGGGCATTGTCTTTTACGCTGCCGCGCCCGTAAGTCAACTACGTTACCTGGGGAAACCTATTCGGCAACTGAACCGCTGACGTCTTAACTCAACAGGACAAGACATACTACTTCGGTCCGTAAGTAGCTATCAGCTAGTTGAGAAAACGTTGAAGTCGTGTCTGACCTGCAATCTCGTCTTCAGCCTTGCCATCATTAGAAAGATGTACGAAATGTTCCCCTCGTCTGCAACATCGTCATCAGCTAACGCGAATATGACACGATGGCCGACGCAAAGATATTCAAATACTTTACTCGCCACGTTCACCAACCGGCTCGCCCTCCGCGATGTGTTACAGAAAGCTGACACCTCTGACACCTTGTTTCCGTCGAGGCGCTGGGGTCAGACCGCTGTGCCCTTCCAATATAATCCTGAATCCAAGTCGTTCGAGCTGTCGATGTTCAAAGACGAGTCGACCGCAGATACGAAGGAGAGCGGACAGTTCGAAACTGGGGTCATAGATATTGCCCCCTCTGTCGAGGGTCAGTCTAGTCAGGCCTGCTCGCGTCGATCAGACAGTCATTAACTGACGCCAGATATGTAAGCTCCTTCCCTCTGACAACCTTCCCTTCCTCTCTCCTCTGATAAATTCCTCCTTATACAACTTGTAAAAAGAAAACTGTCCGTGGATCGACTATTGTAGGCTGAGCCTGAGTCCGGGGCCTGTTGGTCACGACTCACAGAAGTGGATTGGACGGAAGTCGAGCTTTCTTTTTCGCCGCTGCAAACCTATCGCACGTCTTGAAGCAAAGGAGCACTTGGTAGCGCCTTCTGGGGTGTGGTGGTGGTAAGGAGTCGTCCATGATGACGAGTAAGTTCCGGAAGGGGAAGGAGAACCAGTGGAGAGCTAGGTACACCTACAGACTCGGACTTCATACGCGCGATGGCCGTCCGAGCCATCGCACAGTCGTCGAAGCAAGTCATCGCAAGTGCGGCGGGCCGGGCGGGGCCGCAGCATTCGCCGAGGATGCATCACGTTGCCCCTCCTCCGGTCGCGCGGACTCGGAGATCTTCCTGCAGCTTGAAGCTCCTCATCCCGACTCTCGAGCCTCGAGGTGAATCCATATCTTGGTCCGTCAAGATCCCCGTGCAGGACATTGCTTCATATTCGTAGAACCCTCTATGTGGAAATCCTACTCGTAAGTCTAGCCGAGTCTCTACATCCCTTCTTACTCACGGCATCTCTCTTCCTCTTCCAGCTTCTTTTAGGGCGTGTGTCTCCCATCGTCTATACTTGTCCATTTGACTCAGCGCCATGCGGAATCACTGAAAGACCGATCCAACTGTCTGACTTCCTTTTCTCCTGGTGGCTTCCGAACCAGTAGTTCTAATTGAGTTCTAAAACAAACTCGTGTTACAGGGCCGCTGGTGCTGCGAAAAATCAACACAGTAATGCTACTCTTCGACGCAGCAGCGTCATCTGCGCACTGTCACCTTGTCGCGATTATCTTTGGTCAGCAAGGTGCGCGTGCCAGACGCTCTCTCACCGTCAGGTCGGCTGAAGTAAACGGGCTTTGAGTATATAACAGGTCCGCATAGCGGCGTTCTGAGGATATAGATCTTGCATCCACCACGCAATGACTACCCCTCTGAAAGCCCTTGCTGACATTATATCCTCTGGTGTTCAGACTCTCGAGTCTGCGTACTCGAAGAAGGGTATCCCGTTCCCTTCGTTGGACGACCCGCTCCAGCCGACATTTCTCGACAACGAACACGATGTAGTGACTGCTACCAACCTGATTGTCGCGGCGGCCCACCAGATCATTGCCGCTGTTCGGCAGCCTATGGACACAGTTTACGAGTATGCGGCGGGGATGTACATGTCAGCCACGCTTGGGGTCGCCGTTGAGGTCAACGTACCCGATGTTTTGAAGGACGTCGGCCCTCAGGTATGTTATTTTGTCTCTCCACTTTCTCCGTGCATAACGCTGTCTCACAGGGCCTTCACGTCGATGAGATTGGAAGAGAGGTTGAAATAGATGGCGATAAGCTAGGTGTGCACTCTCGTCCCAGTCCCTCGAGGTATACATATTTATGCCTTTGATTTAAGCTCGCATCTTGCGTTACCTGGCCACACGCCATGTGTTTAAGCAGGTCGCGCCAAATGTCTTTGCCAATAACCGCTTGTCTTCGATCCTCGTCAAGGCTCGTCCGTTGGGAGAGCTGAAAGCTAAGTGCGTTTCTTGAATGATAGGTCAACGTGACGCAACTACTCACTTCTTATGCAGTCAACTGACAAAGTATGACGGTGCTTCGGCGGCTGCCATGGTCGGACATTTGTAAGTTATAGCTATTTTTTCTCGTCATACGTTTACGGCTCAGTATCTTGTAGTACCGACGACTGTTTTAAGAGCAGCACCTCCATTGCAACCTATCTGCGAAGTCCTCGGGAAGATTCGGAGGCACCCTTCAACCTGGCAATGGGAACGAAGGCGACTGTCTGGGAGTGGTTTGAAGAAGGCGATAACCCATGGCGTGGCCGTCGTTTCACCATTGGTATGACGGGGGCTTTCGACCACCTTCCCCCGGCCCTATTTACAGAGGGTCAGTGGTGTCTACATCCGAATATCTTGTAGCAACGCTTGAGATGGCATCTTCTACGTGGCAGGCTTTGACTGGAAAGATCTGCAGGATGGCAGCGTCGTCGTGGACGTGGGTGGGGGCGTTGGCCCAGTCACCCTACTCCTCGCGAAAGCATTTCCGAACCTCAAGTTTGTAGTGGAAGACCAGGAAGAAGTCATTAATCTCGGAGCAAGAAAGGTGCGCGACTGTCTCGTTCTTGGAAGCAGAGTATTCTCATATATTTTTGACTGCCATCTAGTTCTGGGAGGATCAAGCCCCGAACGCCATTATCGACGGAAGCGTCGTACTGAAAGGTGCTGTCATCAATACATCGATCATATTCCAACCGCCAGGTTATCTGACAACTCGAGCAGTCCAGAACTTCTTCGAGCCGCAGACTATTAGACACGCTGCTGTCTACTTCTTGCGCGCGATCATGCACGACTGGCCCGACTCCGCTTGCATAACCATCCTCAAGAATCTCCGCGCCGCCGCAAGCTCGTCTTCAAAGCTCGTCATCTTCGACGCCATGATGCCATACGCCTGCGCAGACCCGTCCGGGCCTCCCTCCCCGTACCCTCTTCTCGGCAACCTCGGGCTGGCGGTCGGCGGCTACGTCACCATGGCCGACTTGCAGGTGCACACCACACGCACATTTTTATCGCCTGACATACTGACGTGTTCGTGCGCCGGATTGCAGATGTTCAATATGGCGAACGGCCAGGAGAGGACGCTTGCTCAATTCGTGCAGCTCGGAAATGCGTCTGGATGGAAGTTTGAGGGCGTTAGACCAGGGCTGCTTGCAGCGTTCGAGTTTTCCACAGCGTAGACACGTTCTACTTCGCTCAGTTAGCACTCAAAGTACTGGGAACCATGTCGCAGAAGTATGGAGATTTCATTGCGTCTTGGCGCCGCGACGCACCTCTTTGACACTTACCGTATACAGACGGCTGGCCGCATATCGAAGGTTGAACCCAAATTGCGGACAGAAACGATTCACTGACCCGGAGTCGAGAAAATCGCAGGGAGGGCGCCCATCACTTGAAGAAATGCCTACGTCGTATTATAACACTGCCAAGAACGACCCAGACATCAGCTCTTGTCCTGCTCACGAAACGTTAACGAGGCACGCCCCATCTATAATAGAAAGCAAGGTTGTCACGGTCACAAAAGACAAAGACAAAGAAGCCTTCTCATTGGCTGCAGCGGCGTCACTCCAGTGCCTGCGTGACAGAGACAAAGACGCATGCTGATTGGCTGACGCAGTTGTGCCTCGACCCCGGCTCCGTTATCGCGGCACCCGCACGCCGCAGCGCACCTCTGTCCTCCATCTCCGCTCTCGGTACGCGTTTGACAGGGGATAGACCCAGTGGTGTAACGGAATCGTGTATCCTCTGGCCAGCCAAAAGCACGGGAGCCACGTCATGGTGAATTGCGGAACAATACAAGTTCAATCCCATATGCATCCATTAAGTATCTGCAACTAGCACGGGCAGTAGGTATCTGTGAATTAGAAAGTGGAACCAGTAGCACGGGTGAGCACTGGCATTGCTATCAAGACAGAAATCCGAAAGCACTGTATGGAAACTGTATCTAGCACGGGCAGCAGATGCCGATTTCGAGTTCCATGAAGCTGCGCCGCTGCAAGCAGCAAGCTCGAGTAGGAGGGCCCCAGAGCACCGGGCGCACGCCCGGTGCGGACGGGGCCAATCCAATAAGAATTGTGTAGGCAGCTCACATGCAGGTCGTTGTATTAATTGGTCTCAGCTGCTGCATTGGCATGGTATGCAGAAGAACGTGCGGAGCACGGGTAACAGCTAGTTTTAGTAAAGTCCCCGAATAAACGCGACCGCGTATCTGTTCGTCACCTGTCCGCTCACATGCTCCTCCGTCTGCCCCAGTGCGATGTTTTTGTAGCCATCCAGGGAAGATAGGACACCTGATGCCCAGCATCAGCAAGGTGCGGATGTCTCCCGATTCCGAGGGTACGTATGCAGACCGCGGTAGTCAACCGCGGACGTCAGGCGAACGACAGGCGAACGACAACGCGTTTGCCAAGGACTCCTTTCAAAACTCCGGTTCGCGAGGTAGCGAGTCGTGCATTTCGACACGTACAGAATGCAAAAGCTACGAAGAGAGTTTCGAAGAGACGGAGAGCTGAGAGCGCGTTCGCGTACGCCGAAGCATCACGTGCCCCTCCATTGCAGCCGGCGACTCCCGGCCCGGGACGTGTCCTTCTGTGGTCAGCACCGCTGGCTCAGTTGCGTCCGTTGTGCGTGGGTTGTGTTGAGCTCGCTTCCAGTGCTCTTGGGAGGCATCACGATTCACTTGTGCGCACACTGTCGGGATCTGCTCGACTCAGCCAGCGCATGCTCCCCAGACAACACGTGCCAGACAGCCACGGCCGTCTTGCCAACACCGGTCTTCTCTCTTCCTAGTTCTCACCTTCGTATCTTGTATGTGCGTTGCATCACCCAACTCCCTCCATTGCGCTCCTGCGATGATGAGCAGCGCAGACGAAGCATATCACACGTGTCTCGGCTCATTTTCACGACGAGCATCTTCCGAGTCCTTCGCGCAGCCCATCTCGAGACACCGCTGCTTTGCGCCGCATCACATGGAATACGAGACCATATGGCAGCAGAACTCGGGCTCGCTCTTCTCGGAATAGTCCCAAAGACGGACGGCTGTTCTCCGTACTATAGAACTCGCATCGCGTCCACGTTCGTCACGGTCGACCGCGTCCCTTCTATAAATCCAGCTGTCGGCTGCCCCGTCGACTTCAGGTCTGCTCCGCTTGCCTTTCGCTATGCCTTACCTCCGCTCTGTTGCCTGCATCACTTTTCTGTCTCTCCTTTGCGCGCAGGCGGTGATTGCCCGGGTCATTGATAAGCGGCGACCAGAGTACTTCGGCTTCTACCCTCCAACAGATAATGGCGGGTCCGAGCTGGATGACGCCGGCACGGGCGTCGGTGAGCCTCTGAACGTCAGTCACACACTCATCAGAGACGTTCCATTCAATGCACTGACTTCGGGGTAGATCATCATCTCCAGCTTCAGCTCTCCCGACGTACTGTCCGACGATGGTATACTTAACTTTGCGCGCTCCATCGGATTGTGCGTCACGATTTGTTTTGATTTAGCACTCTCACCCAAGCAGGAGCAGCTCGAACGAATGCCTGGACATCCACCTCGGCGCGCCCCAGTCCGCCAACCTTGGCGACGGAAACGGGTGGGTGAACCAGACGGTGGAGCTCAGGCAGGATTATGGCGACTCGGGCCTGGGAACATGCTTGGAGAGTCTCATCGGGGGCAACCATTTCCGGTGAGACTCCACTTGTGTGTAGTTTCCTCTGCGGAGAGCGACTCACGTTCGTGGTCTCCTCCACAGCGTCTTCCGTCAGAACGGGCCCCTAGCGAATAGTGGCGCCTTGTTCCTCGCGTCAGTCTTTCGCTTCTCTATCTGTGTGTAGCGCGTGCTCATCTTCCTCTCGTATTTATAGAGTGAGCAAAGAAGAGGTACGTAGATCGAAGCGCCTCCGAATACCGAAGTCCCTCAAGACTCATCTATTTCTGTTAGAATGTCTTCGAGGGTCATACGATCGTTCCAGATGGATACAACATCGGACGGTGCGTAGGACTGTCGTCCAATTCCGGACGCTTCAGGAATTCTGGCGTTCACACCATGCCCGTAGCAATGACTTCGTAGCTGCTGCGCTCGGTCAAACCAGCTTCGACGGCGTCTCATACTCTACGACCGCAGAGAACATCACGGGGCTCATAGCCCCTGGTTCGGCAGGAGTCAATCACGGTGAGCTGTGTTCTGTTACACTCCGCATCCTGCGCTGACGGTGGGGCGACTCGAAGGCATCGCGACAGACGGCATCGTCACGCTCCTCACGATCAACATTGTATGAACTTGCACACGCGCAGTCACGTACGACTATCACGAACCTGGACACGCTCTTATAGTAGACTCCTCTTTTGTCTTATAACGGCTGGTGTGCTGAGAATGACGATATCCATGGCAGAGATCAGCCAAGGAGCCGGCGCCGCGAGGGACCATGTTCTCGCGCGGGAAAAGGTTGGACTCGGCTGGTGGACCTACGAACTGGCAATCGCGGACGGAAAACGTTGTCGCACGGAGACTCCGCGCGCTCCCACCTTACCAATCGCGGAGTGGACGGAAAGACCTACATGCGTCTTGACAGGATTTGATGTTTCAGCAAGGTACACGATGTCACGGGCGCTTCCCAGTTGGAACACTGGAGCAGTGCTTATGCCACGTCCTATTCTGTCCCATCCCATCCTGTATCCGCAGCTCCGCTAATTCGGCCCGCGAAGGATTCAGCACTGCTCTCAGATGACACGAAGGAAATCGAGTAGTCGAAGAATCTGGCCGTGCTTCTCCTAGGCCTATGACGCCATTTGTCTAGTAATGCTTGGTGTCGGTTACTGAGCACTAGGTCGTGCGTGGGCCGTGCCCAACAGACGGGATCTACGCTGGCAAACTGAGAAGCAATCATATAATGCACGATAACCTCCAGTCAGAACTTGTCGCGTACTGTCTACCCAGTACGAGGATGGGCGCCTATAGAAGTAAGGAAAAAGCAAAGACTCAGTGTGCCATGCATGAAGCTGACTGAGCTTCGCATCTCGGCGGAGTACGTGAGGACAAACTGAGACGGGGAAGAGTACGTACAAATCGACGAGATGCCAATACAGCCAGATGGATCAGAATGACCTAGGCTGTTGTCGATGGACCGCCAGGAGCCCAGCTCCGAAGAGTCGCAAAGGACACACCAAGCCAACCCCAGGGCGCGCCTCGGGCCGGATGAGTTCGGGGCGCTTTCCATCGACCAGAGCAGCCGTCGAATTCCCCAAACACACTTGTTAAGTTCTGTCAATATCGACCCACGGGCTCACGTGCTCCAAAGTCGATCAGCTTGACGCGGTCCTGCGTCCCGTCGTCGGCGCAGTTCGACACGGCCACGGGGCCATCGAAGTTGCCAGACTTGATATCTCAATCAGCGTGTATAGCACCCAGCGGACCTCGTGGATCGCGCGCACACACCTGTGTGCACCACCGCGCACCGCCCGTCGCGCACGACCGGCCTCAGAGGCGCACGGGCAGCCTCGCGCCGGGGAACAGGCGCCGCGCCTGGCCGATGCGGCGGATGCGGCGCAGCACCGCGAGCTCGTGGTGGACGGTGCCCTCTGCGCGGGAGCAGCGCGCCGAGGATTTTGACGACGACGGGCGCGTCGGCGCTCCTGTCGGCCGCGGCACGGGTGAGCCACTCGACCGAGGAGGGAAGGGGGGTGGGGCGTGCGACGCGAGCCAGCCCGTGGAGTACAGTACTTCCCGACGTGCAGTTGCGCCTTGATGCGGCACCTGTCGCGCAGGATCTCGTTGAGCGCCGGGGAGTAGAGCTGATCTACAGGTCTATCTTCAGGCTGGGCGGCTAAACTGGACACCAACGAAGACGCGGTGCGCAAGCACGGCCGAGAGAAAATCTTGCGAGAGAAGGCATGCCATGCTGCCAACATGGCTGGAACATCGATGTAGAGGGGGTCAGATGCATCCAGAGAAGTTCTTGCCGACGAGAAGCGTCCGATGGCCAACCGAGGCTCAATCAGCAACGTAGCACGGCGTCTAGCATCCGACACAACCGTTGACTCTGTCCAGCTCTATCCTACATATAATTGAAGTACACACTTACATTCGGTCTGTCCTTATTTAAGCTCAGCTGCTTTTACCTCGCGCGCTATGAAACCCTCCAGCGTCGTCGGCTCCCTACCCAACAACCACCGCAGTACGTTCGGGCAGCCGGGCAGCCCCCTGCACCATACATTCAACACTGACTCCAGAGCACGACGCAGGGATGACACGCACCGTTCATCATAATACACCATCATCTTTCTCAACGTCCCTTGCACGTACTCCGAATCGCCGATCCTTCCCGTAGCCGTCATTCCTTGCAGCGCCTTCTCCTTCTCCGCATTGACGACCTTGATTTCCTTCTTGGCGGCCTCGGTGAGGATGCGCCCGACGTCCACATAGGTCGCGTTGACTGCGCACAGCTCGTAACGCGCGTACGCGTGCGCGGCGGGCGGGGCGAGCAGGACCGACGCGGCGACAGCGCCGAGGTCCGTGAGGTCGAGGAAGCCGTGCGTGATGGTCGCGGACCACGGGATCGGCAGGCGACCTGTCTCCAACGCGTCCGCCACGCTGATGTTCTGCATGAGGTGCGTGGGCTGCAAGATGGTATAGCTGAGATCGGACTCGAACAGGTACTCTTCAATCCTACGTGGCTCGTGTGAATGCTGGACGTATGCCACGACGCGAGAGACACGTACTCGAGCTTGGTGCGGTGGTGGATGAGCCGCTTCACGTATGGATGCATGAGGCTGCAGTAGACGAACTTCTCGACGCGCGCGGCCTTCGCTGCGTCGACGACGTTCTTCCCCGCACGCTCCTCCTGCTCGAACACAGGCGCATTGTAAAAGACCGAACGCACCCCGTCCATCGCCGCCCTCAACGCTGGTGGGTCGAGGAAGTCCGCGACGATGACGGAGACGTTCGCATTCCCAGCGTACGCAGCCTCGAGGCGGGCGCGCGAGGCGTCGGAGCGTGCGAGGAGGCACAAAGGAGGGGGCGACGGGGAGGCGAGGAGGGCGGAGATGACGAAGGTGTTGGTGCGAGCTGTTGCGGGGGCGATGAGGATAGACATGGTTGCGTGGTGCGTAGTGCATCTGGGCGGGGGCGATTTATAGCCATTGGGCGGTATGATGTCGAGGATCCACTTGGCCCCGCTCTTTTGGAAACTGATATCCACCCGGTCCCCGCAGACCTAGCACAGTCGACAGCGACCTGGGCGGCGTGGATCTGTGCGAGGAACGCATCTGAAGGTCGAGGATGTCGCGGTCACCGGTCCTTGACGGCGTCAAGGACCGAGACTGACCAGGAACCCTTGCAGCGTTGGGTTTGCCGCGGCTAGCTCAACCCTGCCGCGGCACGGTCCACAGGTAAGTCCAACGCCGTCCTGTCCGATCCACGAGCGTGCAGCCAGTACTTACCGGGGTGTGCCCATCATCCGCGAACACAGGGGAGAGAGCATCTACAGCATCGCCTGTCTGCAACATCGCATCCCCACACCGAAAGGAATACGGAACATGCGCGATGATGCAGGCGCTCAGTGCTCAGCAGGAAGACTTGGAGCTTACACTGTGCTCATCGCACACACTACGCAAGCGGCGCGCATGCTTACCCCCACCCGTCCAGCAGCCAGAGCGACGTATGCACACCCGCAGTGTCGTTGGGTGAAAAAGCAAGCCGATGACGGTCTTGCGAAGCATTAGGGGCTCCGGATGTCCCTAGGTGCGCTCGACCTCCACGTCCATCCTTGACACGCCGTGCTGATTCTGAAGGCAGCTCTTCGTGGTCGGGAGCGGTCGTCTGGACCTCCGCCGCGGAATCCGTATGCTCTCTTTTGCCCCGCACCGAAGTCCACATGTCGTGCCGATGCCAACGTACTGCGCCAGTATGATGTATCCAGCTCTTTGCGCGACTTCCATACCTCTCGGTCCCAACTTACCCTCGTCATGCTTCCTTTGCCTGGCTTTGTCCGGGACCCTCGACACGCGCCGTAATCATTTCACTTGCTTCCCCGCGCTCCTCGCGGCTTCCTCCCTTCCGACGGCATCCCTGCCTACGCCATGACCTCCTTGCATACCCCACGCCGACCACCGAATACATACGTCTACGATGCCGACATTAAGCCATGCTGCCTAGTACTGGACCTCTCCGGCGAGGATGAGTGTGGGTGCACGGCTTTTTCGAGTCGCCTGTCCCGAGCAGTACGTCGCGCTCGTCCACTGGGCTGGTGCTGGTATGGGGATAAATGCCTGCGGCCAGATGCATAGCAAACTTATGGCCACTGGATAGTTCCACCGTTATAAAATGGACTCTCCGTGCTTTGCTTTCATGCCAGGTGCTTGGATCGGCTTGCAACGCCTGTCTGGGCATCTTCCCACAAATCCGCAGTCAATCCGCAGTCAATCCGCAGTCATTACGTACGCGTATCTCAAGCATACCCTGTCCAACGTAACTCACTCCAAAATTTTTCCCGTGCTGCTACTCTCTGCCTGCTAAGCGTAGGTTGAGATGGATTTGTAGCCAGTTTCAAGGACCACCCGAGGTGCAGCCTACCCTCCAAACCCTGTAATAAGCAAAATTCACTCTCTGGAGACTTGGATCGCCTTCTGCTGCGCAGCGCTTTGACGCACCTAGAATCCTATCACAATAATTAGCGGCTAATGATCGGCGGACTGTCATAAAATGAGAGCCCAGGGCCCGTACGCGTGTTGGATGAATGATAAGGGTACTCATGGGCCCCGCTAGTCCCTTGTGCATCCTTTCTCGAGGGTCCTGCATGGCAAGAACGTCGCCGCAAGCCACGGCCGCTCTCGCGTTGGCCATAGCTCTGCTCACTGCGCCGCCCGCACTCGCACTCGTCAAGGGCCCCTCGACCCCGCGCCCCGCAGATCCGTATGCCGATCCAAAGGACGACCCATACAACCCCCTCGGATACATCGCCTCGAATGCTCTCACTACCGTCGCTTTGCGTACGTTTTCTCGATTTGCTCTGGAATTGAACGTTCGGCTGATGCATTGTCAGACCTGATCGCCGTTTCTTTTATCGCACATGCCTTCTGCTTGTACAAGTGGAAGGCCTGGTGGATGTCCTGCATGGTCATCGGGGAACTCAGTGAGTCGTCCCCACAGCCGCCATCGTTGCCTTGTCACATCTAACCGCCCGTCTCCTCCAGCTTTCGGCGCGGGTATAGCTTGTCGATACGGTCTGCACGTGCATCCCGAATCCACGGGTGTCTACATCGCCGAGTATCTTCTAGTCGTGCTCTCTGTGAGTTCTGGCAGTCGTCGAATCACCAAGCTATTGGGGCTCAATCCCCCTGCAGCCGTGCGCTTTCATAGCGGCCGACTATATCCTCCTAGGACACTTGGCGAGTCACTTGCAAGGCGACGCCCATCTCCCCATCCGACCCCGACGCATCCGCATACTGTTCCTTCTGTCGGACCTGACAACCCTCTCAGTCCAAGTAAGTTCTCGACGCTCCATCCCCGCTATACTGCACCTGCGCCTGCGTGCTCACGGCCCCCCTCTCTCTGTGACCAGGGGCTTGGCGGGAACCTCTCTCTCGACGCCAAAACCGACAAGGTCACGGTGCTCGGCAACCGCGTACGTCCCCACCCTCTCACAGTTCTGCACAGCAGCCGATCTCCGCGCCGCTGCGACAGATCGTGCTCGCGGGCCTCGTCCTCCAGCTGATCTCGTTCTGCATCTTCGCCGGCGTCTTCCTCCGCTTCGTCCTGCGCATGCGCCGCTACTCGCCGGAGCTGTGGGCGCGGGACGCGGGCAAGCGGTGGTACAACGACTGCAGGGCGCTGGTGTACGCTCTGGCCGTCAGCTCCGTCGGAATCATCGTGCGTCCCTCTCCCCCCCTCTACTCATAGATGACTAGCTCTGTCACGCTGACGAGGTTTCGGTGTCGCTGAATATGAAGATCCGCTCTGTGTACCGTGTCATTGAGAACGCGCAGGGCTTCAAGGGCCCGCTGTCGCGCTCGGAGCCGCTGTTCTACCTCCTGGACACGCTGCCGCTGTGGCTTTCCGTCGTCGTGTACGCGCCGTTCTGGCCCGGCCGCCTCATGCGCCCGGACAGCGAGACTTTTGACCAGATGGAGATGGAGGCGGCGGCGGCGGCGGCAGCAGCAGCAGCAGCGGACAAGTAGAGCCAGTTTCCGCATCTCTTGTGTTGAGCCGTCGCGAGATTTACGTGCTCTCTCACAAACTTTGTCAGTTTCTATCGGGATTCAAATGGACATTTCCCTCTGTGGATGATGTATTTCCAACAGTAGAGAGTACGCTTAGCGGCAGTGAATTACGTCGAGCTGAGGTAAAACTGAAGTCGGAGGTCCGACGGTGGGCTGAAGCGGAAGTTCAATCGGACTGTGAAAAGCGGGCTGGTTCCGGACCTAGCGCTGCCGTCGGCTGATTCGGCTTCCCGCCGCCAACCTAACTCTGCCGCGGCATTCCATACAGGCCGCGACGCTTGTTCGCAATTTGCTCCGATCGCGCTTTGCATAGCGCTACTAGTAGCGCGTCCGTGGTCCGAGTCCTCACCACGGTCGCGTGCGGTGACCGCAGCTCTGCTGCATGCGCGCGCGTTATGGGCCCACGCGATCACGTATGCCGCCGACCCGAAGGTCAATTCGTACAGCCTGAGCGCCCTCGGGTACATAACTTCAAATGCTCTCTCTACTAATGCGGTGCGTGCGTCTTCAAGTTTTCGGCGTGCTCTGGAACTGAAGCTCTCACTGACACGTTCTCAGGCTTTATTATGTTTTTTTATCTCGTGCACGCCTTCTTTTTGCTAAAGTGAGGAGCGTGGTGGATGTCCTAGATGGTCATCGAGAAAATAAGCGCCCGGGCCTCGCTCAAGAACTCTCCGCTCCTTTCTGACGGTCATTCGCGCGCTGCTTTTCAACTTGAGGGTATGTTATCGCTTGTCTGTAACGTCTCCCATGAACGTCTACAAATATCGCCGAGTACTTTTGTCGTGCTATCTGTAAGCGCCCGTGATAAGTGAGAAATAGAACCGAAGGCATGATATGTAGATCGGTGACCGTGCTGCGACTGCCACTAAGTAAGTGCGTCAGCCCTCGTTCTTTGTATATCTCGTTCTGCCACTAAAGCCAGTCACTTGTAGCCGAGGATGGCCGCCACGTAACTTCGCCGACTCATCGTCACGGTATCTGCCTGCTCGCTGCATCAAATCCCGTGCACGCGCCGAAATCCACGCTCTATACCATGGCACACGAGCATTTCTGGTTAGCATACAATTTCTTACAGTGAATTCTCTGTTATGTTCTCCCCCGCTCACGACCTCTCATGGCCAATAGATGTGACTTTGACGCCCGGCCTCCTACACTCTTCACGATCTCCTCACCCTCAAAACAGCTTCCCTTCGTACCCTCTGATCAGCCTTCTCACACGTTCTACGACTTCTGCTCGCCGCCGCATCGCATGTGTATCATCTCCGAGCGCCGTACGTTGTCCATGCTGTTGCGCTCCGATCTGGACGACCTGTCGAAGTTCTGCCTTTGCAGGTCAGTTTTCTATTCATCTACGTGAAAAGGATGAATTAAAAATGTATATCACCTGCCGGCATCCGTGCAGTCTAAGATGAATAGCCGTTGTACTGGTTTCACACTAGGCGCGTGTGGAAATCGACTTAATGTCGATAAGCTGTACTGTTCCGAAGCAAAAGAAGAACAAAGTCCGCTGTCATTCCGCAGTCTGTACGTATGCGTATCTCAACCAACTTCTACGAGGTTCGAACTCTACGAAATCGAAATTCCACGAAATCCGAGTTTTCCCAGAGTTTTCCTCAACGTCAGCCGCTCCGGAGTATTTTCTAGCGACGCTGGTCGCTCCCCCCATGCATAAGTCGAGACGAGTTTCCAGCAAGTCTCCAGCATCTTCCCGACATTCAGCGTGCATCCCTTCCAAGATATTCACCGCTCTAGGATCTTGGATCATCTTCTACTGCGCAGTTCCCTACAACTGCGCGCCGCCGCTCCAGCGCACCTAAACATGTCACCCTGATCAACTGGCTGTGTTTCCGATGGGAATCCGGGGCCCGTCCACGTGTTTGGGTGCGTGATAAGGGTGCCCCTGGACCCAGCCACTCCCTTGTACCGTCCGCCGCCACGAGCCGCACATGTGGGCGCGGGACCGCGGCAAGCCGTGGTACAACGACTGCCGCGCGCTGGTCGGCGCGCTCGCGCTCAGCTGCGCCGGGATCACGGTGCGTGCGTTTCCCCGCCCAACGCTCCCAGCAGCGCTGACGACGCCGTGCACGCAGGTCCGCTCCGTGCACAGAGTGGTCGAGAACGCGCAGGGCTTCAAGGGCGCGCTGGCGCGCTCGGAGCCGCTGTTCTACCTCCTGGACACGCTCCCGCTGTGGCTCGCCATTTCTGTGTACGCGCCGTTCTGGCCGGGCCGCCTGATGCGCCCGCCCAGCGAGGATTTCGGCCTGGTGGCGATGCAACCTGAAGATGAGGACAAGTAGCCATACGGCTTGTCTGGCTTCGCGTGTGCTGTGTGGGGTAGCCCGCACTACTAGGTTCTCGTCGCGGGAGATGCCCGCGAGTCTCATGATCAAGTTATGTTCTGTTTCCGATGTCAATGGACTTTCCTGTGCTATCGACAAATGGGCACTATTGACGGCGTGCATTTGTGCGAACCTGGTGTGGATGTGTCGAGACGGATGAGTTCGGTCAAGGTGGCTGGAAGTGGTACGGAGAGCGGGAACCGACGCCGCGGCGCGGTTAACCGTCTGTGCTGCGGCAAATATTGCATGATCCAGGCCAAGACTCGACAGGAACGTTCAGCGCATAATTGGCGCAGAAGATCATTCCGCAGTCTTTACGTACTCCTGTACGCCCCCTTCTCAACGCCAAGCACTCCAAATACCAAATCATTCTCTCGCGGCGGTGCTCATAGCTGGGGCCTTGCGTAGGCCTATCCCCTTGACGTCCACTATGCCTTCTTCCAAAGCTTTGTTGCTGTTCTGCGGTTCAGATCATCCAGAGCCGAGTGTGTCGTCGCCTGCTGCGCAGTTCTCTGCCTGCTTTGAGTCCATCATGATACGCAGAGGACTCCTTCAATCCTATCAGGACTCCTTCAATCCTATCAGGAACCCTCCCTCCACCCCAGCAATCTAGAACCCAATCACGCTCGTCAGCGGACTGTGTCATCAACTGAAATCCGGGGCCCGCACGCGTATCTGAGGGGATAAGGAGGGCTCCCTATCATCTCTTGCAGCAGACGCTCTCGCACGCGTTTTGCATGGCACCTACACCCCCACAGCTCCTGGCCTCGGTCGTCTTGGCCGCCGCTCTGCTCGCTGCGTCCCCCGCGACCGCAAAAGTCAGTGGCCCCACGGGCCCGCGCCCCGCCGACCCGTATGCCGACCCGAAGGACGACCCGTACAACCCCCTCGGATACATCACCTCCAATGTTCTGACCACCGTTGCCTTGGGTGCGTATTCCCAACATGCTCTGGAACTGAAGCTTTGGCTGACGCGCCGTTAGTCCTGATCATCGCTTCGTTCCTTGTGCACGCGTTCAATTTGCTCAAGTGGGGGGCCTGGTGGATGTCCTGCATGGTTATCGGGGAAATAAGTGCGTTGGCCTTCTCTAAAATTCCATTATTTCACTATAGCATCTGCTCACTTATTGCTTTCAGCCTTTGGTCTGGGTATCGCTTGTCGATACCGACTGCACACGGATCCCGAGTCCAAGAACATTTACATCGCCGAATATCTGTTGGTCGTGCTCTCTGTAAGCACTGTCATTCGTCAGCTTTCCCAAGCTGCCAGGCTGAAATTTCCACTAGCCCTGCGCCTTCATAGCGGCAGACTATATTCTCTTAGGTCGCTTGGCGACTTACCTGCGAGGCGGAGATCACCTCTTCGTTCGACCCTCGCGCATTCGCTTACTGTTCCTGGCGTCCGATGTGTCGACCTTCCTCATTCAAGTAAGTGCGGTTTCAATTTTTCCATTTTGCGCAATAGTACACATACACCCGATCGCTCACGTTATCGCTTCGTCGCGACTAGGCACTTGGGGGGACCGTCTCCCTTGAAGCCAACACTGCCAAGGTCACGGCGCTTGGCAACCACGTATGTCCTACCTAATGGCGTGCTTGCGCCTCCACTAATTTTACGGCGTCATGACAGCTCGTGCTCGCAGGCCTCATCCTTCAGCTGTCCTCGTTCTGCATCTTCACGGGCATCTTTTTCCGCTTCGTGCTGCGCCTCCGGCGGTACAACCCAGACGTCTGGGAGCAAGACCAAGGCAAACCGTGGTACAATGATCTCCGCGCGCTGGTAGTCGCGCTCGCGCTCAGCTGTCTCGGTATCATTGTACGCCCCTCCTTTCCTCTGCTACTGTTGCCGGCATGCTGACGGGACCCGACTGAACATGAAGGTCCGCTCGGTGTACCGGGTGGTCGAAAACTCGCAAGGCTTCAAGGGCCCGCTGTCGCGCTCGGAGCCGCTGTTCTACCTTCTGGACACGCTCCCGCTGTGGCTCGCCATTTCCGTGTACGCGCCGTTCTGGCCGGGCCGCCTGATGCGCCCGTCCAGCGAGACCGACTCGGCAGTCGACCAGGTGGAGATGCAGGTGGGATGGGAAGATAAGTAGACGTCCCGCTTCTTGGTCGCGTCTTTTGGATCGGCCGGATAGGTCTGGCTCGCTATCATCGCACGACGAAGATCTGTCTCCGTCTTCCGCGCCTTGTCCGGGACGGGCGATTTCTTCGTCCTTTGCGCGGTCTCTGCGCAGAGCGCTCGCAGCAGCCTCCCCGCCCCATGCCTGTCGCATCCGTCGAGTCTGATGTGTCGTTGATCGAATATCAGATCACCCATTCTGTATTTTTGACACTCATCGCGTGCGAAGCCCACACCGCCTTTGAGCAAACTTCCCGCACCCATATACCCAGCAATGATTGCAGTCTTTGTCGCCTTCGCCTTCGCTGCCGGTGCTCTAGTCCAGCCTCAGGTGATAATGATGAGGTGCGCCAATTGCCGACCCTACGATTGTCTCAACTCCGAGCCGGGAATCGTCGCAAGATAGTTCAGTCCGCGATTCTGAGCCCATCTTCGATTGCGGCCAGTCCGTCTGTATACGATAAGTATTAAAGAGGTGCGTCGCGGCGCCAAGACGAAATGTAATTTCCGATGCTTGCATGATATGGTTCCCGGTACGCCAACTCAGCGAATCAGAACGTGTCTAAGCCACGGAAAACTCGATCGCCGCAAGCAGCCCTGGTCTGACACCCTCGAACTTCCATCCAGACGCTTCACCGAGCTGCACGAACTGGGTGAGCGTCCTCTCCTGGCCGTTCCCTAAGTTGAACATCTGAGATCGGGCGCGCGAGTGCGTCAGTATGACAAGCGGGGACTAGGCGTGTGTGATATGCACCTGCAAGTCGAGCATGGTGATGAAACCGCCAACCGCCAGCCCGAGATTGCCTAGGAGAGGGTACGGGGAGGGATGCCCGGATGGGTCAGCACAGGCATACGGCATAATGGCATCGAAGATAACGAGTTTCGAAGACGAGCTTGCGGCGGCACGGAGATTCTTGAGGATGGTGAGGCAAGCGGAGTCAGGCCAGTCGTGCATGATCGAGCGCAAAAAGTATACTGCGGCGTGCTTGACGGTCTGCGGTTCAAAGAAGTTTTGGACTGCTCGAATTGTCAGAGACTCTGGTAGTTGGAATGTAATCAGATCGATGCCAGTACCTTTCAGCATGACGCTTCCGTCGGCAATGGCTTTCGGTGCTTGATCCTCCCAGAACTAGATGACAGTCATAGATAGATCAGAACACCTTTCTCTCGATGACGAGGTAGTTGCGTACCTGCTTCGCTCGGAGAGTGATGACTTCTTCCAGATCTTCCACAACAAACTTGAGGTTCGGGAATGCTTTCGCGAGGAGTAGAGTGACTGAGCCCACGCCCCCACCTACATCCACTCCGACGCTCCCATCCGGCAAATCTTTCCAGTCAAAGCCTGCCACAAGGACGATGCGACATCAGGTATTGATGCAGGATATTTAGAGAGTATACACCACTTACCCTCCGTAAATAGGGCCGGGGGAAAGTGGTCGAAAGCCCCCGCCATACCAACAGTGAAACGACGGCCACGCCATGCGTTTTCGCCTTCCTCAAACCAGTCAACGATAGACGACTTAGTTCCCCACGCCAGGTTGAAGGGTGCCTGCGAATCTTCCCGAGGGGTGCGCAGATAGGTCGCAATGAAGGTGCTGCTCTTGAAAGCATCGTCGGTACTATAGGTTGCTGAGCAGGAGACGTATATCGGAGCAAAATAACTAAAACGTACATATGTCCGACCATGGCAGCCGTCGAAGCACCGTCGTACTTTGTCAATTGGCTACATGAGAGGTGAGAAATTTCGTCACGTTGCGCTACCACTCAAGCAACGCACTTGGCCTTCAGCTGTCCCAACGGACGAGCCTTGACGAGGATCGAAGACACGCGATTATTGGCAAAAACGTTTGGCTTGACCTCTTTGAAGACATGACGTGTGGCAAGGTAACGCAAGATGCGAGCTAGAACGAAAGGTATCAATCTGTATACCTCAAGGTGCAGGGACGAGAGTGTTCACCTAGCTTATCGGCATCTATTTCAACCTCTCTTCCGATCTCACCGACATGCAGTCCCTGAGATATATAGTCGTGATGTGAGGATGGCGTACAGCGACGCAAGAAACATACCTGAGGGCCGACGTCCTTCAAAACATCGGGTACATTGACATCGACGGCTAATCCAAGAGCGGCCGACATGTACATGGCGGACGCATAGTCGTAAACCGTGTCCACAGGCTGCCGAACGGTGGCGATAATCTGGTGGGCGGCCGCGACAATCAAGTTGGTAGCAGTCGCCACATCGTATTCGTTGTCGAGTAAGGTCGGCTGGAACGGGTCGTCCAACGAAGGGAACGGGATACCCTTCTTCGAGTACGCAGACTCGAGAGTCTGAACACCAGAGGATATAATGTCAGCAAGTGCTTTCAGAGGGGTAGTCATTGCGTGGTGGATGCAAGATCTATATCCTCAGAACGCCGCTATGCGGACCTGTTATATACTCAAAGCCCGTTTACTTCAGCCGACCTGACGGTGAGAGAGCGTCTGAATTGTGCACCTTTCAAACCAGATACATGTCATGACCAGGAGATAGAGCGCCAATATCACTGTTGTGTCGAGAAATAGCATTGATGTGTCGATTTATCACCGCACCAGCGGCCTGAAAGAAGAGTTCATTTATAGCCAGATCTACCGTGGGGTTCAGATGGTCGGAAAAAGGAGACATTCTGTCGGAAAGGCGGGCATACCATGCAATGCGAATGAATCATGCTGACAAGTGTGAGTACAAGTGCAGCTGCTATCAAGACTAGCGGCGCCAGACATTTGAATCGGGCTTGGGCGCAGCGACTTGGTGAACCGGTGACAGAGGGCGTGACCTCCGTGACTCGCGGCGCAGACGCCGTTACACAGAAACTGTAACTTTCGGGGCATATATAGCTAAGCTCTGTAATGTTTCCAGCAGTCTTATATGAATAAAAAACCATTCAAACCGTACAGAAATTCTGTGAAGCACGACCTCTTTCACTGAAAAATGCGTTCGAGTTGTGAGGGAGCCAGACACCTTACATAATCGCTTGCAGAATCACGCGTGCGTTCCGCGCTTCAGAACGCGTCCTCCTGCAGCCTTTGGCCACCACACGGCCGACAGCATGGAGCGAGACCACAAACGATGAATTCCCATCTCTCCGAATTCTCTGTCTCCTTTGAGAATCCGCGTCAAGATGCCAATGCCACCACCCCTGGACATCGCCGGAACCCTCAGAATCAGAAGACCTTTGCGTGGCTAACGATGGGTACCAGGTGCACTATCATGGTCCGACGGCTATATCTACATCGCGCTGGAGCAAACGGGGGGCCTTGTTAGCGGGATTTGCGTTGAATTGGGACAATAATGGTGCGCACCTCGGTTCCGTCAAGTTGGCAAGATGGGAGCTAATATGAAATAGGCACTATTCCAAGCGGTGTGCTCTGAGATGGAAATCTTCGTGTTCGCCGTTGTGAGTCTCTTCACACACCACATGAATCTGATGTCGTCGGTGTATACAGAACTTTCGTTTCGGAAAGACCTTAGCGCTGCTTACACAGAACGACGGTCTTCTGTACGGTCAGCTACGGAGACTAAGCGCTGCTCCAGCATGCAGGCGCCTGACACAGTTAGTCGGTTCTTTCTTTAGTAGGCGGTTCGTCTGTGCAATTCAGCGTTCTGTTATGATTTCGATTTTCTCGTGTTTGGGAGACGGAGCACCGAGCTCCAGAGCGCTATAGCCTGGTGTCTGTATCTGTCTCTACACTCATCATATCTTCGTCTGGCTTCACGGTATCGTATCTCCCTTTGACTGTTCTCAATCGGCAGGCGTTTCACATGTTCTCTAGATTCTATGCATCCCAGTAGGATACCGAGGAACACGAAGCTGCTTCGAGAAGGTTATACACACGCATGGTCGAACTATGGGCGTTCAGCCCGTGATGCACACAATCTCAGACTTGCATAGCCCAACGATGATCAACAGATGATGACTGTCATAAGATCTAGCTTACATTGAGCATCTCTACTTTTTGTCGTGTCTCCAAAATTCAATGTGAAGTGTTCGTGATCCTCCAGACGCGGCCTTTTGTTTACTGTTGTATCAAACACCATTTTTGATGAATGGGTCAACTCTTATATCAAGGTATCGACCTCTCCTCTGTAGTCAGTTGGAACCCAGAATCATGTCGGCAACACCACCTTCACCAAATCACCCCGCCAGCTTGTAAGTTCTGTCGCCGTCACCTTATGTCTTATTAACTGTGCCCTCAGGATTCTTCCAAGTGTACTATTTCTTGTTCTCCTGTTATATTCCCGACACGGCTGACTCCTGCGAACAGCTCCTCGGCACGTTAGTCAATTGGCTCCTCTATGGCGTACTCGTGGTCCAAGTCTGTGAGTTCAGACAGTGCAGAGATGTGGACCAGTTGGCTCACGACTTTCACGCAGATTTATATGATTTCTACTTCTCGACCGACAGACTGGCTTTCAAGTATCTAGGTAAGTATGCAATACAGTGTATAGTCTGTTTCCTGATACAGAAATACTTTGCACAGTTTACACCGTCTTTCTCATCGAAACTATCCAGACAATATTCACGGGGGCAGATTTGGGCTACTGGCTTGCCGCAGGTTTTGGAGACTATCCTCGCCTCGCGAAGCCTTTTTTGTCGGTCTTCGACACGCCCGTCTTGAGCTCCATCGTCTCGTGTATCGTTCAAGTGTTCTTTTGCTATCGTATTTGGATCCTGAAGAAGTCGCTTTTATGGCTGTGCATCATCATCGGCACTGTATGTCCAACCGCGCTGTCCATCGGAAATGACTCCTGACTCCTTCCCCCTTTTCAGATCTCTTTTATTCAAATGGTCGGCGGCATGGCATGCAGAATTTCTGTAATGTATTCTGAATTCGCCGTTACTGTTGATGTTCACGAATCTTTCAGGTACATGTTCTTGGTGACATCGGAAAGGCTCATGAGAAAGGCGTCGTAGCCTTTGCATATGTAGGCGATTTGGTAATAACCTTCATAAGCTACTCGCTCAAAACTTCGCATAGCTGTGGCTTCTCGGAGACGCAGTTGCGGACCTCATGATCGCCTTCACAATGTCCTACTTCGTGCGTCCTCCTTTTCCAATGCCTGATAAGACCTGACATCTACGTCGTCACAGCTGATTCGCACGCGCCAGGGTCCACACGAATACTCGAGCCACATCCTATCACGAGTTTTGCGCTTGACCGTGGAGACCAATATTGTGTCATGTAAGGCGGACTGATGACAACTGCCAATCGTCGCTCATGCTTGCGAATAGCTACCATTGCCATCTCGAGCATTGTCCTGTATGCCGCCGCGCCCGTAAGTCGACTGTGTTACCCGGGGACACGTATTCGGCAGCTAAAAGCTCCAATCAACAGGGTAAAACATACTACTTCGGTCCGTAAGTAATTATCAGTCAACTGGAACTTAATTGTCGTGTTTGACCTTTTTCCGATTTCGCCTTCAGCACTGCTGTCATTGGAAAGATGTGCGAGATGTTTTCCTCGTCCTCGACATAATCATCAGCTAACTTCTATATGCCACAATGGCTGCCACGCAGTTATTCAAATACTCTACTTGTCATGTTCAACAACCGGATCGGCCTCCGCGATGTGTCTCAGAAAGCTATCCCTTCTGACACTTCGTTTCCTTCAAGGCGCTGGGGTCAGAGCTCTGTGCCCGTTCAATACAATCCTGGATCCGAGTCCTTCGAGCTGTCGGCGTTCAAAAATGAGTCGACTGCAGATGTGAAAGCGAGCGGACAGCCTGAACCTGGGATCATGGATATTCGTCCCTCTTTTGCGAGTCAGTCAGGTCAGTCCCGCTCACCGTATCAATCAGACAGTTCATGTAACTGAAGACAGGCATGGAAGCTCCTTCCGTCTAACAGTTCCCCCCTCCCTCTCTCTCTCTTTCGGTGGATTCTTCCGTATTCAACTATATGAATCAACCTGTACGTGATTCGGAATTTTTATTGTAGGCTAGTAAGCCCGAGCTTGCCTGCGCCTGACGTCCGGAGTTGGCTGCCGTGACGGTGTGCAGCCTCTGATTTAGGAGACGTACAGGGTGTTGTCATGCTAGGATATCGATGGCTAGCGTCAACACTAATCCTGTACATCTCTTCTGCGGAGCTGATATGAATCACTCATCTTTCCAAGCCGTGTGCGCCCTGTCTTGTTCATCAGTCAGGAAAAGCCCTGTTATCTAGCTCAAACTCGTTCAATTCATCGGACCTACAGATGAGAAAGCGTCTAACGTGCGTGCACACCTTTTGCGCCACAATCACGACACGAAGACAGCGCGCTGATTGCTCCGCTGAGTCAATGTGCGTGAGGGTCAAGACGTCAAGGGACAGCACCGATACGCCAATTACCAGGAAGTTCGATCCATTTCACAGCGCCAGCGGCTTGGAAGGCGAGTACTCATCATTGGAACCAGACTCATCTTGTTCTACTGATTCTCTGAACAATCAGACGTTCTGTTTGCGGGGCGCGCGCATCGTTGAAATCGGATGAATCACGAAGACATGCTTGAATACCGGTATGTATAGCCGGCATTACTGAATGGGCAGATCGTTAATTGGGACAGGTTCTGAGCTCACCGCGAAGATAGGAAATTGGGCAGTCCGATCTGTGTTTCAGGGATTCCGCGTGGTGTTGGATCGATTACACAAACACAGTTGACGGGACACACACGCCACACGATGGTGGAGGACAAACTGAGATGCCGTGGATACGGAGAGATATTGCGAATGTGTTCGGCTGAACTCACATATAGGACCGTTCATGGGAGAATCATACGAAAACGACCGGTGAAGGCTGCATAGCGGCCTCCTGAGGACATCGCCCTTGCATCCTCCACACAATGGCCACCCCTTTGAAGGCTTTAGCGAACCTCATATCCTCCAGTGTTCAGACTCTTGAGTCTGCTTACTCGAAGAAGGGTGTTGCATTCCCTTCGTTGGACGATCCGTTCCAGCCGGGATCGCTCAACAACGAACCCGATGTCGAGACAGCTACCAATTTGATTATCGCCGCCGCACACCAGATTATCGCGACAGTTCGGCAGCCCGTGGACACAGTTTACGACTACGCGCCAGCCATGTACATGTCAGCCGCTCTTGGATTAGCCGTCGACATCAATGTACCCGATGTTTTGAAGGATGTCGGCCCTCAGGTATGTTTCTTTCGTCCCCTTTCTTCCTTTTCACATGACGTTGTATCGCAGGGACTGCATGTCAATGAAATCGGAAGAGAGGTCGAAATAGATGGCGATATGCTCGGTAAGCGCTCTCGCCGGAGTCCCTAGAGTATACAGATATTTATGAGTCGCTTAGCTCGCGTCCTGCGTTACCTTGCTACACGCCATGTGTTCAGGGAGGTCGCGCCAAATGTCTTTGCCAATAATCGCTTGTCTTCGATTCTCGTCAAGGCTCATCCGTTCGGACAGCTGAAGGCCAAGTACGTTACTTGAGTGATAATTCAACGTGCCGCAATCTCACCCTTTAATGCAGCCAACTGACAAAGTACGACGGCGCTTCAACAGCTGCCATGGTCGGGCACTTGTAAGGCATAGTTGTTTTGTCCCGTTATGCGTCTCTGGCTTAGTGTCTTGTAGTACGGACGACGCTTTCAAGAGCAGCGTCTCTCTTGCGACCTATTTGCGTAGTCCTCGGGAAGATTCGGAGACACCCCTCAACCTGGCATGGGGAACAAATGCGTCTATGTGGGAGTGGTTCCAAGAAGGCGGAAACAAATGGCGTGGGCGGCGTTTCTTCACCGCTATTACGGGGGCTTTCGAGCACTTTCCTCCAGCCCTATTTACGGATGGTGAGTGGTGTCGACTATCCATCTGTCCTGTACATCAGCAAATCGTCCGGTGTCTTGCCTTCCTTATTGGGCTGACGCGTCTTGAAATTTCCCACCGTCGACGCGTCAGACGACCAAGACGCGTCCCAGTCGCCTCTCCCTCTCCAAGACGTCCTCCCTCCGTCAAGACACCACCCATACCCCAAGACACCGTGCGACTTCTGTTTTTCGTCCGTCATGACGCGATAAGTCGAACGCTGACCTACCCTAAACCTGTCACCTGGTCTCACAGACGCAACCGCGCGTCGTTTTCCCTTCAACCTTCCCTCTACCGTCTCTCTCCGTCATCCGTCATCCGTCAAGAACCCTGCCTTTTCCCTCAAACAACACTCATCAGAGGCCCCAGAATCGACGAGAACAGCGTTCAGGTGCCCTCGCATATCTAAAGACTCATCACAAACCCGCCGTGTTGGTGACGTGGCGACGGGTAACGCAGTCGGGTATCCGTGAGGCGCGAGCACTGTCGGACAAGTGAGTCCCTGGTTACTGTTATGTGTTCTGTTATTGATACTTTACTCTCGTCGACTATGTGGCATGCACGACATAAGACAGATGTCGACATCAACCAACCGTGATGGTGCGTTGTACGACAACGTGAGCACTATCTCGCTCTTGTCTTTGATTCTTTCCCCGCCATTACACCACGTGGCGCCTTCCCCTACAGTCTCCCTCTTCGGCATCTCTCCCCATGTCCTAGCCTCTCAGAAACACCCCTTTTGTGACAGGTACGCTAGCGGCATAATATTTCTTTTCTCCATCCAGAACCTTTGTCCCCCAATCACCGCTGTCTCCCTGCAGGTTCGAGGGCCGTCTTATACGTTTGCGTGTCGGGTAGTTGTGTGGAGAGGTTCGTGTTGGCTGTCTGCGATAGACATTCCTGACACGTCGATTGACCCAGCCCGTATTTCAATTACGATAGCCAGTATTGCATACTCCTGCCATAGTCACTGTTGTATACGCACACTGTGATGTCATTCAGTAGTTACTACCAATATTATATCCCCATTGACCTTACGAGGTCTTATTTTGATCGAAGCATCGATTTTCTGTGAGCATCTAAGACAAGAATGGATTGTCTTACTCGAGGCCTGGATGTGACTTATCCAGACTGATATGCCGGCTGCAAGACTGGATGACTCTTGGCCAGACAGGTAACCTACTGAATTAAGACACTTTGTCTGACTGACTTGGACTCCTTACGGGTCTTGACAAGACGCGTAAGACACCCCAAGTCGCCGGACGATTTGCTGATGTAGCAATGCCTGACCTCGCATCTTCTCTGTGGCAGGTTTCTACTGGAAAGACCTGCCGGATGGGAGCGTCGTTGTGGACGTAGGTGGGGGCGTGGGCCCAGTCACCCTACTCCTCGCGAAAGCATTCCCGAATCTCAAGTTTGTCGTAGAAGATCAAGAAGAAGTCATTAGTACGCTCCGAGCCAGAAAGGTGCGCAGCTGTACTCGTCGTCACTAGTAGAACACTCTGATATGTTCATTACTGTCGTAGTTCTGGGAGGATCAAGCACCGAACGCCATTGCCGACGGAAGCGTCCTGCTGAAAGGTACTGTCATGGATACGTTGACCGCATACGGACATGAGAGTCTGACATCTCGAGCAGTCCAGAACTTCTTCGAGCCACAGACTGTCAAGCACGCCGCAGTGTACTTCTTGCGCATGATCATGCACGATTGGCCCGACTCTGCGTGCGTTGTCATTCTCAAGAATCTCCGCGCCGCCGCAAGCTCGTCGTCGAAGCTCGTCATCTTCGACGCCATGATGCCGTACGCGTGTGCCGATCCCTCCGGGCCTCCCTCCCCGTACCCTCTCCTTGGTAACCTCGGGCTGGCGGTCGGCGGCTTCGTCACCATGTTCGACTTGCAGGTCCGGACAACACATGCTCTCTCCGCCCACCGCGTTGACATAATTCGCAATCTCAGATGCTGACCTTGCTGAACGGCAAGGAGAGGACGCTTAGTCAATTCGCGCAACTCGGCGCAGCGTCTGGATGGAAGTTTGAAGGCGTAAGGCCAGGGATATTTGCGGCGTTTGAGTTTTCCGCGGCTTGAACTCGTTCATTTCGCTCAGCTTCCACGCAAATCACCGAGAATGATGTATTATAAGACTTTCGTCGAAATTCCTACCATGACGCACCTAGAATGAGCAAATTCGCGTGCAGTTTTCCTCGTCAAGGAGTTGCCTGTATACAGACAGATAGATTAAAAAAAGAGACGACATTCCAAATAGTCGTGCACATCTTTGAGATGGCATTGCATGTATGTAAAGCTCGAAGCATCAGACGATCGTCACCGTGAGGAGGGTGGCGATACCATCCGTCGCGATTCCTCCGAAGTAATTGAGTATCAGAGAGAAGGAACTTACATGAAAAACATCAGTCGGGGTACCGAATTGTCTGATCGACGCAAGCTGGACTCACCGGAGTGAACATCGAAAGAGGCGCTAATATCCATGACCCCAGATTTGAAGTGACCGCTTTCTTCCACATCTGCGGGCGACTCGCCTTTGAAGGCCGACATCTCGAACGACTCGGATCCAGGCTTGTATTGAACGGGCACGGATTCCTGACCCCAGCGCCTCGATGGCAGAAACAAGGTGTCCGAAGGTGTAGCTTTCTGGGACACGTCGCGGAGGCCAATCCGGTTGTTGAACATGACGAGCAAAGTGTTCGAATAGCTGCACGGCGTCTTTCGAGATTAGCTGGTGATAATGACGGGGACGAGGAGGAAGTTTCGCACATCTTTCCGATGACAGCAGTGCTGCAAGGCAAAGTTTCCAGCGAAAATTCAGTCATGGCGTTCGAGTTCCTCAGCTGAGCGGCTGTCACTTACGGACCGAAGTAGTACGTTTTGTCCTGTTGGAATGCGAACTATTATTTGAACACGTCTAGCTCTAGGAACACAGTCGACTTACGGGCACGACGGCAAACAGGATGATGCCCAAGATGGCGATGCTGGCTGTTCGCAGGGATGAGCGACGATTGGCGAATAATCCGTCCAGGGTCTTACACGATACGATATTAGTCTCCACCGTCAGGCGTAAGATACGCGATAGGACGTGGTTCGAATACTGATGGGCATGCTCGCGCGTGCCGAACAGCTGCGAGTACGTGAGTATCGGGCGTTGCCAGCTCTTGGGAATGGATAACCCACGAAGTACGACATCACGAGGGCGATCATAAGGTCCGCAACCGCGTCTCCGGCAAGCCAGAGCTATATGATGTCATGAACGAGAACTTAGAAGGGAGCGAAAGGATCTGTGTCGGTTCCGCACATTCATGAAGACGGCGGGGCCTGTCTCGTGATCCAGTCCGAAATCCCCAAGAAGATGTATCTATGAGATCGGTGAATATGACACTAGGGACAAACGAAGTCTTTATTACCCAAATTCCGGCTGAGATGCCGCCGACAGCTTGAATAAAAGATATCTGGAGTTATTCAGCAATCGTAGGTGTTCAGTTGTTGGGATGCATCCTGTCGTTAAGTAGACGGGCGTCCGATGCATCCAGTACGTTGAGCCATAGGCGTCCCGGCACTGTAGATATCCGATTAAATGCGAATTGAGTGACCTGTGGCCGGATGCATCTAGCTCTGCCAACCCGTTGCATCCGTCGGACGCAACGGGCCCACGGCCAAAAATCTGCGCTAGCGAGACTCGAACCCACGGCCTGTGCACGACCTGACAACTTGAGCGAGTTACAGACTCAACCATTTGTTCGTTGGTAAGTGCTGTTGCTTGGGGGCTGTATCCTCCTTTTCCGCCTGTTTCTTCACGGACAAGAAGCATCCAGTCGTCCTATTGCATCCCCTGGCACCTCGCATCCGCACTGAGGGGTATCTACCCGGGCTGTGTGTGCACCAAACTTCTCAACCTTGTCGTATATACTCGCAAAAGTGCCTAATAGTAGGAAAAATATGAAACAGTTACTTATGCCCGCTTCGCGCCGCCCGCTTTTTTTCTTCCTCAATGAGCCACTTTCGATCCTCTTCTAGCTCCCCCCATTTCGATAGGCGATCTAATTGCGCCTCCCACTGACCGGCATCCAACCTTTTTCGTAAGGCCGCAGGCAGTGAGGACGCCGGGCGGAATCCGTGTCGAACCCAACGCTTCAGCCCGCCGACGAAGTACTGCGTCGTCGAGTAGCGCGTCTCGTGCTCCTGCACAGGTGTGTTCCCGTGCTCAACCCCGGCTGATGAGATGAGCGCCGTCGAGGCGGCGGGGAATCGGATACGGATCTTGAGGCCCCACAGGACAAGCTCGCCGCCTTTGTCTGGGTCGAAGCTTCCAAGGGCTGAGATCGCACAGGGGAGCCCGGGGTAGTTAGAGTAGTCGTGGTGGGCCCGGCATACCGTTCGTGGGCCTAGGTTGAACGTGATGGTCGGGTACGCACTGTTCACAAAATTGGCCTTGAGGTCCTTATCGTGCTCGTACAGCGCGTCGAGCGCCTCGCACATATCGTTGTAGGGTTTCGGAAAGTAAGCCGCCAAAGCCTCTGCGAGGGCGGAAAGGTGCCGTCAGCGAGCTGCCCACCTCCTCCTTTGGCTAGTACTTACCGCTTTGGAATGCTGCGAGCCGGCTCACATCGGCGTTGGCCAGAAGCTCGTCAACAATCGATTGTCGTACTTCCGAGTGGACAAGGTTCCCCGGCACCTTCGAATGCGATCAGCTTGGCCACGGGTGCGTCCGCGGAGCCACTCACCACCTGTCCGCCGCCGTAGGACACCCCGGCCGTGAGTACCGCGAACGTACCGCGCCGATGCCCATCGAGGCTGGCGGCGAAGGCGTCCTCGTTGTCGACGCGGGTCGCCTCCAACGTCGTCGCGACGCGACCCATGGAGGCGACCCACGTATCCTCCATCGCGCGCGGGCTGCTCTCGTCCGGAGTGCCCACCAGGACGGCTATGATCCGGTCCTCCACGTCGAGGATGAGGTACGGAGTCCTAGGCCACTCCCGTCAGCCCATGCCTCATAAGCCCTGCACCCTGCGCACCTGCCATCCCACTTGAAGTACGCGAAGCCGTCCTCATCGAGCTCCCAGCTGTTTGGGGGCGCATCCGCCAAGGTGTCCACGCGCTTGAGCGTGTAGCCAGGCTTCGTGACGCGGTACCCCGCGGCGTCGAACTCATCCATGATGAGTAGTGGAGGGGAGGCGTAGCGAGCCACGAAGGCGGCGCTGTGGACCCGGCGGGTGGGCATTCTCGCCGCCTTGGTCGCCTGGCGCTTGATGGTGCGCTTGCCGTTCTTGAGGACTTTCTGGTGAGCCTTCTGCTCGCTCGTTCGCTTCCGCGGCTTCCTTGGCGGGCCGCTCGGGCGCCCTTTGCCGCCCGAAGGGGCGGCGCAGGGCAGGCTACGGGACGTCGCCCCCGAGGTTCCAAGGGAGCAATCGACGCTGCCGGCGCCTGCAGTAGGCTCAGCGCCTGCCGCGCCTGCCTCCTCCTCTGCCGCGCCGCTCGTCGGTGTGCGCGGGCGATACGTCGCCGGGGCGCATCTTGAGGGCCCTGCCCCGCCGCTCTCCAGCTGCGCGATGCGCGCGAGGACGGCATGCAGGTCGTCCGGGTTCAGCGTTGCGGCGCGCGTGGAGTCGGAGGGCGGAGTCGCCATCGATGGGGTGAACGCGGAGTCGTCAAAGACTTCTCCGCGTTCGCGGGCTTCGTCCTGGAGCAGTGCGAGCCGGTCGTCGAGGGTCGCCGCGCTCTTCAGAAATTCGCGGTAGGGGATCTTAGTACGGATGCGGCCGGCATGGTAGTTGACGCCTGAACGTGTCTGCAAGGAGTGAGTCCGACGGTGAGCCACGGACACGGCTGTCCGCCTACCGTCATCGTGTGGCTCGCTGCGGCGTCTGCAGCTCTGCGTCAGCGTGTCTTCGCCTGGGCCGGGTGGGTGGAAGGTGGAGGGGTAGGCCTCAGCAACTCGCCGGCGCCTTGGAGAGGCGCGTCCGGGCGGCTGAGGCCGGGGAACGGGGGGTCGACAGGCAGCAGCAGTCACTCACCGGCGTTGTTTGCGCGTCAGGTGCCCTGCTGGTTCAAGCTCGATCAGTACTGCGTACGCGCGACCGAGGGATGGGGCTCATTCCCCGGCTACGCGTCGGCGCCTTGGAAAGGCGCGTCCATGTGGCCGAGGCTGAGGGAGGGGGAGACTAGGAAGCACTCACCAAGGCTGGTGAGTTGGAGGAAGGGGAGGGGCGAGGCCGCCTGTCCTAGCGCGTCAGCTAGTTCACACTGCGAAGAGGTAGCAGATGGGAGGGAAGGGGTACGGCTGCGCGTCATCGCCTTGGAGAGGCGTTTCCAGGCAGTCGAGGGGATGGGGTGCAAACGGAGGAGCGACTCACGACTCGGAGCAGGCCCGAAGGGAGATGGTGTAGAGGCGCTAAGGGGTCGCCGCCGCCGTTTACATAATAATCTTCTGATGTGTTGTAAGTTGGTTGGTGGGTCCGCAGGCTTGTGGCGGCCGCAGTATAAACAAAGACATCAACGAACAGAGGCGCGGCGTCACGCTTCCAAGTCCGTCGTCCGATGCGTCGGTGGCGGCGGGATCTCAATTGTCGCGTCTTGCCGGGCGCTCGGGTATCTCGGTCACGGCCTTCACCGCCCAAGCTCGCGTCGCCTTGAAGGAACGACGCGCTGATTGAGGCTTTCGAGATTTGACGCACGACTCACTCAAAACGTTTTTAACTTGCTACCGCGTCCAGTGAGCCTTGGTGTGCGAAATATCGCCTAGGGTTTCAACATCTCGACACCTCACAGCACACCTTAGAGGATAAGCAGAGCCCGCGCGGCGGGGTATATTAGGGACATGCATAATAAGAGATGCATCTTGGAATGCGAGGCATGGGCGCGCGAGCAAGGAATAGGAGGTTCCGGGTAGGTATATGGATGAACTAAGCTGAAGGCATTGAAAACACCCGGCGCAAGAAATGAGGCAGCGAGCAGGGAGCAACGTATAATCGCGTTTGGCAAGGGCGTGGAAGTGAGCAATAATAAAGGCTGGAAGACGGGAAAGGCGAAGCAAAGGGTAGGTTAGAAATAAAGTGATCGCATGTGACGAGAGTGTAGAGACGGAGGTAGCCACCGTTTGGTGGCTCTTTTGATAACAAATGCATGCCATGCGGGCAGCCGTTTTACTTGAGCCTGGGAGAAGTCAATCCGAGCACACATATACACGCGAGAGGGAACGCACCAGCTTGGTGCAGGTCGCTCATTTCTTCTTGGTCAAGTCGATTGGCCACTCGGGCGACATACCCTCGGCCTTGGCTTTGGCTTTGCCTTTACCTTTCCCCTGGCCGCCATCCTCCGCGTCCTCGCTCTCTTCTTCCTGCGCGTCGACATCGATGTACCAGCGGCCCCTGTCCCAGTCCCATTCCTCCGGGGGCGGCGAAGGGCGTCGCTGGCGCGGCCTGGAAGGCCCAGCTACTGGCTGCGCGGGAGCCCTGGTTGGGCCAGGGTACGGCGCGGGCTTGCGTGCCAGCTTGCGAGTCGGCCTGGGCTTCCCGATGTACGGACGCGGGGGAGAAGCGTCGAAGCTGAACTCCCGGTCCAACCTCTCGATGACGCGACTGCGCGGAGTGGACGGAGTTGAGCGCGTGGGGCCACGCGCAGGGGGAATGTTCTCGTCGCCGCCGCGGTCGTCGTCGCCGTCGTTGCCAGCGCCGTCGTCGCCGTCGTTGCCAGCGCCGTCGTCGCCGTCGTTGCCAGCGCCGTCGTCGCCGTCGTTGCCAGCGCCGTCGCCGCCATCGCCACCGTTGCCAGCGGGCAATCCCGCTCGTCCAATCGACTTGCGCGCCTCGTAGAGGTACCGCGAGAAGAAGCGGCAGTCCTCACCGCGGCCGTTGCCCATCATACCCCAGCCGCCAAAGGAAAGACGACCAAAGACTGGGATGCCCCGGTGCCATGCGAACGCGTGGGTTAGATCTTTTGGCATCGCCCACTGGCACGCCTGGAAGTCCCAGCGCTCCCAGCTCCTGTTCGGGGCAAGACCGGATGCCGCCATGAACTCGGGGGAGGCTGCCAGAGAAATGGCCGGGGTGCGCGTCGCGATGAGGATGTCGATAGGGTCTCGATTGCGCTGGGGTGCCAATTAGCATGTTGTCTGAGGAGGATCCGTGCGTGGCTTACCGACGTCCAAAACACCACCCGCACGAGCGCCAGGGGGCACCTGTCCGTCATCGGCGCTCTGCGACCAGGCTCTTCGGGCTCGGAGTCAGACTCGACTGGGTCCGATGCGAACGGCTTATCGCCCGCCGGAGGGTAATTGATTACGTCGATGTTGGTCAGGGGGCGCCTCTGCGAACTTCCGTTAGCAAGGCTCACGCCGGAGCTGGCCCAAACTCACCCCACTGGAGTTGCTAACCGCGGCCGGTGTGTCGCCGTCTTCCTTCTCCCTGTATGCCGGCGGCGAGCAGCTGGGGGTCTGCAACGAGTAGTGAGAACCAGCTCCGGCGTGAGCCTGAGCGCGCCCGCCTCCGCTCAAGGAGCGGAGCTACGTGCATGGGGATGAAGTGCGCCTGGGCATGCCCAAAAGGCAGACCCTGACCCGACCCTCGCTCCAACGCTCCGTCACAATCGCGCAGCTCGTTCACTCACCGTCACGTTAGAGGCTACGCCAGTTGCAACGTCCGAGCTGCGAACGGCGTCCCCGTTTGCTCGCTGCAACTAGGGGCGCGAGTCAGAGGAAAGGAAGCCAATAGACTGTAGGCGTCTCACCGCGCTTCGCTGCCTGAGGGTCGCGCCTGCCTGACGCCTCTGTGTAGCTTCCACGCGCCGCTCGGCACGCATCCGTGAGGCATGAAGTCGCCTTTTGGTGGCAGCTTCCTCGGCGTCCAACGCATCCGCGAGTCGCACGGCGTCGATCAAGGCCTTTTGCTCGGGGGTGGGCCCTTGCTGCGGCGCGTAGAAGCCGTAGTTGCATTCGATGCACTGCAGGGTCCCGTCAGCATGTCGGCGCGCGTCACAGACTGCAGCTTGCTCACCACAGAGTTCCACGAGCCCGCGTTTGGCTCGCAATACGTGATCTTCGTGCACCGGATGGGCCTGCCACACTTGACGCAGACGTGATCCCCAGGCCGGCGAAGGTGGGCGTCCTTCGCGCAGACATGCTTGTAGCGGTCGGTGTATTTGGCGCGCTTCGAAGAGGTGGTGGCCTTGCGAGTCTGACTGGTTCTGGTGAGGACGACCATGGCTGAGAGGGGTTCTGGGATGAGTGCGATGACCTATGCCCCAACACTCATTTATACTTCGACAGCCTGCTTACCTGATCCCTTCCCAAGGCCCACCTGCTGCCTCCTGTGAAAGGCGACGCCTGCACCGTTCGGCGCGTCGCGCGCGACATAGCCATGTTCCATGTGGGTGAGAAGCGCGACGCGTCTTGTCTCAGGGAGTATTGAACACCGCGTCGCGCGTCGCGCGGCGCGCGGGGTCTAATTACAAGGCGCGTCGCTCGGCGCGACGCAGCTGCGTACCTGCGATACGCGATGCCACGCTGTCAGGAGAGGTTGCGGTCAAAAGAAATACAACCGAGGCGCACCTGTCGAGCGTCCCAGAGGGCGGCTCTGCCATGGTGTGGCCGCGCCATCACAGCCTGTTTTCCATGGCCAGCGGTCGGATGCGGTGGTCAGCATGTATGCACTCGAGTGAAGCCTCAGTTGACGTACATCCCTAGCACCGACTTCCCCTTACACGTGTCAAACCGCGACCAACAGATGGCGGGACGCTTCCGCCGCGTCGTTCGAGTTGCCTGCCAGCGTGGAGGCCGGGGGGCCCTGAGCGCCGCGGTTGCACTGAAACCTATGATGGTCGTCGCGTAGCCAAAACTATAATGAATAGAGCACGCCGTCTCGTATGCCTCGGCGCGGTTGACGGCCTCACGCCGATGAGCAGCCCCTCACAACTTCCGACCGGCACGCGCGCCGTACTTGTTCGGCGCCATTTCGACAGGCTTAGCTCCGCGGCGCGCGCATTTCCTCCTCTTAAGTTCGCGTAGTTGAGGGGAGTTTGGAGCGGGAAAGAGGGTTGCGTCGCGCCTCAGGTGTGCGCGACGATGTAAATACCCCGCTCTCGCAAACCCGGCATTACCGCGGGGAAACTCAAATCTTATTCTGGCGCGATCGACGCCGATCTACAATCCAACAACCACCTAATCTCCCGTGCGATCTCGCGTGACCTCGCTACTTTGATCCCTTGTGGCGCTTGTTGGCGTCGCTGCGTCGTCCGTCATCCCATCAATGGCTGCGCAGGACCGGATCAAGTCGACATTCCACTCACCCGAGGGCCTCCGTATTCTTTCTCTTCTTCGCGTCCCGTTTGGCCTGATCCTTGGCGTCCTTCACGGCGGCGTCTTTCTCCGCGGCCTCGGAAAAAAACTGTCTCAGCCTAGGAATTCGTGAGCAAGCGGCTGTCCTCTGACGTAACCAGTACTGACGGGTCGATCCCTTGCGTCCGCGCACTTGGCTTACGGTCTCGTCCGACTCGCCCTCCCCCGGCCTGATCAGGCCGCCCGGGTTCATTCTCCTTCTGCTCGAGCGAAGCATGGGCAGGTGCGCGCGACTGAGTATCGACGGGGGGCGGCCTGAGCACCGAGAGGCGTGATGCGTCGCTGGATCCTGGATGGGTCCTGTCGGCTGCTGCTCCACCCCGGCCGCGTGCAGCGCGACCGCCGCGCCCCCCGCCCCGCACCTGTGCGTCTGTCCGGTTTGTCTTGGGCAGACGCTGGCGTCCACCCCGGGTTGCTGACCGCCCGCGCCCCCGCCGCCGTGCCTTCCCTCCACCGTCGTATGGGTCGTCTGCCCCGGCACGCGCGATCGGTGTCGGTCCAGTCTTGGCGGGCTCAGGCGAGGGGCGTCGCGATGACGGGGTTGGTGGGGGGGAGGAAGGTCGGGACCAAGCCGGCGACTCACGAGGGGTGGAAGCTGGGGAGGAAGCCGGTACCTCTTCTTGAAGCAGAGGCGGGCAGCTGGGCCGGCGAAGAAGCGACGGTGGTGCTTCGGTGTCCACATCGAGCTCCACCTCGTCTCTCTCGCCAGCGGTCGATCCACGTCCTTTGGTGGAGTTGCCTGAGGTTCCTTCGGCTGTGCGTTTTTCGCCCTGGGCAGCACTAGGTAGCACGAGACCCGGCCAGCCATCATCGCCACTCGCCTGCTCTTGCAGCGCGACCACTTGCTTGGAAAGCTCGACCAGCTGGCAGTCCGAAAGTTGAACAGCCGTGCGAGGTCCCGACGGCGCTGCAGGACGCGATTTTAGCGAGCCGCAGCTGGACGAAGCAGTTGGTGAACACCTACGTAGATACACCTCGCGTAGAAAATCGAAGAGAATTGCCTTGAGCTGTTCGGGCTGAATCCCGAGCTCGTCGCCAAGCCGCTGGTAGAGAGTTCTGCCCGCGCTGTCCTCTCCTGTGCATTCGCTGGCAAATGCCCTCAGCTCAGTTCAGGCCGGTGAGGGAAGGTGCTCGTTACTTACACATGTGCTGCAATCTCCCCGCCCGCGTCGAAGCCTCCCACAAGATACATACCCACCCAACCCGTCTGGTTCTGCCAGTGCTTGACGGTGGCGGAGATGATGTCCGGGAGGGCGGTGGCTCTGCTGAGGGGGGGTGAGTTCGAAAGCTCTGAGGGTGAGATCGATGCGTACCATCCGCGCAGGAACTCCTCACTCGCCCGCTGCTGCTCGGCGCGCGCGTGCGCCTGGGCGCGTGTCTCTGCCTCGGCGTCGGCGAGTTGACTTTCGTCGCCGCCCCCGGTGCCTTCCGGACCAGCGCCGTGCGCACCATCTTCGCTCTCTGGCACGAAGTCGGAGTCATTGGCCGCGGCTTGATTCATCTTGGCGGCCTCTTCGTTGAAGTGGGCGCGGTCCTCGGGGGGCAACTTGTCCCACGCGACCTTGAGCGCGGTCGTGTATTCGCCAATGTCGCGGCGGCGGCCCGACGGCTTGGGCCTTTCGGGGTGATCGCTGGCCCCGAATAAGGCGTAACCGCTTTTTTTTCGTGGTCGGCGAGCGGGGGGTTTGCTCGGCAGAGGGGCCAGGGCCGCGCCGGTCTTGTTGCGCGAGTTGTTCGGGCTCGTCCTCTTCAGCCAATTGTAGATTCGCTGCCAGAAAATGTCAGCGCGGCAGCATAAGAGGGTCGAGGAAACGCCTACCTCGCCGACGCCCTGCAAGCGCCGCTCCCAGTGCTCCGTCGTTTCCGCCACCTCCCTCGTCTTGCCCTTCGCCACCCGGCGGGAGAACTTCGCTATGCGCTGGGCAAATTGCTGTGGAGTCTCCTCCCGAAACGGCTCACCGAGCTGCTCCTTGTACTTGTCCGCCATGAGGTTCCCGACCGCGCGCATGTAGCCTTTGCCTCCGCGTTAGCTGTGCTCGGCGTGGCAGGGCATGGGCGGTACGCACCTGCTTCCTTGCGCGTTACGATCGCGCGTATGTCGGGCGCGACGTAGGCGGCCTCCAGCCATTCGATCTCATAGTCAGTCCACTTGACCTTATCCGACTCCGACATCGATGCTTCCGTTGGCGAACAGGAGGGAAGGGATTTTCTGGCGCGTTGTCACATGCAGCAAGCCTACTCATTTGAATCCTCCGCCGCAGGATTAATTGCCTTTGCGGCCCGCCCCAAAGGGCGCCCTTCCGATCACACCGATCGACGCCGTGAAGTTGGATATCAAAGAAATTTCACCGCTATTTAGACATCTGACACCTGCGCGACGCACCCACTGTTGCATCGCCAAGGAGCACGCGACTCTGTAGCAGCTGATTCAATTGTCCGCACTGCAGCCTATTTACATGTCACCTGGGCACGGCGGCAGCGTCGGTGGGCGTCGCGGGGGGATGGTGGGCAGCCGGCCCTTCTTCTCACAAAAGTACTTGCAGTAACCTTCGTAGACCTCCTTCTCGAACGCTTCGAAAGCTTCCTGCGAGCACGGACTCGCTGGCGGATGTGGCAGCTCTGGCATACCCGTCCAAGCAGTGATGTAATCACGAAAGCGTGAGACGCCTTCGCGGCGAACCTTCCACTCCTCGGCGAGCAGCCAATCCGTCGGCCCAGGATCGCTATCGGGTTCCGGGAGGAGCGCGCCTCCGTGGGTCCAGATTCGTGTAACGTCGCGCGCTCTCACCAAGTCGTAGTTGTCTGCATACGCGACTTCCATCACTTCCATCTCCATCCACGCGATCTCGAGACGAAATTGAGAGACGCAGAGATCCCAGAGCACCTCCGTCCACAAGGATTGATCGTCGTCCGCGCGCGCACGAGTCACCGCGACTCCTCTCCACTCCGGCATGATTTCGGGCCTGTAGGGTGCAAAGCCGCCGACCACACCAAACCGGACGCAGATGTCGACGCGTTCCATCACACGCCTCGCACGCTGCCTGGGGGTGCGTACCGATCCGGGCGCATCGTCTGGGGCATCACCCGCCTGCGACGTGGACAATGGACGCTTTCCCAGGGCAGCGGATGGCTGAGATGCTACATCAGACAGCGGTGCTGGAGGAAGTCGAGCAATGAGTTCGGGGGAGGACTGCGGCAAGATCCCGGCATCTATCGGGTATGTGATAGCATGATAACGGCCCTCCAATGCTATCCTCCAATGCGTAGCCGAAAGTAGAATGCTGGGCTCGTCATCCGTTTGCTGAGCCTGGCTGTAACACCACTGTCTGATGCGGAGCCAGTTGTGCACCTTATGGCCGGTATTGCTCCCGAAAGCGTTCGCGGGCGGAACCCCGTACAGGAGGGGCTTGGGCTGGAGTACTTCGAGCGCGGCGAGACGTTGTGCCACGCCCTCCCACGCAGGATGGCTCTGTGGGTGCCAAGCGGGCTTTTGTGGAAGATCCCGTGCGACCGGGGGCCTGTGCTTGCCTCTCTTTGATCGTTTCCTTGAAGAGCCTTACTACCAGGTTACTAATACAATCTATGCGAGCAATTCCTGCCGCGCACGCACCTTCTGGTTGGGCGATGTTGGTCGGCGTGACTGGCGGCACTTCGTTGACATCGCCCGTCTCGGGCAAGGCCGCTGTTGGGAGTCTGACCAGAGGTCGATTGGTCAGGCTATATCGCGTGAGACGACGCGTCAGCCCATATGAGCAGCCGTCCATCGTCACGCCGTCGAGCCACTTGGGCGCCACCACCAATGTCTTCCCGAGGACTTGCGTGCGCTCCGTGGAGAAGGAGAGGCCCCAATGTACCGGTTGACGAACGTGGCGGATCTTTGTTCTGTTCGTCAGGCTATGCAGCGGGCGCAGCCACCAGACAGGCACGCCCGCAGTGTGTAGCTGGCGCAAAGTCGTGATGTTGCCTGTGAAGACGCCGCGCATCGGCCGAGGCGGGACCCCGCCACCGCCCTGTTGCGTCGCGCGGTTGATGTCCGCCTGGACGACGCCCATGTAGTTCATCCAAGCCCGCAGGTCCAGGATGAGGCGCTGAGCTTCGCGGAACCATTGCAGAGCGTTCACGAGGGTCATGGGGTTCCTTTTGAGCGTATAGAGGGCTCGATTCAGAGCCGTGATTTGCTGGGAGGTGTACCCAATCCTCCGTTCCGGTTCACCCCACCAGCGACCACGCGCTGGTTGGAAGGCGTCGATGCGCGCGATGACCTCTCGCGCTGCAGCTCGAAGGCGCTTCGCAACGGCGCGCGACACCAGGCCGCAGTCCACGACACCCTCCTGCGCCACCCAATCCTTCTCTGCATCCAGTGAAAACCAAGGCGCGGCGTCGTCCTCCCAGACGGGCAGACGCCTTTGGAACACCGTGTCCTCGACTGGGATCGCATTCCACTCTGCCCGGATGAGGTCGGGGTTGGCAGGCGCCGCCAACGCGTGTGGCTCGCAGCCGTCGTATGGCTGCGGCCACTTCAGATGTTCGAACGGGCCGAGCATCCCATCGGCGTAGTAGCCAAACTCTTCGCTCGGCTCATGCGTCGGGATGACGGGAATGAATTGCATATTGGGAGACGATACCCACCACTGACCATGAGAACCAGGCAGCATCGAAAGACACATGCAGTCCTCGGGACGCAGGTCTAGTGGATCATAGTCTTGCCGGCGAGCATTGAGCACCTGCTCCAAATTCTTGAAGACCACGGTTTCCTTGGTCGGCGCAGGCTCCCTGGCGGCACGGCTAGTAAACGGTGCCGAAAATCAAGAGTTTGGGGTGATGCTCACATGGGTGAACAAATTCTTCCGGGGTGGTATGTCCACGCGGGTTTGCTGGCAGCAGAGTACGGGCGCAGTGGGGGCGCACACGATTGCACGACCGTTGCTTTCACTACCAACTGCGCGATGGAAATTTTATGTTGCTGGTCTCGAAATACTTGCTGGTCTTGAAAACGTCCGATCGATCAAGACTGGTGGATACTCGGCGAACCACGAACTCGGACAGGAATGAGCTTTTAGGCTATTCCCGTCGATGCCACCGCGCCCGAGAGGCACAGCAAGCAAATTACAAGCGTGGAGACCAGGGGCCAGGAGATCTGCAGAGATAGATGGATGGACTGAATTCTGATGAAGGGGAGGATAGGAAAGAGATCGAGCAGATATGGCGGCAGCAGGTGGTGAACGCTGAGTCGGAGGTCGATGTTGAGATGTGGCCGAGACCTGCCGGCCGGAGCCTGGCCGCACCGGACCGGCGACGCGCGGTTTTGCTCCCAACGCGACTTCAATGTTGTGACAGACAGCCAATGCCACGCTCCCCCCACTGCACAACGCGCAACGCTCTGCCAACTGGCTGCCTCTTGGGCATGCCTGGGCGACGTCGCGCAGACAGAGGAATGCCTATCGGGTATTCCGACGTCTCCGATCCCCTCCCTCGACACCGACTATGACTATCGCAAGGTCTCGCACCCTTCGACCGTTGCCGACGCAGGGAGGGAACGGGGGGATCTATACTTCGGTGCGCAATGGTCTGGATAAACGAGTGAGGTCCTTTCGACACGCATTTCCGATAGCACGGCAGGTTCATCCAGGGTTTGGGCACACCATCTTCCCCGAAACCGACGCTTGTTTGGTAGGTCTTCCATGGCTGCCGACCTTACCGCACACTGATGTATGTGCGATGTCGGCTGAGGCTCGGTGGGAAGTGCAATGACAGAGGGGAACGTAGGCGCAGTGCCTTCCGGCCACTTGAAGACATCACGCCCTGGAGATCAAGCAGGCAAGTCCGCGATCAACCAAGCCATGGTGAGTGCTGTGCAGCAACTCTCAAGCCTGTCCTACCTGAATCAAAGTGTTGTCAGCGGGATGCGACGCCGCTGGCGTCGAACCTGTGCATATAAACACGCTCATACGGCCTGCAAGATTCCCCGAAGCTCCTTCAGCCGCGCGTCCACGATGCCCGCCCCCTCGAAAACTCCAACTAAATCTGCGCCTAAGGGCTCCTTCTCCCTGACACTCCGGCAGATCTTCACTGGGACCCCAAAGAAGGCATCCAGTTCCGCCACACCCGTCAACCGTTGGCCGACCGTCAAGACCAAGGCGCCTGTCGCATCCCCGAGCAGGATCGATCGCCCGGACGCAGGCACGAGCGGGGAGCTTCCACCAAGCGAAGTACCAGTCAAGAAGCTGAAGCCAAGCCATACCATTGTGAGTGGAGTGTTAAAGTGAGAGAAGTCTTACTTAATCGCATTGCCAGCCACCGTCGGTGCGGATGGCTCAATTCCTTGACGAGTGGTCCAACGCAGCCCACGTGGCGTTATTTCTGCGGGAGGAGGGCCCGCGTTCAATGAAATGCGCGACGTGCACGTCAGAGGCGGACTGCGATTCTCTCTTCCGCTGCGAGGAGTGCTACTCCGGCACGATGGAGTGCAGTCGTTGCATCGCCGATAGGCATGCGGCGATGCCATTCCATCGCATCGTGCGCTGGTGCGAGAGCAATGGCTTCTGGGCTGACTCCACGCTGGCCGACGCTGGCGTGCGCGTGCGCCTGGGCCACGGCGGAGCCCCCTGCCCCAACGCCCACCGAAATCCCCGCAAGATGACCATCGGGGTGGAGTCCGGGTACCAATCTGCGCAGGTTCTTTTCTGCGAATGTGTGGACAGGAGCGGCCATTTGCGCACACCACAGCCCATCCAGCTCATCCAGTACGGCCTCTTTCCGACGTCGTGGGAGGTGCCGATGTCCGCCTTCTCGATCCGGTTGCATCGCGCGTACCATCTGCTGTCTTTGCAAGCACAGACGAATGCGCGCGACTTTACCATCTACCTCAGGCGCCTGACAGACAATGTGATCATGACCGATACGCCGGTAAGCAATGCGTAGCCCCCCCGTGCAAGTCACATCCTGACGTGCTGGCGCAGGACCGATACCGGGAATTTTCGATCTCGAATCGAGAGTTTGTCTTTCTCAGGGCGGTTAGACGGGCGGGCGAGGTCCCCAAGCGGGCGCTGGCAGCGGGTAGCCTGGCTGTGCTTTGCCCTGCTTGTCCGCAGATCGATATCAACATGGATCCGAACTGGCGCACTCGCCCCGCCGACCAGAGGTGTGTCGCCCCGGCTCATTGCGCGGTGGCCGCCTCTAACACCTGTTCAGGTTCCTCGACGCGTTGTTCTACGGCATCGATGGCAATTTTCATCAAAATCAAAAGGTGAAGCCGCTAGACCCCAACGACTTCGCCCTAACTCTCGGGGCGGCTTATTTCGCGAACGCCGAGGACTTCACAAAGTACCAGAAGACGCTTGGGCCCATGGAGCCCGAGGTGCGCTGGTTGACCCTCTGCACCGACTTAGGTGATGTGCTGACTCCGCAACAGCCTTCGACCTGTCACAAATTCGCGGCGATGGGTTTGGGAGGGTACTGGAACAATATCTCCGGGACCCTGGGGGTGTCTTGCCGTCACCAAGTAGTCCTGCCAGGCGGGGGCGTTGACTTACAAAAGGGGGAGCGGTGCGTACGGCCCGCTGTTACCGCGCGACGCGGCTCTGACGGCTATGCCAGATTTGTCAATGTCGATTTCGCGCTGGTGTCTGGCCTGCAGCGTTGGATGGACCTCCCGTTGCACGTCTCGGGGTACGACATCAACTGTCAGTATCGCATCAACCTCGACAAGCGTTTGGCCGCGTTCGAAAAAGCAACTAAGGGAATGGCGTCGGTGGCGAACAAAAAATTCCCCCCCACCATCGCTTGCGTCGGCAAGTTTCACCTTCCGGCACACAAGCCTGCATGCCAATTCAAGTTTTCGTATATTTACCATCGGTGGGTCGGACGGACGGATGGAGAAGCACCCGAACGCCTATGGGCGGTCTTGAACCCGCTCGGGACCAGCACACGCGAGATGACAGCCGGGCACCGACACGACAGGATCAACGACCACCATAGCGACATGAACGTGCGACGCGTTCACGGCCTAGGTAAGTGCACTACCTGGCCGAAAACACGTGCACTGACGGGCTTGAAGCCACCGAACTGGCTAGGAAGCACAAAGAAGCTGTCGCTGGGTATTCCCGGACCAGAGAGACCCTGGATGAGACCGAGGAGGAGATCCCAGACAACGTCTTGCGCGATTGGTTGCACGAAGAGGAGGAGTTTGTGAAGAAGGTCGTGAACATCAAGAACCACAAGAAGCTTCACAACCCCTACGAGGTGTCGATGAAGAGAGGTATGCTCGCTCTCGAGTGCCAGGAACGCGCTGACCAGGCAGCCCGGTAGGCTTGACGCAGCAGGAGGCTATGTCGATGCTGAGGACCGGCGAAAAAATAACCGGTTCCGGACCGGTGCCCGCGGGTATGGTCGGGACGATCGCCGAGGGCATTGACCTGCAGTACGCAAAGTGAGTGGTCGATCACTGGCCGGATATCGGACTCACATCGCTACCTGCATCCAGGATGCTGCTTCTCGAAATCCTTGAGGACGACTTTGAAGGCGAGAAGAAACGCACCGAGCAGATGCACGCAGCCTTCCTGGCGCGCGTGGAGGCGTGGCGGGAAATGTACGCGCTCAACCTCGCGCCGTTGATCCAGGTCGCGGCGGGAGACGCGGGCGATTCTGACGCCCCAATCGTCGTGGCAGAACCTGGCGACTCCAGCGACGATGAGGCAGACGAAGCCGGCCCGACTAAAGCTGGTGCGAAGCGGCCCGCCGGCCACAAGGCTAGCACACGGAGCTCCGCGCCCGGGAGCAAAAGTCCGGCCTGGCACGCGATCAACGACATTGTCATCGACCTCCCGACGAGTCGAGGGCCGAAGACAATCGCGCATGTTGCATTGCGCAAGGCTGTGGAGGCGGAGATGGAGCTGCGGAAGGGTGAGGCCAACGACGCCTTGGATGACCTCCGTGCGCAGATTATCACCAACTATGGCTGGCGGCACGAAAAGAAGAAGAATGTCAAAGGCGTCAAGAGAGCTACCAAGGCGAACCGGGCGATCCAGCTCAAGCAGAAAGCGATTGATCACGCGGCCAATCGCTACCGGCGCGCGCGCTCCTGCCTGATCTCGCTCGGGATGGACCAGAAGGACCCCACGTACCGAGTTCTCCGCCAGCACGACAAGGTCTCCTTCAACGTTTTCCACACAGACGACAAGCCTAGTAGCGCTAAGGCCAGGAACAGCAAACTTCCGTCCTGGATCTGGGGTGACTCTAGTTTCGTGGCCAAGATGGGTCCCGGCGCTGTGCGAAACTTTTGCGACGAAGGTACGTGCCTCTTCAGACGCTCTGCCCCCCGCTGACCATACGTTAGCCTTCAAAGTGCGATGGTTCCGTGAGCGCGCGGCAATGTCTCGTTGGCACGAAGAGATTCAACTATTGGAGGAGGAGATGGGGCGGATGCTGCGCTACTTCGAGCACTACGTCGCCAAGTGGCGGACGAGCGCCGACGAGCACACCGCGCGGCATGAGCGTGGCATGTCGGCGTATGCTAGAAGGTGAGCTTGTCTCCGTTCCAGCCTCTCAGTGCTGACTCGGTCCGTAGACAAGCTCATCGCCACTCGCGGCTGTTCGACGAAAGTCTCGAGAACTTCCGGCGAGCCGTCCCGGGCCTGAAGTGGTAAGAGCATCATGACAATGACCCCCGGCGACGTGTAGTTACGCTATTCCGAATCGGAATGGCGGGCATGTATTTAGAATTCTGAGTACTGCTACATGGTGCGCTAGAATCCTCTCAAAAGCCCACCCCGTTTGAAGCTAGAAGCAAGTCGGCGCACCCCCGGGGGTGCACGCCGACTGGGTCGACGAATGGGCGACGGATGCCACCGGGCCGCCGGGCCGCGCATCGAGCGTCCACCGCGGTTCTGTTGTAAGTCACGCCACACCTAGCCAGACTGACGTTGTCGCGCGAAAAGCGCTTCGGGGCATGGGCAGGCACTTGATTCTCGCCTGTCAAACGTAGCCTGGTTCATGACAAACGACCTGGTTATACCCTTGCATACCCCGATGCGATGTGGCTGCAGCCGAGACCCCGTAAGCACGCAAGCATATGTGGTTCTGCGCAAGTGCACTTACGAGGTCGCCCCGTCGCCAGCAGGACGAGCCACTTTATGGCCTAGGGGCACAGCTGTTCCGCCGTACGTGGACGCAAGGCCCGACTTCCGGGTAGGCCCGCTATAAAAGCCAGTTCAAGTCGCGCCTCATCCCCCCCGCAAACCTCCCCGCGGGTGCTCCCATCGAGCACAGTCGCCAGGGTAAAGGAGCGCCGGTGTTATCGCCCACGGAGCGCGCAGAGGTGAGTACATCGCGGAGATGCTCTGTTATTCGGCAAACGCTGACGATAAACGACGCCGATGACTGGATGACATCAGGTTTCAGCTGGGTTGACGAGTAGTGGGACACCCAGGCCACGGAATGGACTGTATCCCGAGAAAACCCGCCTGGGGAGAGCAGACCGGGCAAGCCCTCAGCAGCATCGCGCAGCTCGCCAAGATGAGACGGCCGCGGCCTGCGGTTGGAACTAAGTAGCGACCGCTCGGCGGCCACTGCAGCATTGGTAGGTTAGCTCATTGGTACTGAGAGCCGGACGAGCGCTGACCTTATCTTGGCCCGACACAGCATGCCTCCCAGCCCTCGAGCCCACGTCATCGCATGGAGGTGGGCGCGTCGCCACGCATTGGATGCTCTGCGGGGGCATGGATGGCGCACGCTGTGGAAGGCCGCGTGCAAAAGCGCGGTGAAAGAGCAGCTAATGGGTTCTGGTGGAATACTCTAGAGGTCAGCGATCAACCGTGAGAGCACGCATCCCGTGCGGCCACGCGAAGTTCCCAGGCAGAGACGCCGCGCCACTGCTTCGTCGCTCGCCCGCGTGTCTACTCGCTCAACTCCCGCTACATTCCATCGCAGCTTGACCCATGCAACTACTCTCGTTCGTGTGCACTGTGGCTGTAGCACTTTACCTCGTGACCGTACAGGACAGAGTCGAGTAAGTTTGGATTTTATTCAGCGGGTCGTCTCTGATTGTGCACCAGCAAAGAAGCAGATGCGCGTAGGCTCGTCCTCGAGGGTACGCGCGACACAAGGGTAGGCTTGGTTCCTCCTGCCGACGTACACGGCGCTGCTGCGACGATGGAGGCCGAAATGGGGCCCGACAACATCGTCGGGGACGCGGACGAGGCGGAATTAATGCCTACCCGCGACAGAGAGGTTTCCCGGAGAGAATATTCCAACAGCACAGGCGCCACACCCAGCAGGCTATCGGATGCCGACCTGGAAGGCTGGGAAGTTATTGTATTCGATGCAGAGCAGGCACGATCGGGAGGAGCGTGGTGGAACTAGGTGAGTTCTCGCTCGACGGCTCTGCGCTCTCGCTCGACTGATCTAGGATGCAACCCAGAAGGAGAAGGAGCCCCATTACAAAAGCGCAAGGAGCACCTAAAGCGCATCCCCAGGGCAGGCAGCCCGTTTGAAGGCAAGTCCATCCCCTGCAGTGCCAACTGCTTCCCGAGAACGCCGCTGATTCGCGCACGAAGCTAGGTCTGAATATGTACATGTACGGATGGTGCCAATGGAGTAACGGATAGCAGGTATAGAGGTGCATAATCTACCATTGCGGGCGGAGATCGTGAACGCCCATGCAGAGACCTGAGAGCCGGGCGGGCGTGGGCCATATAAGTTGGTCTGCCTCTGGGTGGCTATCGCGACGCAGCAACATGACCCCGCCGAACCCTGTACCGCCTGGCATGAGTTTGTATGGATCTCGGCGAATGCAGTCGAGCAGGGTTGCATCGGGTACGCGTACCTCGCCTGCGCGCAGCTAGCAACATGGCCCCTGTACCGCTGCTGCGTCCGTAGCCTGTTTGACACTTCCATGCAGTGGTTATCGATCATTTGCGCCGCCGCGATGGCCTTGTACGTTGTGAATGTACAGTACAGAGTCAAGTAGGTCTACTCTAAGTCGATTGGAAGCAGTCTAATCGTACTGTAGCCAAGAAGATCAAGCGAGGCGACTACTTCTTGAGCAGACGCGCGCAACCGAAGATGGTGACCGGCGTGGCGCGCTGAGACGAGGAGAAGTTGCGACAGTAGACGTTGCGAGGGAATGCAAGGCCGCAGCGGCGAAGGCGCACGCGGAGAAAGGGATAACCAGTCTCCCAGCAGAATGCAATGGGACCGCGGCGATGGTGAGCACGAACACGGCGGACAGGGAGCACGGTGAGTCCCACTGCGCCGCTAGTGTTTTCGCAGGTCGACTGAGTGAGGGATACGCCAGCACGCGGGGTGGCACGGACGTCGTGATAGGGTAGATGGCGAAGGAGCATTGCAACGGCGCGGGAAACCAACAAGGTACGCCGCCAGTGTATAGCACCCCCGGCCGTAGGGCTCACTCGGTCTCTTTAGCAACAGGCGTTGTATTGAAATGCTTTTGCACATGTACGTTTGACACAATGTGTCTGTGCAATACACAGAGCGTCGCAACTGCGACGCGTACCTTCATTCCTAGGGGGCAATGCAGCCCGCAACATTGCGCCCCGTGGGTACGGAGAGTAATGTCAACTCGGGAGGGCTGCTTGGCCTGCTACAAGGCCGAGAAGCCATGAGAGGCCGGGAGAAGATCCGCGGCAAATAAGTTTCGCATCGCGCGCGCCTCCTGCACCCCGCAGAAGAAGAAAAACCACGCAGCTGGAAGATGCTGTTCGCACGGGCGGCGCCAGGTCCTTGCCATCGTGGTATGTCCTGGTACTATTCGATCAACGTACGTCCACGCTGATAGCGATCGACGGATCGAGGGCGTACGCATCAATCCTGGAGCTTCCCACCCACAAGCGTATATTCACCTCGAGGTGATGGAAGTGCAGGTACGTGACGTTCATGCTCCTATGCGCCGTCTGATAAAGAAACTCGCCAGGACAGCCTACTTGTTAGTTCGGCTGTCTTAGCGGGCGCGAGAACTACATGGGGAAGGTGCTCACCTCAGTCACGCTCAGTTGTCGACGTGCTCAACAACAAGCTCGCCCGCCTTCTGTTTGTCGCCCAGCCGCGAGGCGACGTCGACGAGCCAACCTGTCCTACCTTTAAAACATGGCTCCCCGGAGTCGACACGGGGTGAGTCCAGCCACGGGAGGACTCCACTCCACCCATACTGACTCGACCATATTCGACTTCCTTCGTAGCACACTACGCCGCGCGAGGCCTTCGGGGATTGCCACATGTTGAGGGGAGTGTGTGAGTCCAAACGTGGGGTGGGTGGGTCGTATGGAAGAGGCATCGGGTGCGGCGAGCCAACGTACTGCAGCGGCAGCGCGAGCGGAACGTTGAGAGTAGGTGAGTACTCCGTTGGCTCTGTGAATCAGAGATCGAGCGACTTACGTCTGGTAGCACACGCGTTTGCTGTCTTTCAAACGTTCCCCAGCGCATCCAGTATGCGCGCCATCATGGGCCTGCGGGCCCATGCCCGTACATCGTCTGCGGGGTCCGGTGCGCTCGCCGTTTCCTTCGACGAGCGGCACGCCTGCGTATACGGAAGACTGAGGTATAGAGTCAGCGCACGCAGTCGCATGGAGAGTACAGCGCCCCGTACGGTACGATCTACCGGGTGAGCACATATAACGCGCGCTGGTGCTATGGACGACGCGTCTCGGCGCCGCGAGCAGCATAGGGCTACGCCGCGTGGCGCGAAAGCCGCGGCCATGCTATGTGGGACACGACGAGCCACGTAGCGCGGCGTCTTCGAGACGCGCTTGAACGCGGCGCAGTGTGTGCGCGACAACGTGCTCGCCACTTTGTGGCGAGTCTGAGCAGCACGCTCTCCTCGCCCCTGTGCTCGAGCGTACTACAGGGGTCATCTGCAAAGCCGCGGTGACGGCGGAAAATCCTAAGTATTCTGCTGCATAAATGATAGATGGCGCACTGCTGACCGGGTGTTTAGCTTGAGAACCGCCACGCCACGCAAGGACTGCTCAGGCTGGCACGCGGGACGGGATTGCAACAGGCTTGCTATGCGGCCCGTGCCGACGCGCGCTATAGTTCCGAGGAGCAAGACGATTATCCGGGGACGCGTTAGGAGCAAGTGTACAGCGGTCTGTACGGTTCGCTCCACCAGGTGAGTCCATAGTGTGCGCGCTCGTGCGATGGCTGACGCGCGTCAGGGGCTTGACGTCCGCAATGCAACGCGAAGGTAACGACTATGCCATATGGGGCATCCCGAGGGCCGTTGCACTTGAGCGCAGGAGGAGCAAACGTCCGACGACCCGCTGGCAACCACTCCCAGCAGACCCGGACGTCACGCGCCAACTTGCAAGATGAAGCCGATCCGCGTTTTCGTTGCTTGGGCGGCCGCCATGGCGTTGATACGCGTATGCAACCCAGAGTATGTTGGCCGTCTACGCTTCGAGTCGGACGAGCCCTAACTTCTCCACCAGAATCGGCTCGTCGTGGGACAGACTGCGTGGCGCATGGCCTGGTGGGAGACCGAGGGAGGGCATCGGCGCGTGCACGGATGGAGTGGGAGATAGGAACGCCAAGGGAGACGGACAACAGGCCGCGATTGCGGCAGGCAAACGTAGGATAGCACCGGTGCCAGCCAAACGCGGGGATTAGCCTAGGTGAGCTATCCGTCGTGTCTGCGGGTCCGAAGTGGAAGAACTTAGGTTTGATAGGGCAGATACTCTCCCTCTGCTGGCGCAGGATGTTCAATGCTCAGACGTCACACGTCCAATCCACGTTCAATCGACTCATACATTTGTACATACTCTATTCTACACACGCGCGTCCGTCGCTCCTGATTGCCCATGCCCGTACACGTTGCGCGGCGTTCTGCACGCTGGCCGTCCCCTTTGACGAACGTACGACGAGGCTGCGCCTGTGTGGCATCTTTTCTATCGTGCCTCGGATGCTCGGCGGCGTTCCGTTCAACGAGGCGTTCGGGGTGGTTGGAAACGCGCTAAGTGAGCAGTGGGTGGTCTAGCTGCTTGCGACGTGCGCAGCACGCAGGGTGGCGCCGTGTTAGGCAGTGTGGATGCATCCAGCGCGACCGGATGCATCGGGTTCGTGCGCTGCGCACGCAAAAGCGTGCTGGAGGGACGTTCGCGCACAGGGCTTCAACAACACCGTGGCTGAGCGGCCGTCTCGCCTTACTCGTCCGTGAGTCCCGCGTTCGATCCCGCACATAGTCGGTTGCAAGTCGTTTTGAACCGCACGTGACTCGTTCGGTCGGATGCATCTGGTCGTCAAGGACTCGATGCATCCGTCCCGCACTCGCGTCGAGTCGCCCAGACAGGTCCTGCTGGCGGGCAACTTGACGGACGGGACGCATCCGACCTCCGTTAACTTAACGGTACGATGCATTCCACCAACTGAAGTCCCTCAGCAATCGTTCTGATAGACAGAATAGCTGGACGCACAGTGTCGATGAGGATGCAGAGCCACCAAAGGGAATTCTTCAGGATCCAAATACGATAGCAAAAAAAAGTTTGAATGATGAACGAAATGAGTGAGCTCATTATGGGTGTGTCGAAAACCGATAGAAATGGCTTCGCGAGGCGAGGATAGTCCCCGAATCCCGCGGCAAGCCAGTAGCACAGGTCTGCCCCCGTGAGTGCCGTCTGGACCGTTTCGATGAGGAAGACGGTGTAAACTGCATGAAACATTTCTGCGTCACGAGGTAGGCTATGCATCACATTGTCCACGTACCTAGATATCGGAAAATCAGTCTATCGGACGAGAAGTAAAAGTCGTATAGATCTGAGTGGGTCGTAAGCCAATTGTCCACACCCTCATGCCGGATTAACTCACAGACTTGCACCACGAGTATGCCATAAAGGCACCAGTTGAATAGATTGCCGAGCAGCTGCGCATACAGGATTAGCTATGCTGCACAGTGAACGATCAAGGCGACGTTGTACAATTGGCACGATCCTGACAGCATGATATATCAGTCTTAGTTGAACGGCGACAGGGAACGTGAAGACTTACAAGCTTGCGGGGTTGTGCAGTGCGGGGGAAGGTGCCGACATGATTCCTCGAGGTTGGATTGTCGACAGTGGAAACGCCGATGCTGTAGATCTCGAGTTTCTTTATATACGAATTTTCAGTTTGGTCCATCTGAGAATGACCAATAATACACGTATCAACGATTCGGGGCTGCAGGCCGAAAATCACGAAGAATTCGACGGACATATGGCAGAAAGCAGAGATGCTCATGTCAAACCTGATCTTGTGGCGTCATCTACTGATATTGTCTTCAAGCTTTGGAATCTGGTAGTTCTTGGTTTACCGAAAATCTAGAAACCAGGACGGCATCATAGTTCGACTGGTGCCTGTGGGAACATTTTCGCAAACCCCCAAAGCCCGAACATCTTCTGTACCTCGATGGACCTGTGGACTCAGAGAAAACATTGGAGTTGGATCAGAATAGCGGGAAGTATGAAGCCTGACGAAAATCTGATGAGCATGAAGATGTCTAAAATTATCGAAGAATAAGTGTAGCACCGAAGTCATGGTATATCCCTCCTGAGTCCGGATTCCCCGTTTCCCAGACACGAGGAGATCAAGATCGTGTCTGAATGAAGAATGGCTTGAACGAACAGACTGGAGAATAATTGGACACCCTGCACGCGTCAGACACGTGCAGAGTGGGGGCAGTGTTCTGGATTGATCCGTTGTCAAGATGTTCTGTACGAGGACGCTATCAGTTTCAAGTAGGGTGGGAGAAAAAAAAAGACAGGAAGACGAACAGAACTAATTCTGTCTGAGCTTCAAAGCTGACTGTGGTAGATAGTATCAAGGCAAACTGAACCGGCCCCTGGCCGAACAAAATGGAACGATTCAGATGGCAAAGCGGGAGAGTGGCGGCGGCCGTTCCTAGTGTTGACGCCTGACGACGCTGATCTCCTGGAAGGGTGCATTTAAAGACACTTCGTGGGCTAGATAGTACGTCCCTGCACAAGAGCGACCAGTATCGGTGAGCGGCCATTGGATTCACCGCTTTGGAATATCTCGGGCATCGCCTATATCGAGGCAGACTCGGATATCCATAACAATAAGAAGTCCTGGATGTCCCAAAAAATCAGTCAAATTACACAGAGAATCCTTGATCAAGCCCAACAAATACCAATGCGACGATGGATCGGGAGTTCGCTCATCGCGAACTTGTCCTCACGTCCGAAGATAGATTGGTCTAGTACTTCCAAGACAATGCACTTGTTAGCTCGCAGAGATGCTGAATTTGGCGTGGAAATGCCATAGCCGTTGTATGGAGCGACGCAGCGACGTTCGGATACAGGGACTCGGGACAGAGAACAAGGGCGAAGAACTTCAAGTTCAAGAAGCGCACACAACTAAAATTTCCTGCTAAAGTAAGCAGAAGGGCGTTGGAAGTCCTTCATTTCGGGGCACATTGGCGATAACACACGAATATTAGCACTTCCGACAGTTGCCGCCAAACCCGGGATCTCCGAGATGAGATGATGCACTGAGAAAAGAGCCGATTCTTGTACAATTCTCCTTGCCAAGGAGTAGCCCGGATACGGCCAGGTAAAGGTCAAAAAGAAAAGAACGTCCAAATAGTCGTGCAGACCTTTGAGATGGCGATGGCATTCCACGGGAAGTTCAAAGTATCAGACAATCGTGACCGTGAGGAGGGTGACGATACCATCCGTTGCGATACCTTCAAACCGATTGATGATCAGCAGAGAACACACAGTCCTTGCGCATACGATCGACCAACCGTGATTGACCCCGGCAGATCCAGGCGCGAGCAGACCAGTGATGTTCTCCGCGGCCGTCGAGTACGACACGCCATTGAAGCTACTGCCTGCGGCCGCTGCCGAGACGAATTCGTCGCTATTGATGGAATGAGCACGACATCGAGCATGAGTACGATGGCTCCACGCACCGGCCGATGTTATACCCGTCTGGGACGATTGTGTGCCCCTCCGCTACGTTCTGGGAAAGGATTTATAAAAATAAAGAAAGTTCGAATGTCATCATCGAAGATCGATACCTCTTCCTTGCTCACACTAGCGTTGAATTATGTCAAGACGTACTGCGAAACATCGGGAGGATGACTCACGCGAGGAACAGAGCGCCGCTGTCTGCGAGGCTCCCATTCTGACGGAACACCCTATCGTATAGACGGTACTGAGCCGCATTGAGGAGACGAGTAGAAAGTGAGCTTCACCTGAAGTGGTTGCCTCCAATAAGGCTCTCCAGGCATGTACCCAGACTTGCGTCGCCGAAATCCTGCCTTAGCTCAATCGTCTGGTTCACGAACCCATTCCCATCGCCGAGATTCGCTGACTGCGGCGCCCCGAGGTGGATGTCCAGGCACTCCTCCGAACTGCATCGTCTCAGGTAATATGCTAGTTAAAGAGAATAGGCGACGTACAACCCGATCGACCGTGCGAAGTTCAAAACCCCATCGTCGGTGAGCACTGCGGGGGAGCTCAAGCCGGAAATGATGACCTGCTCTCGAAGTCAGGTCATTGTATATCTCGAAAATTGTATAGCTTACGTTGAGAGGCTCGCCGACACCGACTCCTGCGTTGTCCAATTCAGATCCGCCACCCACTAGCGGGGAAAAGAAAGGAACTGCGCGTTTGGAGATCGTCCGTCCCAGGACGGCCTGTGCACACAGAAGAGACAGCAGCGCGATGCGAACCATCATGAGGATACAGCGCAGTGGTAGACCTTGACGTGGTAGACCCGGCATCGTAGGAACAGCCAACCTCAACATTTATAGCCCATTAAGAATGGACGCACGACGAACGTGGACGAGACGGCACTTCTCCCAACGCGAAGAAAGGTCGCCGTTCCCGTAGAGGCTGCCGTAACCCGAGAAGATAATGAGCACGAATACAGCTGCCATATGGTCTCACATTCCATGTGATGCTCCACAACGCCGTATTTGCTCGGAATAGACAGGGTGAGGTGGGTCGTAGAAACGAATCGATACACGTGTGATGCGCTTCTCCAGAGATGATCATGCGCAGGACGCGCCTTTCATGGTGTTGGTATGCGCAGAGTGTAGACCAGAGCGAGAAAGAGCACCTGATATCGTGAGAACGCTAGTGCAGGAGAAGAGAGGGTGGCTTCCACACATGTGCGTCGACGTGAGAGCTCGAAGGCGACTCGATGGACTGATCACTTGGAGAGAGACATACAAGGTAGGAGTCGTCCGCGTTGCGTGGGTGAAAAATGAGAGAACCAGGACTTTGCGACGCCTAGTAACAGAGAAAAGAGCTCACGGCATGAATCGGACACGACCCGTCCGGCTTGCACGCCGCTGTCGCATGCAAAGTGTCGACGCCTTTGTCGTCAGAGTGTGGAGAGTTCAGTGGGAGCTATCCCAGAGGGGACTCCCATATCAAAGCCGACATCCTCGTCGGCAGAGGGAGGGAAGTCGGTTGAATGGTTGGAAAAACGAGACACGACTCGGACTCCGAGTCTCGGAGGAGCGGACTTCGGAGAACTCGGAGACGCCGGCAATGCCACGTGGGAGCGGAAGTGCCCGGGCCGGCACAGATCTAGACCGTGGCCGGTCACAGAGTTGAGACGACGGATTTATTTGAGCTTCGAGGTACCATAGTAAACACAGTCAAGTAGTAGTACGTATTTTATATAAATAAGGTCCTGGAAGATAACGACTGAGAGGGTGGCGATAGTGTTAAGACAATAAAGAACGGTAGCGAGGGCAGTGTGTAGTAACAGACTTAGACTATCCTTAACACTGGCGGCACTTAAGAGGACGTTTGGTTGGTAGACGTCGTGTTGGTGGACGTCAGATTCATGTACTTGTTGTACTCTGGGCAGAGTTGCCTCCACGCATCTGAGGCAGACGTCAATCTGCCAGCCCGCGTAGGTTGAGAGGAGACGCTTACTGGAGACACCGCCGTCAGCGGCTGGCACGTTCGGCACGTCCTCCGCAAACACCGCAGCAAAGCCTCTGCAGATGACGGGTGAGTATCTATCTGATATTGGTCGATGGCAACGCACAAGTTGAGATGCCAGTCAATGTGGCAATGGAAGAACCACGGGCCGGGGTTGTCTGTCGTCCAGCGGATCGTCACCTCGTCGCCGGTGTCACCAATGCTGACCACGTCCCGCCGAACGGGGTTCACGAAGTTGTACGACGCGTTGCCGGCGCTGCGCACGACCGAAAACGCATGCTATACAAGGAGGCGCGTCAGCTCGTCGTCAGGTCAGTCAGCAAATGCGTCGCTTACGCCGTGCAAGTGGACAGGGTGCTGTCAGGACGTCAGCGAGCAATTGCACGCGAGGGGAAAGGAGTGCGCACTGGTCCGCCGGCAGCACCAGCCGGGATCACAAGCTCCACAACTTTGTTTCCTTGGACGGGATAGACGCTCCCCGCTGGGAGAAGCGAAGCGGGAGGCACGCCGCTGAGGATCTGCAGAAGTACTGGGACGCTTGGAGGATTGAACGTCGCTCCGTTAACTTGAAACACGAGTTGCGACGTCTACACCGTGCAGCATCAGCGTCAGACATGTGAGGACAGTGAGAAAGTACGCACGAACTGCACGTCGAAGGTCAGGTTGATGTCCGCGCCGCCAGGGACGGGCTTTCCGGGCTAGGACATAAAGTTAAGCCAAAGCCGAGCAACGAGCGGGACAGAGACATACGGCAGCGGGGTTTGTGAGAGGCTAGACAACGGCGTTGTCAGAGACGTGAGGAAGAAAAAAGGACAGGAGGCACTTACATGAAGGTTGGTCTCAACGAGAGGGAGATTAAGAGTGCTGTTAGTCGTTGGGTCTTTGTTGGGCGCGCCTAGATAACGGAGGATGGCCGAGTTGATCCCACCATCCGTCGTCGCGCCAGTGACAGTCGGAAGAGAGCGGATCCCTGTGACGATTGAGCGCCGTGGGCTAGATGGAGTAAGGCCGGGGACTTACAGTAGTTACCAACGGGCTGGTTGGCGTGTAGCTATGACAGCATCGTTAGCGTCATACATGCTATTTAATCAATGAGCGAGACTTACGACAGCCGAGTAGCGTTGACCTATACGAAATTGCGTGGTGGCGTCAGGGTATGTGGCGTGATTTATCGTGACATAACAGCGCACCGACGAAGATTTTTAGGTTGTCAACGACAAGCGGCTGTACGTTCTGACCATCGACCTCGATGATAGTCAACTGATGTCCGTCGATGGAGAAGGTAAAGCTTGGATCGCAAGAGATTGATACAAGGCGCAGGCGATAGCTAGAACAGAAAGAGATAAGTCGGGACAAGTACGACCATACCGCATGGTGCTCACCGCAAGCCATGAACAACGTTGACGATGGATAGAGCCACGTCGGTTCCGCCACTGTAGCGCCCCTTTCCGTTGATCAATACCGAGTCGAATGCACTGGCATCGAGCGTGAGATTCGCCATCGCGACCTTTTACAAAATGGACTCACGGGACCAGTGACGCGGCGGGCGACAAAACATGGTACCTTCAAGGCCAGCGTCAAACCCTGTCGCCGTCTATACAGAGAAATCGACATACCAGTCAGCGAGAGTGATAACAGTGCTATCTGTCGAACGCGAAGCATAGTTAGTATTCTGCAACAGTACAACTCAGCTCAGCGTACCGTCGTCAACGTCGTATAGAGAGCCGTGAGGGTCGAACGGGTCCTTCACGACGATGGCGCCCCGCAAGCCGTCACAGTACTGGTTGCGGTAGTGACTGTGGTACCAGAATGTTCCCTAAGGCCGTCCATCGTCAGCGTCGCGAGACACGGCTGGAAATATCCCGAGCTTACCGCCTGAGTAGGCACAGTAAATTTGTAAAGGAACGAATCGCCTGGGATTATTGGACATTGTGTAACGAATGCCGGGCCATCAGCGGAGTTGCTAGTATGCTGGAAGAGCCCGTGCCAGTGCTGTGGAGAAATTGTGAAAATGCTGGCAGGGGGAAATTATGACGCGCGTACAACAGAGGTAACGGTGTCTAGGTTTTTATCCTTCAGTTGATCGATGACATTGAGCTCGAAGGTGTTTCCCTGAGGGGAATCGGTCAACGAAGAACATGCCATGCCGTTGGGACAGCTGGTACCTTGAAACCACTGATGGTCGGGCCCGGGAACGTTCCATCAGCTAAAACAGTACTGCGATCACAGTCAATGACGGCAGACAGAGTTTGTGAATACTCTGAGAACTCACTCGCGAGAAAAGCCATCGGGAGCGATGACCTTGTTGACGATCGGTATAGTCGCGACGGGGCCGATGCTGGCTAGGGCACCTGAGGAAAGAGCGGCGAGGAGAAACGCGACAGGGAATAGCTGAACCATTGCGATGAGCAACCAGCAGACGACTTTCGACCGGGGTCTGAAGAGCAATGGAAAACTCACAGAACCATTTATACGTCGCAGGTTGTCCTACCGCCGTAAACACGACAAAATAAGGGACCTCTGCCTTCGTTCCGTCGAGCGACGCCACGGACAAGGAACGCCGCTGTGGCGATGGCGCAATGTGAAGAAGTGAATGCGAGGCATATTGAGTCAGGCTGTGAGCGGAGTGTGGGCGGGATTGAGAAACGCGATCGCCTCCGGTCTCTGGAGCCTAGAAGCGCCTAATGTCGCGGGCGCGGGGCGTACAATCATCAACGGGCGGTGTCCCATGTTGAGGCATTTTGAAAGGTTAGTTGCTAGGCGTGCATCGAATCTCGAAGCCGAGCACGGGCCACCTAGCTCGAAGCGATGCGCGTTCGACGAGTCGTACCGCTTAAATGTGCCTCTAGTAACTTAGAGGTTAGACTGTGGGACACGAAGGGGCGAAGTGAAGGAAAGTCGAGTTCGAAGAGAGAGAGAACCGAGATCACCGCGTTGAGTGGGCATGCCAGATTTCAAAAACCGAACCTAAGCGCTCGCGCTCTACCCATCAAATGTGACCAGAAATCGTTGAGCAATGTGAAACGGTCCGAGAACTGTGTCGCGGACGTGGTTTGTGTAGCGTGTACATGGACGGTTAGCTGATCGAAGAGGCTCGAGTCGCGCCTGTCATCGCGCGCCGGCGCTCGCCGGCAAATCCCGGATCCCTTCCTCGAGTCCAACGCGAGCCGCATCTTTGTTCAAGTTGCGACTGCGCGCCTTCAATATCCGTGCCCACTTGTTCTCACCGCTGTCACTCCAAGTCGAAAGTGCCGACCGTGCATACGTATACGCTGTGGCTTGATGTGGTTCACCCAGGCCGAGGTCATGTAGCCGTCCGAAATTGCCGCATCCCTAGAATGGGTCGACCGGCGACAGCGAGGCAGTGTCTGATCGTGAGCGCATCTCCTCCACCAGCCCTATACCATCTCTCATGGTTTTAGTCTGATTGACAGTTCCTGAGCTCCTAACTTAAGAGGGACGAACGGAACACCTCCAGTCCTGTACTGGTGTGGAATTTCACCGCTCGTGGCACCGCTCAGTTCTTCATCGGGAATCGCTCTCTGATATATCTGTCAGTTTATGATGGATACTTCCATGGCATGGTTGCCGTATTACAGATACGGGGTGCTGAAAGTTGACACAGATCGAATTCGAGCTGACGCGGGATGTCGGACGATGCAGGTGCAATATGCACATCGGAGCGGGTGTGCCTGCGGAGATCGCGGGGGTCCAATTCTGACCGTGAAGCCGAGGACCTCGTACATCTTCTTTCTGCGTTCCGTGGGCGTCCCCTTCCTCACGACGCTGCGCAAGTGTATTGTATTGTAAGTACCTGGTTTCTATGCTCTCTGGTGCCAGCGATATTTACTTCTCTCTAGCTCTCTTTGGCGACGCGATAACCCCCGGGACAAACTTGGCCATGCTTCGCCTCACCGCGCGATCTAGCTGTGCTTCTCTCTGAGACATACTTCTAAGTTTGGGCGATGCTTTGGCAGCGAGCCAACATCCTGGTCAACTCGCGACATGGTAGTTCTGCCGATCCCTTCTGCCGAAGGCCGTCCCTACTCCCCCTTGTCCACAGTCCAGGCAGGTTGTCCATCATCGGCCTCTATTTGATATTTCGTTGGACAGGTACATGACATTCCACTTCGACTGCTTGATTTTCACTTGCGATTGTATTTGGAGTGCACGCCCCTCGACAATTGGTAGCACGAGGACGCTGGCCACCGGCGCCCAGGCACGTTTTCATATTGAGGACATCGCGGAACAACGGATCGCGGCAGCCATGTATTGGCGTCTCCTGTGCGTACGAACGTCATATATAGTTTTGAATTTGAGCGCTATTTTGACTCGGTCCCGCCGAGAGAAGCACATGGTGCATGCCAGATTTCACGCAAAATCACGCAGCAATCATCCCATGGTCCACGTCGCAGTCCAAGCGCCTCGCCGGCTCTCCGTTCTTGGTGGCTGATGACGCCCCTACGCCTGTCCCGTCAAAGTTGTTGATATATATTCTGTCACGTCCTCCTATTCTGTCACGTTCTCGGAACGTACCCCTGGCCATGGCATCACCCAAGCCAGCTAGATTCGGTCACGCGGGGCGTTGCTGTACCGACACTGGGAGGATCGAGACACTCGAATGGTCTCAGGGAGCACGACATCTCGAGAAAACCGTCTTCTGGGTCCACCTGTGCGATCGTGTCGTCTTTCTTTCACGAGACATCTCGCGGACGGCCCGGGCTGCACGGTGAGAAGGAGCGAGATTGACCTGACGTTTTAGCGCAGAGGATCAACGGCACGTCGAGGTGCGAATTGCCCCGATGTACGTCGCTGGACGGCTTGTCTGCCGACTCGTTTTGCCCTGAAGACTCATCAGTGGACATGATTTGGAAAAGACCCACACAGTCTACGTATCGGATCACCAGGCCGAGATCCTCTACTTCATGGTCCTCAGGAAGGTTGAACGACACGTTTTGACTACTAAGGGACGTAACGCCTATTCGGGACACACAAGAGTTGCTTCAACATATCTATGATTGATGTGAATTGGAGAGAATCGGGGAAAGGACGTAGACTGATGAATGGAGGTGTCGGTCAGGAGTGCCGCGATGGTGTCGAGTGAGTGGGAAAATCGGTGGTCATGTATCAGTTTCATGACTGAGTCGAGACTTTTACAAGAGATCTTCACCGGTCCCGTGGCTCCAGATGGACGAAAAGAACGGTCTGTGGACAAATGGTAGGTGTTGCTCCCCTTCCCCTTCGTTGCCGAAACCATACGACTCAAGGAAAGTAAGGAGATCTCAGCGACATATTCATTGTCGATCGCGGAACAAAGAGCAGATCAGGCGGACTCCCAAGTACGGAGATCTCACCACGATCATCCCCGCGGAACGAACAAAACGCAAGTGAACGAGACAATAATTTCTAGGTATGGTGCGAGCAATGACGGCGCAGGGTCTCCAGCTTCCGTCGCCTACGCATCTGCAGCACCTCTGGCCAGTCAGCGAATAAAGCAAGACGGAGGAGAAACCCCGACGTGGGCGACGCCAGCAGTACGTTCTCCTCACCATTCTTCCAGACTTCTGTTACTGTCAGGATACGAGACCGTCTTCCCCGTGATCTCGAAGGCCACGGACATAGAACGCACGCGTCTGTTCAATATCGTCTGCCCGCACGTCCATGTCACGCAAGGTCATGCTTCATCATCTTTACAAAATTGCCAAAGAGTGGTTCGAATCTCCTGCTAGCAACGCGGTGACGAATGTAGTGGACTTCGGCTAAAGCTCACGTGCATATTGCACCTCTAACTGCGTCCCTCCGTGGTCCCTGTTCATATTCGACCCGGCTCGAAGCTCTTGCAAGCTTTGATCCTGATCCCATTCGCCACCACCTGGTCAGCACCTCCGGCAAGACTTGACATCGGGCATCTCATAACTCGGCCTGTAACACGGGCTGACTAGAACGCTCCGCAATAATGGCACCTGTCCACACCGTCCGAACAGTCCAGCTATCCGTGTGCTCGGCGGGCCCGGGCCCGCAAACGCTCTGCAGGGTGCGCTCACCGCGCGCACGCAACGCGCGCCTCAGCGCCCCCGCCAGGACATCCGTCTCCCGCGCCGATCCGCTGAGCTCCACCCTAGCCAGCGCCGGAAACAGCACGTCGGGGCGGCGCGTCGCCAGCGCGTCCGTGAGACTGTCCGCAGCGCACCTCCCGACGGCGGTGACGCCGGTGACGCCGCGCGCGTCGCCAAATACCGCAGTCCACCGTTCGGGCGACCAGGCTTCGTGCGCTCTGAACGAGAGGGACAGTGTCCGGAGATGGCTGAAGTCGAGACCGCGCCACAGCTGGTCCATCACGGCGTCCACGGCTCGCACCGGGTCATTCTCACCAAGAGGGAGTAGGAGCCACGAGTGAGCATCAGGCGCCGATGAGATGCGCAAGCCGCAGTCGAAGTTCGGAGGTTCCGAGATGGTTGGGGTCTCGGACTCGGGGACCAGCTCGACGCTGAGGGCTCTGGGGATTCGGAGGTGTTTTCCGAAATGCATGAGGGAGGAGGAGAGGGTACGAGGTAGCGCAGTGAATGTTATATAGCTGTTCACGAGTGACGGAGCGGTGATGGAGGCGATGAACTCGCTCCAATGCGGAGAGACAAAGTCGAGCTTCAGCCTAGTTAAAGAGGGTAGTACAATGGGGTCTTGAAGGCCCGGAGTGATCCTAGGATCCCCGCGAAGAACGTCGATCAGTTCCAGACTTTCGAGCTGCGGCAGTCCGTGGAACATGTGCGACAACTGTTGCGCGGTGGGAATGGGGTTGATGGGAGTCATGGGCCGCGATGAGCTAACGTGAAGGTGGACGAGATTGGGAAGATGAGTCGAATCCCAATGGAGAGAACAGTTGTGAAGAGAGATGGAGCGCAGTTGTCGGCTTTCGGATGAGAAAAGGGACAGTGGCATGTCAAGATCGTCGTTCAACGGCATGGCACGTACTACTTTCAACGACTGGAGCAGAGGGACAGGATGTGTCCGATGGCACAGAAGTTGTTCGAGGGCAGTCCCTTCAAAAAAAGCGAGAAAATCATCGCACACAGTCAAGCTTTGCAACCGGGAGATGTCGCCTGCCTCCAGGCTGCTCTTGACCTCATCCGGCATACGGAGCGTGGTTGTCAGAGCTAATGGGCCAGGCGACGAGCGACGCAGCATTTCAACTGACCAAGGCTTTGCTAAATTGGACAAGTCAACGTTTTTCCAAAGGGTGGTGTCGGACAATGCAGTCTATTCAAAATAGTGTATTGTTCATTGTCGGCGAGGTTAAGATGTATGCCACGTACATGACGCCAACGCCGGCACACATGAGTGGCATTGATCCAGCCCATGTACATCCGCGCGCAGTCCTCCAGATGTGGGCGGTCCTGGGATGCCGCGAGGGAGAAGATGCGACCCAGGAGCTCGCTTGGAAGTATCATGACTGGGGCTGCGAGGGTATTGCGGCGCGCTCTCATCGACGCGAGCATGTCCGACACAGCATCGATATTATCCTCCAGCATCTCTAGATTCCAATCAAGGCTAATCTCCGACTGATAGTGTTTGTGAACGTCGGGAAGCCTTGATTGCAAGACATCGCGCCAAAATTCTCTAGATATTTGAACTCGTCACTTGGTCTCCGTAGACAGCAGCACGGCTACCACAAGCGCACCTTGAGGTCTTTTCTGGCATAGCTGAAGATGGGGTAAAAAGGCAAAGGATAGAGACTGGGGCTGAGAGCGTGAAGTAGTTACTGCTTCAAATGATGATGTCTGCGGCAGACCAACACGGCCAAGGGAGCGTGACGCGTGACAGCGAGGGTGTCACGCGACAAACGCGTGATGTCACGCGTTTGCAAGCCTAGGCCGCCGCGCCGCGCGTTCGCCGAAACCTTTCAGGTTTGACGCCTCCTGAGGCTTGCGACGTGGCCTTTAATTAAGTTCCTGCTCACCATAGACCTCGATACCTGTCCGCTCAGTGATGGCCTTCTAACTGCTCAGTGATGGCCTTCTAACTCCACCGAGACAGTATTCTCTCTACAGTTGCGCCTCTGTCTCCGCCGTCTCCGTGCGCACTGCGCAGTCAACTCTGTACTGCTGTTGGTGCCCCGAGACCGTTCATCTCGGGATGTACGCCCAAGGCGCTCGGATGTGACCAGACTATCCATGCTACGTTGAGTCAGCCGAAAGAGGTTCCGGCGACACGGCGCGTGCGGGAGCATCCTATCTGCTGCGCTGCCGCGTTGTGTCTTCGCGGCTTGTCGCGCGTCTCAGCACGCTACCGCCCATTGGGAAGGGTAGCCGTGACCTGTGCAGGACAGTTGCACTCATGCACAATGGGTGAATGTTCTCCAAGAAAAACTAGTCGCTTCAGTCCTTGTGTCACAGAGAATTGAACCTGTTTCCCCGTCATTGATCACGGTCTTGTCGGCACGGCATCCGGGGAAGGCGAGGATGATGCTCACAGCCGCTGACGCAAGATACTGTGATTACAGTAAACATGCGCATGGATGTCCGAGCGCGTTCTGAGTCCATGATTACGATTTCATGCAAATTACATGGGAGAAAAGGTTCTCGAAGATCCGGAACGGCTAGGATACAAGTGAACTGAAGGAATCGATCCAGTGAGCTGGACAGTTTGAAACAGCGAAGGCGCTTTGCGCTGCTAATAAAGTTGCCCAATGCTGTGACTTCGTCCGGGACGACACGCGGAGTCGACCTTGGCCGCGAGCAAAGTCACGGCTTGGAGAGACTGGCTTCATATCATGGCTTGCACGAGAACGAATGGCTGTATGATCCGCTCGAATACTGTTCAGCACCTTCAGCAGACGCCAACACGACCATAAGACAAGGAACACACATTGTGCACAATTTCGGCAATTGCAGAGTATGCTCCCAATACCATCAAAACAACAGACATAACGATCTACGCACACACGTCAGTATCGACGAAATCAAACGATAACAGTCACGCACTACGAATACGCTTGTCACAAAACTAGCGATCGTGCGCCACCCACCGAAGTATCCCGCATACCGACTGCGGCCGTCATCGGTCCTTGCCTTCTCGCTCGGGCGATTGTCATACAACCACAGCACGCCGGACAAGCCGTACGTGAACCACACAGTCAAGACAGACGAAACGAAGGACAGCAGGTCGGAGAAGAACTGGCGCGCGGGCAAGGCTGTGAGTCTCACCGCCCAGCTGACCCTTGAAAGCGAGTGAACGCAGACGTACTGGGATGACTTCCGCCATGACCCAGCCGGCACTCCAGATGGTAGCACAAATAAGCACCCAGACGGCCCACATATGGAGAGAGCGCGACGTCAGGCGTGGAGTTCCCCGGAAGAGGGTGAGAAAGACAAATTTGGCAGCGACATACGACGCAACGACGCCTGAGACGACTAGAAGACATGCGGGATGGCGATCAACAGGAAGGCTCGATGGGGAAATCACATACTGATCGACACTAGTGCGATAGAGCTAAGGTGCGATTATGTTGCTTAATATTACAAGTACACATCAGAAATGTGGACGCACTATGCAGTGACCAACACGCGCCCCGAAGTCATGATGAGCGCGGGAGAACTGACATATTGACCTCCGAAGGCGTATACTGTCGCTCCGATGAGAATACTGCCAGGTACGCTATGAGATTCTGGAGGATCACGCATGACTAAAGGGAAGAGTATGGAGACTTACTACCACACGGTCGCGACAATCTGCACTAACGCCAGAGAGTACTTGAAATCCGCGGGATTGCGCATCTCAGACGCAAACGACAAGATCGCGACGTGCCCACCGTATGCGAATATTATGCTGGTAAGAGCTGTGCCGAGTCCTAACCGTCAATCGGCAAACCTAGACTTTGATTGCGTACCATTTGCTGTGTCTTGTATCCCGTGATTTTCAAACGCCTTCCACTGCACGTGTCCGAGAGATGGATATCCGGGGAGCAGTGAGGGCGATCGGACACCGGTAGCGACGATAGTTATGAGGCAGGCAGAGCCAATGCAAACCACGGAGATGAAGCTGATGTAGGAGAGCTTGTCGAATGTTCGCGGAACAGTGAGGCTGCACTCAGATGAGCTCCAACAGTTAAGGGAGATACCGGAAAGCTTGACACACAGGAAGGCGACGAAGGTCACGAGAGCAGACCACGCGACGGTGCAGATCGGATGGCCTGAAATTACATCGAGCGCTGTGGCACCCGAAAGTGCGCGTGAGCCTGCAACGAAGACAGACTGAACCGTCGTTAGAGTCGTGTACGAAAAGATAGCACCTGAGAAGACACCGCACCTTTACGATCAGCATGACGCCCAATATCCAGAAGCCGGGCTTCCCGGCAATAATAGTACCCGCGTCTGCGAAGTTCATGACCCCCGGATCTGCGAAGACGTCACTTGTGACAGACATAGAATGGCAGAGGAAAAACGTACGATTGGCCTTGAATTGAATGAGCACATAACCAGTCTGCCAAGACAGTAGGGAAAACGTTATAGTTGCAAAGGTCTAGTTGTGCGTGAAGCGATGATACATTGACACGAACGAGATGGACGCACACCTGCAACCATTCCCAATCGATGGAAGATGCTTGGAAAAGTAAATATCCCTAGCTCAATCGTCTTTCGACCCGTCAGTAACGCTGAGAAAAGATGATCATACAAGACGCACACCTCGGCCATGATCAACGCGCCAGCCTTGATCCACCCCATTGTTTTGTATTCGATGTGGTCGCCATCACTCTCCGCCACTGCCCGTTCGAAGGTGTCGATATCGAGCGGAGTCTTGGACCCTTTTGCACCGTCAACGCGCGACACACGGTCCTGGCGTGACCTTACGTGGTCCGATACTTCTCTCTCCGATGGCGGGTCCATTTCTGCGGTCCAATTCAAGAGCAGGTGCGGCGCGGCGGGTTGAAAGTAGGGCACATCCTTAAGACACGGGGACGGTGGAGTGATCAGGGAAGGATATTCGGGGGTTGATGTCCATGTTTGCTGTCGAGAGTAAGAGTGGTAGGCAGTTGGTCGAAAAAGATTTTCCGAAGGGCTTGGTCCCCTTTATCGCGTCGCATGCCCTCGGCGAGTGGTGGCGCTGTGGGTGAATCCTAGGTACTTGTAATCGCTTCTATTTAGTACAAGTGCGCACTTTCAGGGAATAAGGAGAGACGATCACCTGATAACCAGAGTTGCGCGTCTGCCCTTCTACTATCTGTTGCCACAATAAGGCTCAATCGAATCAGAAGAGCTCAGGATGGTTAATTATGTGACTCTAATAGACGTCTTCGATTATCATTGAAGTGCACAAGAGCATGCATGTCATGAGAGAACCCGGTTTTTCATCGCGCAAGCACACAACGTGATGCCAAGAGCGGACGTCATCAGTGTAGTGCGCACACAACTGCGGAGTGCCACGCATCACGGTAGTTAGTATCAAAATACCTTCGAGCTTGCCCTTTCAGCCACAAGAGACTCAAGCCCACCTGTCACGCAAGTTCTTCACTGCGACCCAGATTACGCGATGGAAAGTGGGCTAAGAGCACGTATAGTCTGTCACCCGTTCCTGGTAGGAAATGCCGCTTCGTAAGTCAGGTAGGTTGAAAGCTGTTAGATTTTGCGAGAACTACGAACTCGAGAGCAAAGTAGCGCAACAGCGTCACGTTTCATTGGAGTAGCGTCATCGCCTGGGCTCCCTTTACGGGCGGACTCGAATAAGCTGACCCGATTCTAAATAAGAGGAAGAAAAGGCGCACCCAGATAGTTACACATGTCTAGATGAAGGCAAACAGGCATGCTGCGAACTTGAAGAGGAAGAGCGCCGTCGAAGAGGGCGGCAGAAGCTCGGCAAGACGTTCTGACTGAGTCGCTGACTAAACTGGCATATCACGTGTGCTGACATTCACCGTCTCTGACCCTCTCTGACCTTTCTTGACCACCCTTCGACGAGTCTGCCTGACCAGCTCACCAAAATCTATCTTTTCTTCTCACATTGTCGCACCTGGTTGTACCCTGGTCGTACCTTCGCTCGAGCGAAACACCTCCGCTGGACAAAGGGTGATCATATGGCCGAACCTCTAGGCTCGTCCTCGTCGACGCTCGCTCTCCGTCTGCATGTCTCCCACCATCCGGCGCGCGCTTTCCCTATCGCTGAAGGCTCCCTGGCAGACACCTGCCCGCAGAGCGCGACGATTCTGTGCGCGACCGTCGCCGGACGCATCCCCCTTTCGCAGCCCACCCGCCCAGCTGAACACCTATGCACAGCCTGCGCTCGGCGGGAGAGGCAGTCAGCCTTCCCGCAGGCGTCGCAGGCTATACGGAGGTGTGAGGCGCGGGCTACGCGCGTCTCGCGATGGAGCTCGTGGATTTTCTGGCTCTTGTCGCAGAAGAGCGCGTCTATAGCATGGTTGTACTGGGCGAGTAGCGGGGCATGCGCGTTTCCGGCTTCAGTGCATCCTCATTCACATCCGCGGCCGTGTCTCTGAGTCTAGGCCTCACCTGCGCATCTCTGCTCCTGCGTGCCCATCTTAGCATCGTTCGCTCCCACCTCTCTTCCTTGCGCGCTGGACGTCAGCCGCGGGCGGTGGGCAGTGCGCGCGTCTCTGCCTCCAGCACATGCAACACTCGTCATTTGTTCAGTTCATCACCTCTCGCCGTCTGACCCGGTCTCGACACTACCGACCCTGACTCTGCTCATAGCCGCTGTTCCAATTGTACGTTTTCCCGCAAGCCGCGCCATTGTCAAAGCCATATGTTTGCGTCCACAGTCCACATCTCGAAGTCGAGTAACTCACAATGGAGGCAAATGCTGGTTGTCCACGTGTGGCATGTGGCACACCGACACGCGTGGACGGAACACGGCTCTTCGAGGGTCTTTAAAAGCTCCTCAAGCACAACCTCGGAGGCTAACGCACCAGTATCATCGACCTCCCCACCCATCGAACCTCTCTCAGTCACCCGCAATGGCTCACTACTCACACTCGACCTCCTCCAGGCCCTCTGTGGGCCGCTCCCACCCTGCCGCGCCTCCTCTCACTCCCCTGACGAGCATCGGCATCGTGTTCCACGACTACGGCGTCCGCCGCCGCCGGCCTGTCCCGCTCTGGTCCCTCTTCTTCACGTCCACCCGAAACCTCCAGATCGCCGACGACGCGTTCGTCTACACCGTGTCGGACCCCTCCGAGCACTCGCCGCCCGCGCTCTCCTTCCGCGGCGGGACCGTCCCGGACCCCGCCATGATCGAGCAGTTCGTCGGCGTGCTGCACATCGCGGACGTGCCGCTGACCCCGCAGCAGCTCATCGCCGCGCTGCGCCCGATGGAGCACTGGGGCAGCCCGATGGACAGCAGCACGTACGTGATTCTGACGCTGATGGAGTGGGAGCGCCTGTCCATCGTCCCCCGGCTGCCTTGGCGCCCGCAGAACGCCATTCACCTCGGCATTAGTGGGTTCATCGCGCAGCTGAGGGCGATGTGGGGACATGGTCGCACGGAGTACCCTGTGATCAGCGTTAGCCACACGCCCCCTTACGGATATGTATGCTAAGAGGGTTTACCAATGATAGGATGTTCTCTGTTCTCTGTAAAGGTTCTGCGGGCGATGTCGGGAAAGCTGCTCTATCTCGTTAAGTTGCAGTCGCGGCGGAGCCCGTGCACGCGCCGTACCGCGACTTTTGCAACCTCAACGCGCTCTCGCTTTGTCCACTCCACGTGGACCCCGACCCTTCCGTCTGGCGTTGTGTGCGTTGATCTCAGTATCCCCCCCCCCTCGCTTCTTCGTACTCGACCCAGCTCGCGTTGTTCGTTTTGGCCGTGGCCAAGCGGCGGTAATCGTCCGCTTTCTCGCAAGCCGTACCATTGTCAACGCCGTCCAGTCCACATATGGATCTCGAGTAGCGCACAACAATGCGGCTTGTGGCCGTGGCACACACACACGCTTGGGCGGGACATAGATCGCCGAGGGCCTCGAAACGCTCTTCGTTCGCGGACTCAGAGACCAACGACTCCGCGACAGCTGCTGCTCGGTGGGAGTGACGGCTACGCTGGGGAGAGAGTGTCCAGGGGTGGTCACATCTGGGTCGATAACATGCAGGTAGACGAGGTTCGCCAGGTAGGTAGGATCCCAGTCGAGCGCACAGTGTCGAGGTGAGAGGGAACGTAAATTCCGTATCTCGGATGGGAAAAGAAGAGACAAGGGGAATTTGAGCCGATCGTGGCGTGGAAAGGTACGCCACACCTGCAGCGATTTAAGGATTGGCGCAGCAGTTGTCCGATGAAACAAGAGATTTGCGAGGGTGGTTGCGTCGTCATCTTGAATGGGAAAAATGGACTCGTCATGAACGATGAGCAACCGCAAGATGTCTCCTGCCTCTAAGCTATCTCTAATGGCCTCCGGCATGTGGCGAGTAACCGCCGTGGAGAACGGGCCAGGGCTAGACCGACGAAGACATTCAACCGCCCAAGACTTTTTCAAAGTCAATAGGTTGATACTATTCCACAGGGTGGTATTGCCCAAAGCAATCTACGCGCTAGATGAACTTTTACCGTCAACGAAGCTCAGCTAGAAGCCACGTACGTTGCGCCACTGCTTGCACACATGAGTGACTTTGATCCACTTCGTTCCCCGAGTTGCGGCAAAGGAAAAGATGCGGCCGATGAGCTCGTTCGGAAGCATCGTGATTGGGGTGGCAGGGATGATGTCGCGGCGCAGCACGAGCATGTCCGACACAGCACTGTTACCATCCTCAGCGTCCAGCTGAGACTATTCTCTAGTGCCTTCGAAGGTCCGACAGCCTCGATTGAAAGATATTCTCGCATGCGGAAGTTGTTACATTAGATCGAAGTCCAGAAACGGTGTGAGGGTGCTCCCGTGAAAGTCATCCACTGGAATCGCGGAGTGATTACTTATTCTAGTCGGTGCAGGTCGGTGCAGGGTCGAAATCTGAAGAAAGATACAATGGAATGTAAGCAACACGGCTCATACCATACCCCGGGACACGGCTAACAAGACAATTTGTCAGTGCGGCAAAAATCAGCTGGAAAGATCACTCCATCGCCTTCATTTTTACCTGTCCTTGTTATGCCATAGGAAACAGAGAGAGCGCCGATGTTACTGAGAACGCTAGTAAGGACAGATGCTCGTAACGTACAGTTACAGGTAACAGTGCTTGGGAACACATCTCAATTAGACAGCATATTGATGTAGTTGTTATACTCCGGACAGAGCTGCTTCCACGCCTCTGCCACTGAGGTCAGTCTCCCAAGTCTCGCGGCTCTCGAGGAGAAAAACTCACTAGGGACATCACCGTCGACGGCCGGCACCCTAGGCACATCTTCCGCAAATACCGCGGCAAAGCCCCTGCAGACGAGACTGTGAGTATATGCCTGCTATGAGCAGGAGGCGACGCACAAGTTGAGATGCCAGTCGATGTGGCAGTGGAAGAACCACGGGCCGGGGTTGTCTGTGGTCCAGCGGATCGTCACCTCGTCGCCGGCGCCGCCGATGCTGACCACGTCGCGCCGGACGGGGTCTACGAAGTTGTACGACGCATTGCCGGCGCTGCGCACGACCGAGAACGCATGCTGCACAAGGCGTCGCGTCAGCGCTTCCGTCGCATCTCAGCCGGCCAACGTGTCACTTACGCCGTGCAAGTGGACGGGGTGCTGGCAAGCCGTTAGCGAGCGATCGGACACGAGAGACAAGGGATGCGTACTGCCCCGCCGATGGCAATTCCGGGAATCACGAGCTCCACGACTTTGTTTCCTGCGACTTTGTAGATGCTGCCGTCTGGGAGAAGCGATGCTGGAGGGACGCCGCTGAGGATCTGCAGAAGTACAGGGACGCTCGGCGGATTGAACGCCTTTCCGTTGACTTCGAACAAGCGTTCGGTCGTCTAAGCCTCGTAGCGTCAGCTTCATTGTATCAGGACACGGTGCAGGCGCCCACGTTGAACTGCACGTTAAACGTCAGGTTGATGTCCGCGCCGCCGGGGACAGGTTTTCCAGGCTACGAACGAATTGAATCAGAAACGAGCAAAGGCACGGGATAGGGGCGTACGGCGGCGGGTTTTGTGAGAGGCTGGAGAACGAAAATGTCAGAGATGGATGAAGTGATCAAGATGCCCCTTACATGCAGATCAGTCTCAACGAGCGGATAACTGAGGGCGCTGTTGGTCGTAGGGTCGGCGTTTGGCGCGCCTCGATAACGCAGGATGGCGGAGTTGAGCCCGCCATTTGTCGTCGCGCCGGCTACTGACGGGAGAGACCGGATCCCTGTGCGGGCTTATGAGTGCTTTGCGCTAGATCGAAGACAGGCTGTGGACTTACAGTAGTTACCAACGGGCTGGTTGGCGTGCAGCTGTGACACTGTCGTAAGCGTCGTCTGTGCCGTTTCAATGAATGCGAGAGACTTACGACAGCCGAATAGCGTTGACCTATACAAGATTTTGTGGTGGCGTCGTGTTACGAGGCGTAGTAAATCTTGAGAAGATGGCTCACCGGCGAAGATTGCCAGGTTATCAACGACGAGGGGTCGTACGTTCTGCCCGTCGGCTTCGATGATCGTGAGCTGGTGCTCGTCGATGGAAAATGTGAAGCTCGGATTGCAGGAGATTGATACGAGGCGCAGACGGTAGCTGGAGAAGGTGAGTAAGGTCCAACAGCAGGCTGGAGGGAAAGCAGCTCACCGCAAGCCGTGGCGGACGTTGACGACGGACAAGGCTACCTTGGTTCCGCCACCGTAGCGCCCCTTTCCGTTTATCAACACAGAATCGAAGGGCCTGGCGATCGAACATGAGAGCAGGCAATGATACTTGTGTGCAATAGACCCACGGGACCAGTGGCGCAGCGGGCGACAGAACGTGATACCTGCAGAGCGCTCTCGTCAGCCATTCGGTGTTCTTTAGCTAACTAAGTAGGCAAACCAGTCAGCAAGAGTGATAACAGTGCTATCTGGTGAGTACGAAGTATAGTCAGAACCCTTCAACAGAACCGATCAGGTTCACACACCGTCGTCTATGTCGTAGAGAGAGCGGTGGGGGTCGTGTGGATCCTTGATAACGATGGCACCCCTTAAGCCGTCACAGTACTGGTTGCGGTAGTGGCTGTGGTACCAGAAAGTCCCCTGAATTAGTCGTCAGTGTTGCCAGACATGGCTACTGTAAAGGCAAACTTACCGCCTGGGTGGGTACATTAAACTTGTACAGGAACGAATCACCTGGGGTGATTGGACATTGTGTGACGAACGCTGGGCCGTCGGCATAGTTGGTGGTGTGCTGGAAGAGGCCGTGCCAGTGCTGTGCGGAGGAATAAAAGTGAGATACACCGGCGCAAAGCTGAGAAACAGAGCTTGCTCACTATAGAGGTGACGGTGTCGAGATTTGTATCATTCAGTTTGTCTTTGACGTTGAGCTTGAAGGTATCGCCCTGAATGGCATGAGTCAATGACAAGTTTACCGCCGTGATGGGCCGTCTGGCGTACATTGAACCCACTGATGATAGGACCAGGGAATGTTCCACCAGCGAGAACGGTGCTGCATCCAAGTTTAACAGACAGGGAATTGAGAGTTTTTGTGGGACTCACTCGCGCGAAAAGCCATCGGGGGCGATGACCTTGTTCACGATAGGCAGATCCGCGACGGGACCAATGCTAGCGAGTGCGCGTGAGGACAAAGTGGAGAAGAGAAAAAGGGCGGGAGATAGATGTAACATCGCGTTGAGGAAAAGCTGCTTTCGACCGCGTTCTGAGAGGCCATGAAAAAACACAGAGCAGCTTATATGCCGCAGGTTATTCTGCTATCCCAAACACGGCAGAAGAAAGGGCCTCTATGCTTGCATCCTTCGCGCGATGCCATGGCCAAGGAAGACCGTTGAGGCAAAAGGCACAATTTGCCAAGGAAGTGAATGAGTCAATCCAGGTTGTGAAAGACGTATCGGCGGGATACAGAAACGCAATTTCCTCCGCTCCCTGGAACCTAGGAAGGTCCGGTGTGGTACGGACAATTATCAACGGGCCGTGTCGCAGATTAAGGCAACCTACTTCGCAGCGCGCGCCGAGAAAGTTGAAGCGACAAGCTTGGAACGAAAGTCAAATGACTTGCACCCGCTGTACTTAAGGAACTTAGCACCCTAAGTTGAGCTGTGCGATATGATGGAATGAATTGATAAAAGTTGCACTCACACAAGGAAATCGCGGCTTTGAGTGGGGATAGTGGAAAATTTGAAGCGCTCGAGATCGCGCTCTACCACAGGCCCACTGGCAGTCGATGCATCACGATCACCGAGCTCCACTCCTAGCACGTGGAAAATTTCCTCGCCCTTCAAACGAAGGTAGGTAGATGCCCTTCTATTCGCCTCGGAACCACGGCAATGTTGATGCTACAGGTGCTTCAGCAGCCCTTCGGTTCGCACTGGGCATGCCAGAATGCAGACGCCGCACATGTCGCAATATGGGCTGTCAATGCAGGAAGATGAGTAGCCTCTATCCAGGTGACTACCGCTACACCGTCAAAGTCGTCGACGGTGGGCGTTCCTTTCGGACCCGGCAGAAGAATAAGAGGAAAGGGCGAGCGAGCTGGATCGTCCCGATGTACAGTCACTCGCTCACGTGGTATTAGCCGTGCAGTATTCCGTCCGGGCACCAGTAAGGAAGTTTCTTGGCAATCATCTTCCTTCACGGAAGGCTGTGCTGGACACCAACTTGAACGAAGACGTACAATTACGACAGAGAGAAGGCGTGCCAAATCTCTTGAACATGGTCGAGTAGGCCGCCAGCACGGTCTGGCCCCTTGTCGTGGCCCATGATAAGCATCGGGAACGACGAGACAGGTTGACACAGCAGTGGAGTCCATCGCTGGCAAGAGAGAACTTGAAGGTGGCGCGACGGTCCGCGACCAAGGTCATCGAGGGTCATCGTCACCAGAGGAGACGCCGGCACGTCGGAGCCGAAGTGCCGGACTGCCAAATAGGAGTCACTGAGTCGGAGTCGGAGTCACTGACAGGTCACTGACAGGTCACTGAAAACCTCTGAAAACCAGTAAGTTACTAGTGCGACGCCCAAGCGACGCCGCTTGGCCCCCTACGGCCTTCTCACTGCCATCATGGCCGATGTCGCTCCCCGAAAAGTCGAGTGGGAATACGATCTTTTCGGTAGCCAACCCCGCTGGACAACCGAACCCTCTCTTCCTGAGCTTGAACGGCTCGCGCGCGAATACCTTCGTCTGCAAACCGATAGCCCCTGCACCGTCAATTTCTTTGCCCAAGGAGGTTTCAACAAGCTTTACTCCGTCGAGACCCCTGGGAACCCCCCATACCTCGTTCGCGTCGCACTGCCTGTCCAGCCACACCTCAAGACACTCAGCGAAGTCGCAACAATCGAGTTTGTCCGTGCGCATGTCAGTTGTGAGTGTTTACCGAGAGTGCTCGCGTACAACGTGCAGGAAAACGCACTCGGATTTGAGTGGACCATCAAGGAGAAACTGCCGGGAAGGGTACTCAAGGAACAGTGGAAGGACATGGCGTGGGCGGCGAAGGAACAACTCGTCAGAACCGTCGTCGGTGTCCTCGCCGAGCTGTTCGACCACCGCCTCTCGGGGATCGGGAACATCAATGGCTCTCCGGCTGGCGCAACCCCCCCAGACACACCGCAAGTCGGCCCCATCGTCTCAATGGATTTCTTCTGGGACAAGCACTACGACCAGGATGTCCCGCGCGGGCCGCTCTGCTCCAGCCACGACTGGCTTGCCGCGCGCCTCGCCTTCGTTCTCAACGACGCCGCAGAAACCCTGCGCACCTCGGACGACAGTGACGACCGCGAAGACGCAGAAGAGACACAGACCACTGCTAGGCGTCTCGCAAGCATGCTTCCAGACATCGCGAGACTACGATCATCCACCACGACGACATCTCCTCCAGTAACCTCCTTGTCGATGACGCCGGAACCCTGACTGGCCTCATCGACTGGGAATGCGTCTCTGCGCTTCCGCTCTGGAAGGCATGTCAGCTGCCGTCTTTCCTCGTCGCTCCCGCCCGCCCCGCGCACCCTCATCCTACGGACTATACCCTGAACGCGAAACTCTTCGATCCGGATGTCGTGATCGCGGAGGGGACTAAGACCAAGCCATACCAAGAGCACCTCATGGAGTGGGAGAAAACACAGCTGCGCAAGTTTTTCATGGACGAAATGGAGCGCATACGGCCGGCGTGGATCCGCGAGCATCGCGCCGCGGTGCTGAAGGCGGACTTCGAGGCTGCGGTCACTTACTGCAATGGCCCGTTTTCGAGCGAAGTGGTGATATCGTGGCTAGATCGCGTGGAGAAGACTAAGGGCGTCGATGCGTTGAAATATGCATCGCTTCGCGATGCGCTCTTGGGGTGATATACGTGATGATCCTACTCCACAGCCCCTGGCGAATGTAATCTGCAGCCTCAGTCTACTCGGCGGTGTAGTGGACTATAGTGCGCGGCGCGGCTGCGTTCAATAGCGGAAAGCTCATTGTGCATGGGTATAATACTTACCATCATTTATAGTGTATAGTTCAGGAGAAAGAATTGGTTAATGAGGAGATATACGTGTGGCAAGGTAGCCTACTGTCAAGACTTGCACGAGAATGGATGGGTATATAGTCCGCTAGAGTACTATTGAATGCTGTCAGCGGAAACAAGTCCTTCACCAGAAAAAGGGGAACGCACATTCTGCACGATGCTCGCAATCGCCGAGTACACACCCAGTATCATGAGAACCGTGGACATCACGATCTAGACCACCTTTTAGATACAGCAGCAAAATATGCAAAAGTCACGCACCACAAATATGCTCGTCACGAAGCCAGCAATCGCCTTCCATCCGCCAAAGTAACCCGCATACCTGCCGCGCCCCTCATCGGCGCTTGCCTTATCGGCCGGGCGATTGTCGTACAGCCACAGCACTCCGGATAAACCATACGTGAACCATACAGTCAAGACAGACGAGATGAACGACAGCAGATCAGAAAAGAACTTGAAGCGCGGACGCTATCAGCGGCCATGGGATGAAGCGGTCAGAAATGAAGAGCTACCGGGATGACCTCCGCCACGATCCAGCCTGCGCTCCAAATGGCCCCGCAGATCAGCACCCAGATGCCCCACATGCGGAGGGAGCGCGAAGTCAGACTCGGCGTGCCGCGGAAGAGGGTGAGGAAGACGAATTTGGCGGCAACGTAGGAGGCGACGACACCCGAGATGACTGCCGGGTGGCGGTGAGTGAGACTGGTGTCAGTGAATCGGGCAAGAGGAACATACTGATTGCCACTAGTGAGATGGCACTGCATAGACTGTTTTGTTCTGTCGGAATACAGGTGGAAGGAGTGAGAACGCACTACGCTGTGGTCCGTACGGGCTTCGACGTCATCGTGAGCGCGGGAGATGTCACGTATTGTCCACCAAATGCGTATATTGTCGCCCCGACGACGACACTGGTATCACACACAGCGAGATGTCAAATTTCGGGCACTGCTTAGAACCGGGAAGAGACTCACTACCACACAGTAGCGACGATCTGCACGAGTGCGAGCGAGTACTTGAAATCTGCGGGCTTGCGCATCTCGGACGCGAATGAGAATATTGCGACGTGTCCACCGTACGCAAAGATGATGTTCGTCAGGGCTTTGATCACGTCCATCATCGTGCGCAAGAATTGGAATGAGAAATGTAGAACACACCATTGACAGTGTCTTGTATACCGTGGTTTTCAAAAGCCTTCCACTGCACAGGCCCGAGAGAAGGATATTCTGGGAGATGAGAAGGTGATTGCACCCCAGTAGCGACGATGGTAATGACACAGGACGCGACTATACACGTGACAGACACGAAAGAGATGTACGAGAGCTTGTCAAACGTGCGCGGAACAGTGAGACTGTAGCAAGATGAGTGTCTCTGTCAGGTAGGGAGTTATGGACGCGGCATACAGGAAGGCGATGAGTGTGACGAGGGCGGACCAAGCGACGGTGCAGAACGCGCGGCCGGAAATAACGTCGAGCGCGATGGCGCCGGAGAGGGCATGCGAGCCGGCGATGAATACAGACTAGTTGAAAAGGCGTTGGGATTATCGTCTTACGATATACGGCAGAATGTCTGACCTTCACTGTGAGCATGATGCCGAATATCCAGAAGCCGGGCCTCCCGGCGATGACGGTTCCCGCGTCTGCGAAGTTCATGACACCTGGATCTTGAAGAAGATCAGAATATACCGCGACCGAGATCTATGCAGAAGACGTACGCTTGACTTTGAATTGAACGAGCACGTATCCTGTTTGCCAGGAAAGCAAGGAGAACATCACGGTGGCAAAGGTCTGATTATAGATATGAAGCAATCTTTGCAGGCCGGAAGAGAGATAGGCGCACGCCTGCAACCATCCCCAGGCGATGGAATACGCTCGGAAAGCTTAGGATACCTAGCGCGATCGTCTTTGATGATGTCAGAAAGACTGACACTAGATAGTATTGCGACGCGCGCACCTCAGCCATGATCAGCGCTCCGGCTTTGACCCAACCCATACTCCTGTAGTCAATGTGGTCCCCATCACCTGCAGCCACTGCTTCGTCGAAGGCGTCAACGTCGAGCTGGGACTTGAGGCGATCTGGGACGTTAATAAGCGGGGCACGATCATGAGTGATCGAAGAGCGTATCGAGGATCGTGAATCTGAAGGCGGGTCCATGTCGTCGCAACGTACGACGTTGGAAGGGCGTAAGGGCTGCGATTGGAACGACGGTTAGACGGATACTTAAGAGGGCCGCAGATAGCGACGTGATAGCAGATGACCGTCTGTGGCGCCATATCAGTGTCGGCTCTCAAGCATGCAAAGGGGAAGCCATTGAACGAAGAGGGACGCCGAGGACTTTATTGGCATCTGCCGTATCTGGCGCTTCGTTAGCGCTAATGAGTGGGTATCCAATCATAGTGAAAGCATTCTTTAACGCCTCCTATCCGTAGCTGCTTCTCCATACAGGTCGCATGGTCGACGCTCCTTGTATGTATGATGCATGTATCCGTTGAGAAACGAACACCATAGTGGATATGATGTGCCAGCTAGCTCTGCACAAGAGGAATGGCTATGAATGAGTATTATCCTGAGCGATGTGCCTACGGTTTGAATGACAATCTGATCTCTCACCCTCAGCATCAGCACGCAGCAACACAGAGACAAGAAGACGCACCGAAAGACACATGAAAGCACGGCAAGCACACGGCCTGTCAAAGTAGCGCTCCCACGTGCCGGACCGTAGTCGTCCACCCACGAGTCTGCACCCAACGCTGTCTCGTGCGAAGTGATCGTGGAGACTCCGGACTATAATGGGGCGGAATCCTAGGAATCGTGTGATTCTCACAGAAGTCCCACGCGGTAGAGGAAGTGTGTCCGCGGCGGCGAGGGAAGGGATTGGGCCCACTAGGAAACAAATCGGAATGATGTCGCCGGACTGGAGTCAGGACGGCTCGAGAAGAGACCATCATGCTCCGAGTCGATCCCAATGAAGTCAGATAAGTGGGCGTCTGACAAGGAATTCCTCTTTCATGCTCTGCCGGATCTGTTGGTGAGCGTGCAGGATCAACACCGAGGTACAACGCACCAGCCGGCGTAAGCTGCCTACCTGACAGAGGGAGAAAACATGCCATTAACAACGCAGTCGAAGATAGATAGACAGGACACACGAGCGGATTCTGCACGTCGAACACGATCAGAGTTGCGTATTCTGTCTGTTTGTCGTCAGGCACCCTGCCGCCGAGGTTCTCTTTGATGTACTTCTTGACGTGACGGTGTCTGTTTAACGCCGCCGAGTAGAGCTCCTTCCTGTCAAGGATGGTAAGGATAGGTGTCGGGCCGGGAAAAGTTGACTTTTGAACATTACATACCGGAGTGCGATCCCCAGGGAGCCGACCTTGATGGATGGGTTCTTGCCTGACGACGACATGCTCTCTTAGAAATCCATGCAGAGGGACCAAAATGCACGGACTCACTGAGGATCTCGACAAGGATCTATCAAAGCTTCAGTCAGGACATTCCACGGCGTGGTCGGGGAAGACTCACATAAGTCATAGCTGCGCCTCTTGTCCCATCTTCCCAAGTGATCTGATGGTCTGCGCAAGCCGATAGAGAGATCTATACAGGCCGTCATGAGCAACGTTTATGCGGGAAGGCACTAAATGGGATACGCACGACAACAGGCCCGCCGTCTGCAGCAGCAAACGCTCGACACTTTTTACTGCATATCTCGACCCGCGTGTTCAATGACTTTGAGCCTTGCTGGATTCGACGTTCCTTAGCTAGCGTACCTATCCGCGCCACGGCGCGCGCCGCATTCATAACACCCGCGAGCCTTTTCTTCAGGACCTTCTGGCGCGAGACCATCCGTACTGCAGCGTCGTCTGCGGACATCATTCGTTTGCGGTGACGCACAGCCTTTTCGTCAAGTACACCCGCTGCAGGGCTAGTCGGCGTTGAGAGCGCGGGAGAGTGTAGAGGGAACGCACAATCTGAATTTCGACGCCGCAGGAACCAGTTGCAATTGCAATTGTAGTGATTCAAGTCGAGGAGCGTTCCTGAATGGCAGGCGTCCAGAATTGCCTGTTCAGATAGCTGAGAAGGGCGTCTGCGGCGTTCGTAACCAACATACGTACCGTCAATCGCGTCCCACATGGCAAAGGGTCCACCAAGAAGCGACGGAGGTCCTGTCGAAGCGTCTCATTAATCGCATGGTCAACGCGGACAAGCCCGCTGGCGTACATCGTCCAAGATCGTCTTTTGGTCGCATGTGACGAGAACTGGCAGACGAGTGTCATGAGGACATATCTACATAGCTTCGAATCGGGTAACCTTACACTCGTCAAGTCCGTCTTCTTCCTCTTGGTCGACTTTCGCGGTCTGCTGCCCCGAATGCCCGGAATCTAATAGAAGGGATCAGGGTGACCGATCAGAGAGAATGGGCGAGTTCAAGGTGTGTAACATACAGTGAAAGACAAAATTGTCACCGGGGCGCGCACCTTTCACCAGCGCCGCAATCGCGTTCAGCTGGAACACCAGTAGCATGAGAATAGATCAATGGTGCATAAGGACTCCAGACGTACGATGTTCTCGTGAGACGGCCAACGCGATGATCCTATCAAATTGTCGTCGTCGTCTGTCATGACGACAATGTCTTCTTTACGGAAGGCATAGGTTTCTGGGTATGGTTGTATGGTTCTGTAAGCGTCGCCGATAAAAGGGTCGTGTTCTTGCACTTACGCAGAAGAAGAGATTCCATGTCGTGCGCATCGATGGCTGGCCCAGACAGCGGCTGATATCGGTCGCCAGCGGTAGCATTTCTGTAGGTTATACCTATGATGAGGGCTTTGTGTCTCCCGTCCGGCTTCTTCAAGTTCCTGGTCTTGCTCGATAAAGTGGGATGTCTTTTTGAGGAGAGCATGAAGACGTGCGATCTGCGTCTGAGATGAAAGGTGATCGAGAGATGGGCACGATGGTGCGATAGACTATTTCTTGGGAATGGCAGTCAGGAAGTGGCTGCCACAGAGATTATATACCAGGCGTCCGCTGATGTATCCATAAAGGGCGTGGCTTCGAGTGGGTGTGGGTGGAGAGGCGCTTCATGGTATGACTATAGCTGTCCAGATTCGTGCCGGCGCCCTACGGTCTGCGCATCAACACCTGAAACAATGTAACCCTGCCTCCAATTTTCGAACTCCCCTCCGACGAAGAAAACGCCGTCATTTACTCACCTTGAATACGAAATGTGTGAAACGGACGCGCTAGCGCGTCGATCGCCCGTATATGTTTGATATGACCTGGAGGGGAAATGATTAATGTAATGAACGTGTCATACTATGCCCCTGCTAGCTCAGATGGTCCGCCCGTCGATCGCGACACCGACAAGATGCTCCGGTATCCTAGGCGTTGGAACGATGAAATTTGCATACGGTGTCCATCAGGATGAGCGTAGCGAGATGGGCGCAAGTCACTTCAGGATCGTAGCTCAGGTTCGCGATCTCGCCAAAGTAACCAGTGCCATGGAAGACAAATCATCTGGGAAAGCACGCAGGAAAATACGGACAGTGACTGCAAGGGTATGCACACAACCATTGGAGTCCCAGTTAGAGTCGAGTCGTCATGGGCGTCGTGGCAGTCACTGCTTGTCGATGACAAAGGGTGCCGAGGTTGCCGCGGCTCGCTGCTCATCGACATCCGTTCCGCGGCAAATTCGGCGGCAACCACGCCTTCAGAAGGATTTCATGTCGGTCGACCCGTTGGGCCTTTCGGGTCTGTACGACTCCTGGAGAATGTGGAGCAAAGTTACATGTCGATGCCGTCGAAAGGGGCGATGCAAATAACTAGTGTAATGAACAATGTTGTAAGTAGCATGCGAGCTAGCGCGGTGAGTCCGCGGAGAGGCGGAACTCAGGCAGATGGTGTATAGTATAAAGATGTATAACCCGGTAACCCGATATTGCAGTATGTAAGTTTACCATTCAATGGCAGATGCTGATGTTGATGCGAGTGAAGACATGGATGGAGAGGATTAGCACAGTATAGATAAGTTGCATATGTTGATGAAGACATTGTCTGGAACTGGAATCTGCAGCGGCATCATCAGCATGGGCGGGAAATGAACATGAGTAACCAACGCACTTGAATGCAGGAGCTTAAAGGAGAATGCTATCGTCCATGTTCTACGGCGCACGTGTCAATAAGGCTCATCGGGGCATCCGAGTGGAGACTTACCAGTCGTACAAGGCTGCCCAGCTGCGGGGCGATCCAGTCAGCCTCTCGCCGCCTTTGATTCAACAGAAAGACTTACCTCTGGCACCTGGAAGTTATCCTTCTCGCCATCGATCGGGGGCGTGCCCGGCGGAGCGTTCTTCTTCGTCGTCATAGTCCACTCGTGAAGCGAGCGCGCTTGCTCGTGCAACTCAAAGCTACGACGAGTGATGATCGTCAACGCAGGATCGTCGCAGGAAGGAAAGTGGTGAACCTACTTGACATGTACCATGAGGTCTTTGTACGACGATCGTGGATACAAGCCTGCACAACATGTCAGCGCAAAGTCATTGCCATCACTCAACCATGCTCACGAAGATATTTGCACACAATCTACAAACCGACGTCAGCCTAAGGGACATTAAAAGTAGAAGATAACGCACCTGCGACATCGATCCCTTCTCCCCTTCCCAGGAGCGTTGCGCATCCGAGCAGCTGGACAGCGACACCTACGTGCTCTTATTGGTAACCCGCCAGTGACTTCGTCGACAGCACTTACCACGCTCGGCTTCACCGCGCGCCAGCTCTCGTCGTGCGGACAGAAGCCCTCACATGGCAGGCGCGAGGTCGGTGAGTCACACTGCCGCAGGGGCGATACGGCACTGCTCCGCGCGCGTTTGCGTCCGCGTGCGCCGGGCAGCGACGAGGCGGGTACGCGCGTGTTGATCAGGAGCCGCGACTTCTCGGTGAACTTGGGCATGATGACCGTGCGGCGCTCTAGCACGCGCGCGAACGACGGGAGCACACGTGCTGGGGACCCGGCTTGCTGGACGGCGTAGCGGCGTGCTGAGTGAGGAGGCGTTAGAGAGATGTGCGTGTGGAAGAGGGTGGGGACGTACTGTTGGGATTCTGCATGGTCTTCGTCCGGCGCTCGCCCTTCGACACCCAGGGCACGTAGACGGCGTTGCAGTAGTGGTGCGGCAGGTCGAGCATCGTGCCGGAGTGGCACGAGTCGAAGAAGGCGGTGAACGAGCAGCCGGCGGGGAGGGGGTCGACGAGGATGTCTCGGAGTTGCTGGAGGAGGCGTCATGGCGGAGCACGGGGATGAAAATAACAGAGACTCACGTTGTCTACGATGGATTGCAAGTCACTCGTGATGAGCACTGAGGTTCGAGTCAGCGAAGCCACGGCAGAATAGTAACAATTGCTCACACTCGTCGAACTTGTCCTCCTCCTCCTCATCGTCCTCCGTGGCTTCCTGTGAGGAGTGACCGGAATCTGTAATGATATGAGTGCATGAAGGGTGTGGAAGAACGTGATGCGTACACGTCAATGTATATTGATCACCTGGTAGAGGGTCTTTGACGAGTCTCTTGAGCTCGCGCAACTGAATCCACAGGAGTAAGACCTAATCATGGCGAAGAGAATCGATGGAACGTACCAAGTTGTCCCGCGTCGGCTGCAGCGCAGAGGGAGTCTCATGGTTGTCCTTCATGACAGTGATGTCCTCTTCTCGATATCCATACGTGCCTGAAGCACGAGTCAGTCGAGGAGCCGACGGCGCTTAGAGAATATCGACTTACCGAGGAGCAACTGCTTGAACGCCTCCGCATCTCGATGCGGGCCATCCAACACACAGTACTCGTCTGTTGCGACCTTCGAGTACTCGATACCGATCAACAGCGCCCGCTTTCGGGGTGGTCGCACCCCGCTGGAGCCCTCCGCAACCTTGGAGATACTTTCGACGCCAACCTGACGAGGACGGCGAAGAGATCGCCGCCTCGACTCGTCCCGGAGTCTGCGCGTGGAGTCGTGGTCTTCCTCGTAGAATCTGGAGGTCCTTGAGGTTGCGCCATACTGAGGCCGCCGTTCCCTGATCTGCTCATGCTGCCAGATGAAGTGTTCGTCCTGGGCAGTGCATAGGCCGGCGCACTGCCCGAAGAGGGTGCCGAGTGTGTTCCCCGTGGTGAATGCGGTAGGTGAGGACGATGGATGGCGTTGGGCGTTGACTCGTCAACGCAGGCGTGAGGGGGGTGGGAGGGTCCGTGACTCGGTACATTGGTTTATATAGTCAGGTTCAGTCAGGTCGGGGCAATACCTGCCATCGAGCAATGGCGCCCATCTCGTTTACTCCGCCTCATCGCAATCTCGAGACCCGGCTTCATGGCGGATGATAATGCGGGCGATGCATGGAAGACTCACATATAGCCGGTCCTCACCGAAGAAAGCGCACAAAAACCATAGGGCGTTGCTTTCGGAGAGCAGGACGAGTGTCGATGAAGGTAGTGGGCCATAGTTGAAAGTGTACTGTCAGAGGAAAATCAAAAGAAAGTGATGCGGATATTCCGAGGCCGACGGCGTTTGCCGAACGGAACACAAATTCCGCCATCTGCTTTCCGCAAGTCTTCCACGTTCTTCCTTACTCAATCCTTCCTCGTGTGTGGGACTCTACCCTGCTCTACGGGAAATCTTTGCTCGAAGTGCTCGACGGTAAGTAACTAGTGCCTGTCTGCGTGATGCTGAGAGTGTCGCAGAGTTGTGCAGGATGGGGATGTTGACACCGGCTTGACACGGGGATAGAACACCCCGGCGAGCGCTCGTCTGGAGATTATACCCCCGCAAAGTAGGATAGGATCGCATCCGATTCTTCGACCGGCCCCGATCTAGACCCAAGCGGGCCTGAGGAGATGCGTTGCTTGACCTTACCGCATCACGGTGAGTCGTTCATCTTTGTAGAGCATCGTCGTCGCGCTCATCCCAAGCAGAGGCTGTCACAATAAACTTCATGCTGCATTGCGTGGTCGAACTCCTCGACTGACAGTGGGAAGTACACGACGTGTTGAAGACCGTGAGCGCTCACCGCTCAGGGACTGAACTTTGAAACGTCGCACAACTCGCACAGGGTGCGTAACCCACCGCTGCGATTCGGATTCTACCTATTGCAGAAATCATGTTCTAGTCATGGTGACCGTGTTAACAATCAAATTGAATCGAGCTTGGCAAGGAACGACAGCGAACATCTGTTCAAGTTCGCGCCTAAAAGCAACGCGACAAGAAGCTGTAATGGTGATGAGTCCAATCGAGAGCCGTGTTTTGGACTCATAGTTACCGTCATAGAGATCGGTGCCTTCAGAGCGGGTGTCCGGCCGAAATCGGGCTCTTTCCCAGGCAAGACGCAGAGGTTCGCGCTGGTTCGCGGGAGCACAGCTCGCCGGGCTGTGCACTGAATCGGGACGGCGCGTTCTGCCAAAGGCACACAGCCTATCTTTCCATCTGAGTGGCTGTACAAATATCGGGCAGGCGAAAGCTTCGCGGATGCATACAGCGGCTCCCGTATAAGCACAGCCCTACCCCACCTGCATCCTCGGCTTGCGACAGCATCCACGGCAGGCGCGCTTTCTCTGTCGCTCGTACCGGCTAGTTGGCGTTTGCACAGCCCATCCCTACAATGACGAGAGATGGCAGTGAATTCGTCCGGCTTCTGTGAACGCTTGGCTTTCCGAATCAAGTAGCCGTTGTGGTGCGCACTGATGATTGTTTGCTGACCGTATCAATTTGCATTCCTCAGCACCGCTATCAAGCGTATGACACCCTTTCTCTCGCCTTATTCTCCAGGACTTCTATTCTGTGTCCCGACATCCATTCACGTGACCGGATCTGCGCGACTCAGTCAAATGCATGCTCTTCCAGTCGTATACCCCCCCTGCAGCTCACCTTGGACCGGCTTCGTATCTCCATAAGCATTTGTCGCCCTACTTTGCGTGTCGTATTCTCCTCGAAAGTCAGTATCACCGGACAGAATTCCGATCGCCGACGTGACGCTCACCTGCAGGATCGCGACTCGCTGCACCCGCACGCTTGCTTACCCCGGGCTCATCTGGCTTCTCGCTGTTGCTAAGCCTCTGGATCTCCCGCTTCGTAAGCTCGTCGTCGTCGATCTTCTGCGTCGCCTCCGTTGGGTATTCATCGACGAGCTGGTCGTTGACAAATTTTGCTTCGGACATTGTGGTACTTGGCTTGGTAGGCTGGTAATGTTGCTGTCTCTCTTGATCTGGGCCTTATATATGTCGCTTTGCATTGTATGCATGTGGTGTTTTCGAGGGCGTTCGACTCCAGTCTTCCGCGAGTGACGTCACGTCCTTTGGAAACTTGCGCGTCAGCCATGCGTCAGCGTGAATGCAGCAAATATTAATGGCCATGGTCGACCTCGGCAGCTTTTGGTGTCTGCCTAGTTCTTTGAGGAGCTGTACTTCGCCACTCGTAGCGCTCGTCGATACGTGGCTGAGCTATGGATACTCGGGTTGAACACAGCCAGTGCTCGCGTCATGTATTCCATCCAAGAAATACCTTTCCACCCAGGTCCAACACCATCAACCACACACTCAACCTACCTTCCACACTCTACACATGCCGCAGCTCTTTGAAGCCGACAACGAGAAGCAATCGTCCGCACGCGAAGTTTCCCCGCCTCCCTCCACAGCCGATGACGTCACCTCCGCTGGGTCAAAGTCACCGCTCGACATCGATGCATTCGACGAGGCCGCCGCTGGGGGCGGGGACCAAATCAGTTACAAGAACATGGGGTGGATCAAGGCGGGCGCGCTGATCATGGCAGAGGTGTGTTGTGGTCATCTAGGCTGTTGCATCTGGCATCTGACATATTGGCGCGCAGACGATCGCGCTAGGGATTCTAAGCTTTCCGAGCGTGTTCTATCGACTCGGAATGTTCGCTGGGGTAAGCGCTCAGTTAATCAGTAAGGTCACCAAGTTGATACGGTGCTTGCAGGTTTTCACGACTGTCGCGTTTGCACTACTATCCTGGCAGACCGGCTATGTTCTCGTCCAGTTCAAGGTCAACCGTGCGTGTCATCTTCTCACAATGTCTCCGGCAGGCTGACCGTCTTCCCCGCGCAGATCCCGGCGTGATGAATTTCGCGGACGCTGGCACTGTGATCGCCGGGAAGCGCGGGTTCTGGCTCTTTGGCGTCATGCTCACCGTCAAGGTGAGATGCCGCCCCTGCCTCCTTCCTTCTCTCCCCAAGCATCTGACGCTTTTGTATCAGTCGGTTTTCATCTCTGGTTCACACGCTCTATCCGGCGCGATCGCGCTCGACAACATTTCCAGCCACGCGATCTGCAAAATCGCGTGGTCTGCCATCGTCGCTATCACTGCGTTCCTCCTGACAGTCCCGCGCACGTTCGAGAAGCTCTCTTACATCTCCTTCGTGTCGGTCACCTGCATCCTGACGGCGTGCGTCATCACGATCGCCGCGGCTGGCAACCAGAGCCCGGCGGACCTCCCGAAGTACCCGTCGCTCGGGCCTGTGCGATGGAAGGCATTTGAGAACCACGGCCTTGTCGACACTGTCAATGGTGAGCGGTATTGTCTTGGAGCTGTGAGAAGGAGACACTCACGTTTGTACAGCGCTCACCGATATCATCTTCGCGTTCGGGGGGCACGTCGCGATCTTCTCGTTCGCGTCTGAGATGCGGAAGCCGGCCGACTTCAAGTACTCGCTCGCACTTGTGCAGATCGTTGCGACGCTCTGGTAGTGCGTACCTGTGTCTTTTGCTGTGGAGGGTACTTTGACTGATGCTGATATATCATACCGGCAGTGTTGTTGTTGGCGCGACAATATATCGCTTCGGAGGACAGTACGTAACATCCCCCGCACTTACAATGACCTCGAAGCCGGTGCGCATCACCGCCTAGTATGTCGTCCGTTCCGTCTCCCGTAGCACTAGCGCTCACGCACTGTTGTCGACTTGAAGCTCGATCGCCCTCGTCTCGATCAGTACGTCCTTCGCCAGATCCGCCACCGATCGCAGATCTGATTAACTCTGTGTTGTACGACAGTCATCTCGGGCGTCGTTGCTTCTTATATCGCAGCCAAGTTCATCTTCCTAACGCTCTTCCGCGGCACGCCGCACCTGACCTCGCGTTCGCCGCGCACCTGGGGCGTCTGGATCCTCATCTGTGCCGCGATCTGGATCACAGGGTGGATCATTGCGGAAGTCATACCGGTACGTTCTCCTTCTCCTATCCCAAGCATCAAGTCTTTCTTACCTAGATTATGCGGCGCAGTTTTTCTCGGACCTACTCTCCATCATCTCGTCGATCTTGACGGTATGGTTCACATATGGGCTGTCCGGTGTGCTCTGGCTGCACGACCATGGGCCGCGCGGGAAGAGCCGACACGAGGGGTATTTTGGCAGCTGGCGGGCGCGGGTGGGGTTCGGGATGAGCGTGTTTGTGGTGCGTCTAGTGTGTGCGGCGTCTATTCCGTTGGCTCACAGATGCGGCACAGATTGCAATGTCGGCGGTGATCATGGTGCTTGGAATATACTCTGCGGTGACAAGTATCGTGGATAATGTGCGTGTTCTTATCTGTATCCGCGGTGCATTGCTGAAGACAGTTTGCTGTGTTTTAGTACGCGAGCGGGGCGTACGGGCATCCTTTCTTGTGTGCATCGAGCTCCGGGGGTGCGTGAACACGGTAACAGATTCTGGTTGCTGTCGGATCATAGGACGATGTAGGCTTCAGTGAAATAGAGCATCCATACACTCGGACTCGGACCTTGACGAGAGCATTGCGGACAGCCGGACCGTACGGGTCGTGACACCGATGTGACGCGACGCGTTTTGATGTGACTGCGCGTGACACTGCGACCGGGAATTCTCACGCGTGCGCGACTCGGACGTGCTCACCAGGTCTTGAAGCTGGAATTCTTCACTGGCTGGTCTGCCTCTATTTCGCCCCATCCGCGCCTCTGCCTGATGTGAAGGCACCCTCTGCCAGCGAAAGTTTCAAGGCGTTCGTTCTCGCCGGGCGCAGGCCGCGCGGTTACCCTAACATCATCCTACTCGACGCCCGTCATAATGCACCGAGCTTGACGCTACCAACGATGAATTTCTCAAACATACTTACTCCGCTTTCTCGCTAACAAAGCAGGTGGCCGGATGCGACTTTTGCAACTATTGCCGTCGCTGCTCCCCATAGGATGGGCGGGGACCCGAAGGTACCATCTGACTTCTGTCACCGGCGGGCCCGGAGCTGTGCAAGCGCTTTCCGATCCGATTGACCTGCCGCCATTTCCCATGGCGCCATCCTTCGTTGTTCTCTAGGTCTGGCGAGCTGTGTCCTAGCCTGCTCGCGGGGATCCTGTGCACCTCTGGAGACATTTCGACCTGGCAAGATGCATGGACGGCTTGTCACTCGTTTGTGGATGAACAGCTTTTACGTCACCGACCCGCCGCCAGACATATAACCCCCCCTCGTCCTTGGCTGAGGCTGCGTCGACTTTCCCCCTTCGTTTGAGATCACTTCGACCCGCCATTATCCCACCGAAGACTCCCCCCTCGCCATGCCGCCCACTCCCAGATCACCCGTGCGGGTTATGCGATCGTTACTCTCTCCCATCAAGAGACCGTTTAAACAAGTTCAAGAGGCCACAAGGCAGCCATAAAGCCCTTATCATAGGCATCGACTACCACACGAAACAGAGCGACAGATATGGGCGGCTGAAGAACACTGTGGACGACGCGCGCGACATCGAGAGCCTCCTTATCGGTGAATAATATCCTGTCCAAGCCGTCTGATCATAGAGCTCACCGCAAGGGGTCTTTTCTTGTAGAGACGTATTGCTATCATAGGGATGATGTCGTTCTCATGACCGATAAGGACGTTGACCCCACATCGTCCATGTGGCCGAGCAGGGAGAACATTGTACGTCGTGCATCTCCCTCGGCCTGTCTCGTTATATCCTTACCAGTCGATCGCTCTAGATCAGAGAGATCAAGAGGTTAGTTGAGGGTGCGAAGTCTGGGGACCATTTCTTCTTTCATTGTATGTCCCTATCCTGCTGCTGTACCCGTCGACTCTTTGTTCATCGACGCAGACGCCGGGCATTCCGGCCAGAAGGATGCAAAGACGGACAAGAAGGAGGTGGATGGGCTCGATGAATGTACGAGGGTTCCACATATGACTCTGCTCGATCGCTGCTGAACTGTGTCGTGTGCTAGACATCGTTGCCTGCGATCTGGAGATCATCCTCGATGATGTCAGCCTTCGTCCCCGTCGTACTTGCGATTCTCTCTGATCATACGACAGGACCTTCGCATTCTTCTGGTGGACCCTCTCCCCAGCGGCACTCGTCTGACGGTACGTTCGCACTCGTTATCTTGCCGAGGCCCGTGTTCACGATCGCGCTCAGGCCGTCCTCGATGCCTGCCATTCAGGCACGCTGCTCGATCTCGATCATTACGGCTGCAACTGGTTCATCAAGCGCAGGCATTCATTTCGTATGTGTTCGCCGCTCCCTCCCACACTTCGATCTGACCTCTTCATCCAGATGGCATGCCTAGTGATGGGATTGTTGTGAAAACCCAGCCGAAGAAGCACAAGTCCTTGGATGTACGATTGTACAACTTGTCGCGTGGTAGAAAGCTACTCCGCTCTCGGCTGGCGAGCGTGGTCAACATGGCGTGGGCCATGGTACGCATGCGTAGCATGGTGAAGAAGTCGAAGGCGGCGCAAGACGAGATGGATGTCGACGCTGGCGGGGAGGTTCCTCACGTCTCGCGCTGCCACGGGAAATACTGCGCGTTCTTTGTCCGCAGTGGGCCTACCGTGGTAAGGCGGCCTCATCGTGGAAGGTGTAACGAACGGCTGACGCTCATCCCACCCCAGATCTCTATCTCTGCATGCGCCGACCATCAGAGCACATGGGAGACTCCTCACAGGGAGCAAGGGTTGACCTCGGTGAGTACACTTGCCATGAGTCTGCAGGCCCGGGAAGCTCATCATTTCTAGGTTCTATGCCGCGTTTTAGGTTAGCATATACTCGGCTCTTGACGAGCTGCTCTATTGACGCGATCGATCGATCGATCACCCAGAAAAAAATCCGGAAATGAGCGTCGATGGCGTGGGCAAAGAAGTATGGTACGAATACGCGTATCCTCACCCTCGGCACCTAGTCTCATGCTTTGGTACTAGGGGAAAGCTTCAAGACGCAGCGTTGCAGAGACTATGGGAGGTGATGGGAATACGGAACAAGTCCGATGTCAACCCAGACCATATCAAAAGGGCCGAACAGCTGGGCCTCTTCGTCTTCGGCCCGCAGGATCCCGTCGTAAGTGCCCCACTACATAGCAATTCGACATCTCTTACTGAGCCTGTCGTCGCGCAATGTAGATTGGAAGCCTCAATCGCTTGGTGAGTCGCTCGTGTCAGACATACGATGCTCGATGCAGCGCTGACTGCGTCTACAGCGGATGAACGAAGTGTTCCTCCACAAGCGGCAGTGATGATAGGCCGCATTTCTGATGGCCTTTCGAGGTCTTCAATATGCAACGGCTATCGGTGCGCGCCTATCGTGGCAGCACCGGTGACCGGACGAGACCTGTCCGCGGGCGCCTCCCGGCCGCAGCGCTATTTATGGCCCAAGCTGGCCTATACGACATTTGGGATGATATACGACGAGCCACATGCTACGTCGCGGTCGGGCACCGGAACGACGCAGAGGCATGAAAGCCTGAGCTGGACAAGTTCTATGGACTGTCCGCCCAGAGCTGCGCGCTGTATCGTCAGGAGATCCCGACCGCAGTATTATTTATGCCACGAGCTGGCGGCATGATTTGCGGCATGATTTGGCCATTGTCCAATGGACCATGCTCGACGAGCTGTACGCTGTGTCACGGCGGGGTTCGATACCCTGCCGATATACCCCTCTCCCCCCTCCCCCCTCCCGACGTCACCACGAGATGGTCGTCTTAGACGCTGGCAGCGCGGTGCTTCCCGTACGCTCGCGTCGGGTTATCCCCTGCCGTCGCATAGCAAGAATACAGATCGGCATTGCGCCGTCTTCTGCTGCTTTTTCATGTACTCAAACTCTCGCAGTTTGACCTGTAATGCAATTTATGTTTAATGGCTCGCTTTGCGCGATGCTCCACCGCGACACGACACGCCCGCCACCCATAAGCCCGCCACCCATAGCCCGCCACCCGTAAAACATTGCCACCTCGAGGTCGCCACCCACAGTGCGGGTCAACTGTATTTAAGTCCTCGCCTGCACCGTAAATCGCAGGCACTCTACATCCCTTTATCCTGCTCTCCTTTCGTCCAGTCTGCATCGCAAGATCATATCCACACAGTCTCACTTCCGATGTGACGAAAAACCCCGCCACTATGGAGTTCCAAGCCCATCATCCTTGCCCCGAACATCGTAGCCATCTACTCAGCCCCCGAATGTGTCCGTCCGAGGCGATATTCGACAGGTCCGTCCCTTCCGCCGGAATTGCAGTCGAAGTCAAAGATCATACCTGTGCAAGAACACGCGTATCAGGTGTCCTTTTCTCTCTGAGCAAGCGGTGTCTCTGAACCTAATGACTTTCCCGCTTTGCATCGCTTTGCAGGGTCGTTCTGATTTCCCCTTTGGCCCTCTGATTGGCAGTGTCGTGTCATGGGACAGGTCGGATTTTCAGCCGTTGGAATGGCAGCCGCCATGGGATCCCTAGCTCCCTGTGACCACCAGCTCTTGCCGGCTGGAGACGCCGGGACCGACAACGACACGCAAGAGCCGCTCCATCACCGTCCGCTCCTTGGCCGCCACTCGTTCGTCTCACCTTGCAGCTGACGTACAGCCTCATAGGCGCATGATTATCCTCGTTTTGTGGGCATGGATCATTGACATGTTCTCGACGGCAGTGTCCTGGGGAGCGCGGTGCTTCTTGGGTGTACCCTCGTCTCAGTCAGCAGCCCGCCTCGCCGTCATGCTGGCGCGACAGCACCCCCGAAGAACTTTCTATCGACACAGAGGACGCGTCCGATCAAACGCACCCACGTTCCACATTTCGCGCCTCCTAATACGCAACCATCCGCGCTCTGCCCTCGCTGGCTTGGCAGTGCAGAGGGGCTAATATTTTCGTTCTTTACGCACCCGATGCAAGGCATCTGATGACTTTGTTCAATAGTTCAGTCAACCTTATGGTCCCCCTCTCATGAAGTGTCATTCCTGCTGTAAACGCGTTAACTTGCCTTGTCGCATACGACAGCGAACAAGCCAATCCACTCGTTACAAACCCGATGCGGACTTGCTCCAGTGCAACGGAAAACCGTATGTATCTTGCCTGCGAACATTCCTCGTGCGCCATCTATGATTGACTTCGAGCGCACTCAGTATGCGACTCTAGGATCGGTGGAATTCGCCTCACCCGGCATTTTTCCGGCGAGCCAGGCGGATGCGCATAGCGCTAGTAGGCGGGCTTTCATGTTGCCTATACGAGCGGGCTCAGTCTTTCCGCTGCTCGGGCGCCTTGCGCGGCTGTACGGCATGCTGTAGGTAGGTCCATGTATGACCTCAGCAGGTACCTGAACTATGTATTTGAATTATGATCTATCAGGCGGGGACGACACCTACGCCCCATTCAATGAGTCGTCGCCCGATGTCCTCGACTCACTGCATCTTTATGATGGGTTGCGCGGGCTTTCGCATACTTCTCAGAAGTTCTGCGAGGTAGATGAGCGCCCCTTCTTCTGCACAAGGGGTGAACGTCCGAACGCGGACGTACGGACTGTCGGGCGGTGTGGGAACGAGGACCTCGGACGTCTCTTTAGAACAATCGGAAACGTTGTCGGACCGTCGCCCTGGGCAGTGTGTTTTCTCTGTGCTGTTATAAAGCCGGTACCGTTCGCTCACTATCACAGCAATCTTCCGTCTTTCCATCTCCCCAACATGCCAATAATACCTACGTCAAAGCCTTTCGTTCCCTACCGCAAGAAACAGACACCTCCAGCCATATGCAGAGCGCTCTTGATCGGTATAACGTATGGGACGGTCAGGTGCAATGGATATGAGCCATTGAGAGGACCCGCCATCGATGCTCATGCGATGGAGGACCTACTCCTTCGTGAGCGGATTGTCTATTCCTCATGTATTTGGATGGTGTTTGATGTTGATGAAATTGTCACAGGGAAATACCTTTTCAAGAAGGCAGACGTAGTTGTTATGACTGACGAGGAGGTTAACCAAGGGACACATCTCTGGCCGACGAGGCAGAACATTGTGAGCCTTCCCGAAATTATCGACGCTTCCTAGCTGATGAATGAGACGCAGCTGAAGGAGATCGATCGTCTTGTCTATGGAGCCCGCGCCGGAGACAATTTTGTCTTCCATTGTATGTCCCCGATTCTCCGATCGATGTATCGACTCTACTCATGCCATGCTGTGCAGATGCCGGACATGCCGGACAGACGCGCGCGACAGTCGATCAGAGAGAGGAAGACGGCCTTGATGAGTGTCAGTTAACAGGATACCGCTTCTTCAGCACTTCCAGCACTAGCCGTGGTTGATATGGGACGTTCCAGACCTTATAGCGTGTGACTACGAGCGGATTCTAAACGACGTGGGCCTATTTCCATAGAAGCTTTCTCAAAATAAAACTGATCTTTGTTTCAGGACCTTCGCCGTCTGCTCGTGGATCGCTTACCTCGCGGGACGAGGCTCACGGTCCGCATCTTCCGCTGCCTGCAGTTCCGTTGTCTGACCTGTCGCGTATAGGCCATCTTCGATGCTTGTCATTCCGGGACACTGCTCGACTTGGATCATTACCACTGCGACCAGCACGTTCAACGGAGCAAATCAGAAAGTACTCCCGTCGCTTCCTCCATGGCGTATCGATACTGATTCAAAGCCAAGCTGATTTGCAGAGGAAAGTGCCGATGCTATCAGACGCTCAGAATAGGTTTTCCGCAGATGTGAACTGTTTCCGAATTTCTTCAGCGGGTGTGAAGCTCTTCAAGGCCAAGCTGCCCCCCGTCATGATCGTAGCGTGGATGTCTGTGTCCCTGATGCGCACAGTCAAGAAGAAAGCCATCCGTTCTCCAACTCATACCGAAGCAAAGTCTGACACCCATCTGATATCGAGATGTCGAAGGCGTCATTGCGAGTTTTCACTCGAAGATGGACCCTCCGTAGTGCGTCTCCCCATCAATTGTTTTGTTTTATTTCTCATTTAAGTGTTTAGATCTCAGTATCGGCCTGCGCAGACCATCAGATCAACTGGGAAGGCGGTCAGAGGGGCAAAGCTATGACCTCGGTATGTTCTCTTCCCTGCGTGATTTGGTGATGCCGCTGATCAGAATCTGCTATATTTTCAGCTACTCATCGAGATACTAGGTACCTTTTTTACCAGGTCCTTGCATGACATATTGCCTTTGCTCAACGACGATTCAGATAGGAATCCGTCCGTTAATGTTGGGGCATTAGGAGAGACTCTCCGGTACGTCCTGAATATCGGCTTTTTCTTGGCTTGACCATTGACGAAATTACTTTTCAAATCACTAGAAGGGATCTCTTCCGCGCTGGATGCTCCAGAATCCGAGATTTTCTCTCTTGGAAGCGAGGCCATCCCTTGACGGTCCTTCAGAACAAGACATTGGAAGAAGGATGGCGGGCCCTTCGTGACGACGAAATGCCGCAGGTAACATCGTTCAAATCCTTCATTGAACATTTTCTAACTCCTCGTGTGGCCATTTTACAGTTTGGAAGTTTGACTCGTCTGGTGAGCGAGCAGGCCACTTGATTCGATCTGTGCGAGACTCAGCGTCTTTCCCTGGTGCTCCTATAGCGCAAGGACAAACCTTTCCTCGTCCCCCGCCAGCTGACGCGTGAGTCGCAAACTTGATCATCCAGCTTGCGATTCCGGGGAGACCTTGACCATGATGGTCAAGGTCTTCCCGGAATTGGGCATGTCCTTTCCTTTGTGTGGCACTACTTGTACGCCTTTATCTCTGATAAACGACGGGGCAGCGTGCTATTGCACATCTCCTGAGCCCGGCGTGGACCATATCCACCGGCATGTCTCTAGGATCCCTCGCCCCATGACATCCTCCTCCAGATTCAGGCCTCAACGATCTCCATTTCCCCATCACCTCGTATCCCTCATCCACCTTCTCGAACAAAGCTACTCAGCCAGGATAAGCGGGGTACGTCGATACTGCTGTTACGAGCCCGTTGGCCCTTATGCATCCGCGCCCTTTCTTCCTTGACACTTCAACCATTTCGATATTTTCTAATTGTAATTTCTGGTTGCCTTAGATAAAATTTCATCTTGCACTCTACTTGCACTTCCTTTTCACGCACACGCTGTTGACCTTCATCAGGATATCGCTAAAGCGCGATGATGGACGCTGCTTCACTCCTTCCACTTTTCGAATGAATACCATACGCTGAGTCTCTTGCCGAGCGTTCAAACGCCTTTCATACCCTACTTCGCAACAGAGCTCGGCATATACTCGTATGTTGCATTATATGTCGGGCTTTTCTCTTTACCTATTTGTGCTGTCCAGTCGTCACCTCGCAGCCGGGTCCTCCCGACATAGACTGTGAGAGGACGACTGCGATGTACCCTTCTGCGTTCTTGACGTAGCTAGATGTCGAATTGCCTACGTTTTGTCGATTCGTTGCTGGAACGTTTTCGCGCTAGATCCTTATACCTCGTCGAGTACACATTTAAGGGCGCTTGATTTCAATAATCGCACTTTGCAATTACATGCGCTTGCTCGAGGTTTCGGCATACACCGAGGCAGAGCTACGACCAGACACCTCATAAAAGACCCCACACCTGAACGAGCCTAACCTGTCCATCCTTTCGGCTAAGATTAGAGGAAAATCAATACCACTATCAATCGGTAGCAAGTGGCTAACGCACCTTGACCTCCTCCCCGAGTGTCCTGATATATATCCCTGGCCGTTCCGCGGTCTTCGCGCCCTCCTCGCCAGTATCCCAGGTGTAGCTAACGCCGACCGCGAGCTTCGTGCCGTCGCTGTTGAATGCCACAGATGGAATGGCAGAATGATAACGCGGGTACTGGCGAAGCCGCTTTTTGACTTTGTGGTCCCAAATAGAGACGGTGCCGTCCGAGCCCGCCGACGCGAACGTGTTATAGCTGTGGTTCCGTGAATTTATGCAACACGCAAGAAGGGCGACCGGGAGAGGGAGCGTACATGGGATGGAAGGCGAGCGCGTTGACGGGCCAGACGTGGTCGACCTCGTCGATCGTCTGCCGGTGGCATTTGAATGCGTACTTCTTGTCCTGGATCTCTGGGCTGGGGTCGAAGTACTCCACGGCTATCCGGCCTTCTACCGAGGCGGTCGCATACCCTGCCATGTCGCGAAGAGGTGAGAACCTGTGCTGAGCCAGACAGAAAGCAACAAACCCTGCCCATCAATCATGCACGCCAGCGCCCGCGTCATGAACTTCAAACTGCTCTCTCGCGTCTGCTCCGGTTTGTCCATCTTCCGAATGTCGTAGATGTGGATTAGCCGGCTCGCCATCGCGACCACGAGGTGGTTGTTGACAGTGTCCATGAAGTAGACGCGCTCCGGGAGGTCGTGTGACGATTGCTGCGCCGTCGAGGCGCGTGGGTCCCAGAAACGCACAGTCCGGTCCCATGAACCAGAGATGACAGTGTCTTCAAAGCAGCTTCAGTCGTCATGTGTAAGCATATATCACGAGAATACGCACTAGCTTCCCGCGAATGGCATATACTCGATATCGAGTCTGCATGCTGCCCGAGGTTGTAGATCTTCTCCGTCTCCAGCTCTAGCCTAGACCACCCGGTTAGTCGAATCCGTGATAGTCTTCGCGACGGTTGGTGTACGCACTCTCTAACCGACGTATCCAGCCCCCCACTATACGCATGCGACGCATCTGAGAAAGCGATGGACAACACAGCTGCTCGATGATCGAACTTTGCCCTCTGTTCGTTGGATGCGATGTCATAATAGCGTACAGTCTGCACGGTGCTACTTCAGGATATGCTGAACAAGACAAGTAGATACGAGGGACAACAGTGGCGTACCGCGTCCCATGACGATACTAGCAATTGGTGCGCGTTTGTAGGTGAGAAGCGCACACTTGAAATACTGTCGAAGGGCGGAGATGCAAGTTCCAACTGGTCTGCAGCAATGTGAGAAAGTGTATAGAGAGAAACAGTTTCATGTGGCTTACCAGACATCGTTTTGAGCTCAAAGCAGTGATAGCTCGCGACAGCAGCGACAGCTCGCGACAGCAGTCGATAGCTTGCAGAAAGCAGAGGAAGGGGTAATGAAAGACACAAATCGACACTGAAAGACACTGCAGCGCAAAGTTAAACAACACGTGTTCTAAACCACCCCGCACGTGATCTCAGCGCGTCAATGCATCAACGCGACGCTCTTGGAGTTTCAGGCTTTCAGGGTGAGTTTTGTGGCTGTAGAAGCTTCGTCGAAGGAGTTGAAGCTCGCAGATGTGCCTGTCTTACCATGATTGTTTATTCAAACATATTACTGTTTTTTCCAAAAGCTTCACTCTCTGTCGCTCCTGATACCATTGATTCCGCAGTGACTCTCACCACCGTGAGAGTCCCACATCGATTTCTGTTTGTACACAACATGTACGGGACTCGTGGTTGTGTGGAGCTACAAATCAGTGTCCGAGCATGCAATACAAGTCATCATATACCGCACAAATGCTTCATTCTACCTTCTGTCGCGAGAACTGAAATATAAAAAATCAGATAAGTTAAGTCTCCAAGAACTGACATGACGACTCACGAGCGTAACCACAGTCCCATCTTCCAATTTCTCTTTCCTTGGCACGAGCTCAAATCCAAAGACATGGGGCAGAACCACTCTCCAGACAGCCCAATACGCGACACCTGCAAAGACAATCCCGATGCCAACCAGGCAGTACAAATAATACGGAAGAGGCGGTGTGTCACCAACGCCGCCCGGAGGTCGCAGGAATGGTATCACAAGGACTGGTGATGAATTGTAGTTGCCGGTCAGCGTGGATGTGAGAAGAAGCGACGTACGGATGACGTTCGATGCGAGGAAGAGGACGGCCAGAGGCCACCAGACTAGAGTTGTTGATAAATCAGAAGCCCCACGTGCGAGAATCGACGTGCGTACCTTTGAATGGACGTGGAAGTTCTGGTTTCTTCCATCTAAGATAGAAAAGACCCTAGTGGTACGACGATCAATCTTATCTTACGGACAGAACGTAGACGCAACGCACAATGATGACGAATAGGTCAATGATCTGCAGCGGGTATCCTTGAATGTCTAGGATGAATGGGTAGGCGACGTTCGGCGGCGGAGCGAGTAGAACGATGACCTGCGGCCATTGCGTCAGCAGAATTCGGCGCGTGGGACCTTCTTTGGCTTACTGAAGGGATGAGAAGAACGATCAATCCAGGTAGTGGAGACTTTCCCGTTGGCCAATTAGATGCCCAGAAGCGATTGCCGAAAGGAAGTGGGATGCCTTCTTTGGCAAGCTCTTGAATGATACGCGCTGAGGAGAACGTCTGCTCGTAGATTGGTGACTAGATACCACGGCGTTATGCGGTGTACGCACCACGGTGATAACGTTCTTAATAAACGTGTAAGACGATGGACAGTTTTATGGATCACAGAGAAGGACTCACTCTGGAGCGTGCATGACAGAAGTGTGGCAGAGGTGAATACTCAAAGATTCAGAACGAGGTTTCAGACCTACCCAATAGAGCTTGAAACGATAAGATCGACCACCAGACGCAAGTGGATATATAGACTTCTCACCTCAGCGCGATGAACACAGTCAACGCCTTCTGCGCAGTCTCTCCAAAGACGTTGTTGAAGAACAAAGACGCGACCGTGACACCAGAGTCCAAGATTTCCTCTTTCGTCGCCACACTAGTTCGCTCGATTCAGAGATAAGATCAACATGGAAGCCGCTCAGAAGACCCACGCAAAGAAAGCGATATTCGCGAACATGTAAAGAGCGGAAGTGATTGCGAGACCGAGCGGGCCAGCGATCTTGAGCGTCCGGACGGGGGTCTTGACCTCGTTCAGCACGTAATTGACGTTGTTCCATCCTTCATAGGCGTAGAGGACCTTGAACATTGCTGTCGCGTACTGAGAAGAAAAAATTGGTGACAATTCTGCAGGGAAATTTGGTGATACAGACGTCATTACTGCTACGAGAGCTTCCGGCGAACGCGTCTCGGAAGTTGGCATGCGGATCCTTGATGCGAGTCTTCCCGGACAGAACCACCCAGCCTAAGGGTAAAATGTAAGCCTCTGCTATGCATATAGCTCAACTGATCGTATTCTTGCTCACCGGTGACGACGATAAATAGTAGTATGACGATCTTGAAAAGGCTCAGGATCTGTGCAATTGAAATGAGAGAGGAGGACGCATTGCGATGGACAGTCCCACATTCATGAGGTATATTCCCAATCTCGGAGTCAGGCCATGCAGGAAAGTGACGAAGAAGAGGGCTACGGAGTAGTAAGGCTTTGAATAATCAAGATTGACAAGAAATTCTCACCGCCCAAGCCGATGCCGCGCAATGTCCAGAGACTTGCGTCATGCCCTGCCGCAATAACGATACTAAACTCGGTTAAGCGGTCCCCATCGGTAAAGTGATATATCTCGGAGGCGGATCTCGTACTTTTGGGCGAAGACCTACCTAATCAATCAGCCGACGTCGTGTAGAAAGAACAAAATTGCGCTCACCAGACACCCATCAGCCGTGAAGCCCAACAAGATGGCGTTCGCGGCGAAGACGACTGTGGCAAGGTACCGAGGTCTCTTATAGACTGCTTCTAGATACACCTTCTCGCCGCCCGAGCGGGGAAACATCGTCCCGAATTCGAGCCAAATGAACAAACCGCAGAAGGAGAGGAAGAAGCCAACAAGCCAGACCATGAGCGACGCGCCGACGGAGCCAACGGACACGAGGATCGACGCTGGAGTGGAAAAAATGCCTGTCCCAATGATGCATCCGACACTGATATGGAGTCGAGATTGTAAGCCCTTGTTCCCGAATGGAGATACAAAGGAGACCACATACATCAACAGAGTACAAGTGAAGACACCCAGATGGCGTCCCATCCCACCGGCGGCGTCTGAAGGTAGCGTGACAATTGCAAATCAAAGGCATCCATGTCGTTGCGCTCACCTTCGTCGACACTGAGCCCTCCGGGACCCGTATTAGAGTCTTCCGCGACCAGCGATTCCACTGAAACATCGGCCGAGCTCTTCTCCTCGTGCACTGTCAATGCCAAGTCAGTCTCCTCCGGTATCGGGGAGATGCTCTGCACCACATTCAGGCGTCTCGACGCCGCTTGAAGTGGAGGCATGGCGGAGGAGAGAGATCGAAACTGCACACCGCATGTGCTCCGCACCTTTATAGCTCGGCGGCGCTGCACTGACATCAAGAAGCACACGACCCGGATGGCGAAGGACCCGTTAAGCTCACTATCGCCACTGATGGCGACATCGAGAAGACGCGACGCCCGAGAAAAAATGAAGGAATCCGTACTCCAGGGCCGGATGTACGCGTGTGGCGAAGAGATGGAAGACCGGCTATAGGACCGATCAGCTGTTCGCGTGAGTTGTCTTCGAACGACAGAAAATTTCAATGAAAGAAGGGGGAGCTTCACGTTCTTCAGTCATGATCCTATTCTTTGACGATGTGTGCCGTATGCTGAGACGAATTGCCATTCAGCAAGTGTCATGCTGCCTGCTGATTTGATATGGATACTCAGCGGAGACCCCCTCCTCTCTCTTTGTATCAGCCTCACTCGTGCCCTTGACGCTCGTGCGCCGCGTGTCTCGCATGGTTTGAACATCTTCTGAGGCTTCGGATCAAGCCAAGCTTCGCGCTTCAGTCTGATCATGAAGGATGAGATTATAAGAGAAGATAGTCGAATGTGGGTGTATTGGCTGTAACATCGAGGACGAGTCCAGACGTTCTCCCACATGCTCACACTTTGTCCAGCGGAGGTGTTTCGATTCGAGCAAAGGTGCGGCCAGGTGCAACAAGATGAGAAGAAAAGATAGATTTTGGTGAGCTCCGAGTCGCCAGAAAGGTCAAAGAGTGGTCAAGGAAAGTCAGAGACCGCGAATGTCTGCACACGTGATATGCCCGTTTAGTCACCGACCTTCACCGACTCAGTCAGAACGTCTTGCCGAGATTCTGCCGCCTCTCCTTCAGCGATCTTCGTCTTCCAGTGACGCTGTCGGACACGCTGTTGGGGCGTTTGACTCCTCTTGCTCCTCTTGCTCTTCAATTCGTAGTTTTCGCAGAATCTAACACCTTTCAACCCGCCGGGACGTATAAAGCGACCTCTCTCATCGGGAACAAAGTGTGCCAGGCCATACGTGCTCGTAGACCACTTTCCATCGCGTAGTCCGGGTCGTAGAGAAGAGATTGCCTGACAGCGTCCCCTGTAGCTGGAAGGGCAAGATCAAAGGCATTTCGATACCTAACTACCGTGGTTACGGTTCACTCCGCAGTTGCGTGCCCTCTATGGCATTGACAATGGGGCTTGCGAGAAAGCGGACGATTACCGCAGCTCGGCCACGGCCAAAACGAACAACGCGAGCTGAGTCGAGGACGCAGGGGCGGAAGGGGAGCGCTGAGATCACCGCACACAACGCCAGACGGAAGGGTCGGGGTCTACGTGGAATCGACAAAGCGAGAGCGCGTTGAGGTTCCCAAAGTCGCGGCACGGCGCGTGCACGCGCTCCGCCGCGACTGCAACTTAACGAGGTAGAGCAGCCTTCCTGACATTGCCCGCAGGGCTTCTATAACAAAACAGAGAACATCCTATCATTGGTGAACCCTCTTAGCATACATATCCGTAAGGGGGCGTGTGGCTAACGCTGATCACAGGGTACTCCGTGCGACCATGTCCCCACATCGCCCTCAGCTGCGCGATGAACCCACTAATGCCGAGGTGAATGGCGTTCTGCGGGCGCCAAGGCAGCCGCGGGACGATGGACAGGCGCTCCCACTCCATCAGCGTCAGAATAACGTACGTGCTGCTGTCCATCGGGCTGCCCCAGTGCTCCATCGGGCGCAGCGCGGCGATGAGCTGCTGCGGGGTCAGCGGCACGTCCGCGATGTGCAGCACGCCGACGAACTGCTCGATCATGGCGGGGTCCGGGACGGTCCCGCCGCGGAAGGAGAGCGCGGGCGGCGAGTGCTCGGAGGGGTCCGACACGGTGTAGACGAACGCGTCGTCGGCGATCTGGAGGTTCCGGGTGGACGTGAAGAAGAGGGACCAGAGCGGGACAGGCCGGCGGCGGCGGACGCCGTAGTCGTGGAACACGATGCCGATGCTCGTCAGGGGAGTGGGAGGAGGCGCGGCAGGGTGGGAGCGGCCCACAGAGGGCCTGGAGGAGGTCGAGTGTGAGTAGTGAGCCATTGCGGGTGACTGAGAGAGGTTCGATGGGTGGAGAGGTGAATGAAACTGGTGCGTTAGCGTCCGGAGTTGTGCTTGAGGAGTTTTTAAAGGCCCTCGAAGAATCGTGTCCCGTCCACGCGCGTGTCGGTGTGCCACATGCCACGCGTGGACAACCAGCATTTCCCCATTGTGAGCTACTGGAGTTGTGGACTGTGGTCGCAAACGTATGGCTTTGACAATGGCGCGGCTTGCGGGAAAACGCACAATTAGCACAGCGGTCAAGCTGAGCCAGGGACGGCAGTGTCGTGACCCGGTCAAACGGCGAAGGAGGGGCGGCGAACTGAGGGAACGATACATGCGACGAGGGTCCGTGTAAGCGTCTGTAAGCGTGCTGGGGTCGCGCTCTTTCGGGGCAGGCGCGTCGTCCGGGGCGCGGAGGGAGTGGTGCAGGATGGATAGAGGAGCTGGCGGTGGCTCGATCACTAGTACTTACGTTGGATAACCGGGGTATATAGTTAGGATGTGCACGGGCGGCGTATAAATGGAAGACGGCGTAAACCTCCTCCCACACAGCCTACGCCCGACAGCTCATTCTGGTCGGCGAGGTCTTCGTATCCAAAGGATCCATCATGCCTATCCTCCGACTTCGCTCAAGGGTGGGTGCTCGACTTGTCGAGCGCCGTGTCTTCATCATTCTTTTTTTCTTACCTACTAGCTCGGCCTGCTACTCGAATATCGATTGGAATGGCAAGTTCTTTAGTGACTGCCTAGGAACAGCGCTGTAATCCCTGCTTTGCACGTATAGCTTGTACATAACCTGAATACCTGATACCCAACCCTTACCTGTACAAATATACGTTCGTTGTCCTCCATCCTCTATGAAGTTCGGACTTGTGAGACTGAAAGCATAGAGTTGGGCGCGGCGCGGCTACTACAAAGGCCACGTAAAGAGTGCGGACGACAAATGCATCAGCCTTGCCGTGTAGGAGATACATATTCTCTCGGCGTCGCTGCATTGGCGATAACCGCAGAGGCGTACCACGCACGCCCCCGCTCGGGCAGGTCCTCGCGTTCGAAGATGATCCAGGAATAACAAGCGCTTGAGGATGGTCGAGTAGCAGAGAGACAACTGACAATGCAGTGTATCGCGCTAGGCTCCGTCCAGGCCGGCGCGGATGCGGCGGACCACACAACATTCGTTCGAATTCCTAGGCTAGGGTATCGGACTTCTCGTTTATCCTAGTCGTAAAGGAGTCAGACGCCTGACGCGGTCTGGAGAGGAATTTGAACAGACCTCCAAAAGCAACTGGCGTGCGCCTACAGTGGGATTAGTGAAACGCCACGATGAGAGCGGGGCGGGAACTTAGTGCTAGATGGGCGAACTGACATAAAACGCAGCTTCAAGTCGGCGCGTCGGCGCGACGCGCAGGGGCGCGCGCATTTATGATTTTGATTTTATATCCTATTGGGGATACCCCAAAAACGACATGAACATACCAGTACGGACACTGACAAATTAACATGATCGCCTTTTGCTTTTCGTAGCTGTCCCCGATCTGTCGATTTCCATGCGCTCACTCTCGGATTAGGTCACCGTCGACCACGGAGGATAAGTAGGACCGACGGTGGGCGAGAGCGCGGCACACGCACCAAGGGTAACCTACGAGCTGCGTCCCCTTGGTCTCGCGTCGACGCTAACAGAGAGTCTGGAGTACGCGAACGTGTCGTCGGCCCGTCATCGTAGTCGAGGGATGGGGGCACCTAGACGTAGATGTCGATGAGCCAATGCACAAGAAAAGAGGATAGGAACGACGGGAAGGAGTTGTATACTAAGAAAGCCAGCCGTGAACATATACATGAGCATATCTCAGCCGCGGAGTTCGTTGAGCAGCTGCCATCGCCGTTTGAAAACGCGCATGGCAAAGGGGAACGAGCGAGAAGGTGAAGGGGGGAAGTAAAGACGACGCACCGAAAGGACGTCCGCCGCGCCTCCGACACATGCACAGCCCGTCTTCGACTTGCACAAGTGAGCCAGCAAAATGTCTTCGGGATACACGTCAGAAAACGCGGCGTCAAGGCTGTCCGGGTATTCGAGCAATGGGAGCGGGCTTCATTTATGAGTTCACAGTATGTTGGGATCTAACGCTGGACGACTGTATAAAGGGCGAAATTATGGCGCACTGTGCGCGTACGGGATGTCGTTGAAGATCGTGTGATGGCTGTGGGGAGAGAGCCACGAGGTCTCGAGGTCGTCGGAGGAGTTGAGCAAGAGTTGAGGGCGAGGAGGTCTGACAGGGTCTGACTCGAGGTTGTCGAGTAAAGGCAAGACGTCAGGCGCGTGACGACTCCGAGTCGAGCTCCTACGCCTGTGCCAGGCCTGTGCAGTGTCTTCCTCCTCACATTTTCCATTCCGCTCTTTCCGTCGTTCGATGCCCCGGACGCATTTGCGACGATCGAAATTTGGTCTATTGACTTGTGTTCTGGGACACAATATCTCCGACAAGAGTGCCTATCCGAGTGGGACAGGACGAGACGATCGGCTTGTCACTGGTGCGTTCGCGTCCCGCACTTCTCGCCTACCGGCGTCTCATGGAGCACACGCTAGCTGCCGTCATCTCTCACTGCTGCTTTCTTCGACTACTCGACATTCGCTCACCTAGATGTGGGCGGCTCGCGGCGGTTTGCTCAAGCATGACACTGTCCTGAATCAGTGCAGTCTCTCTGTCCTGTAACAGGAGCTACTTGGTGAGTTATCTCCTGTGCATCTGTTGCTCGGCGCGATCTGTTCTGTTTCTGCGTACGTCGATCATGTCATCGGCCACTCGCATCTCTCCTCCTTTGGTTTCGTCTGCGTTTTGTCGACCGTGAACTCTCCGGGTTACGCGTCTCGCAAGCTGGCCGAACAGCGCCGCATGCTTTAGACGGGCGGCAGGCGAACAGTGCTCGCACGCGTCTCTACCTCTGGCACATGCAGCACTAATCGTTCTTTCAATTCGTCACTTCGCCAGGTCGCCTCTCCTTCGCTGTCTGGCCGTCACGACGACCATTCTTGATCTAGCTCATGTTGTTTGCTTTGGCCGCCAATGTCAAAGCTAGACGCTGTGATCCACAGTCCACATAGGGAGAAGCTCACAATAAGGCGAAATGCCGCTTGGGCGCGTGTGGCATTGTTGTGGCCGCGGCACGCATCCGCGCTTGGACGGGACACAGATTGCCGAGGGCCTTTAAAAGCTCCTCGTTCATGATCCCGGAGGCCAACGAACCAGTGCCACTCACCTCCCCTCTATTCACCCATCGGACGTCCTTCACCCCAATGGCTCACTACTCGAAACCATCCTCCTCCAGGGCCTCTGCGGCGCCCCCTCCCACCCCCGTGACCCGCATCGGCATCGTGTTCCACGACTACATCGTGTACCGCGGCAAGATCGCCCCGCTCTGGTCTCTCTTCCTCACGGCGGCGCAAAACCTGCAAGACGCCGACGACGCGTTCGTCTACACCGTGTCGGACCTCTTCACGCCCGGCGCGAACACGCTCTCCTTCCGCGGCGGGACGATCCCGGACCCCGCGATGATCAAGGATATCATCGGCATGCTGCACATCGCGGACGTGCGGTCGCCGCCGCAGGCGCTCATCGCGGCCCTGCGCTCGCCGGAGCACTGGGGGCACCCGATCGACAACAGCAAGTGGGTGCTGCTGACGCTGCTGAACTGGCAGCAGCAGTCGATCATCCCGCCGCTGCGGTGGGGGACGCAGAAGGAGCTGTTGCGAGGCATCACGGAGAGTGTGGAGCGGCTGCGGGGCATGTGGGGACAGCCTGGCGTGACTGGGTTCCCTGTGATAAGCATCAGTAACTAGTAGCGCGGATTTTCCACTGATTAGATACTCTTTACTCGTGGTGGGCCCTTCGCAGGCCTCGTCACGCAGCGCCTTGTAGAGTACGCCCGTCAGTGCTCGGCGCGGTTGCAACTGTACGCTCTGCACACGCACACCAATCACCGTCCTCCTAGTAAACGCGCTACTCCGCTGGGCGAGCACATGCATAATTCCATATGTCCGCCCCGGTTGCCCCCTCGGCATTAGTGGGTTCATTGCGCAGCTCAGGGCGATGTGGGGACATGGTCGCACGGAGTACTCTGTGATCAGCGTTAGCCACACGCCCCCTTACGGATATGTATGCTAAGAGGGTTTACCAACGATAGGATGTTCTGTGTTCTCTGTAGAGGCCCTGCGGGCAATGTCGCGAAGCCTGTTCCACGTCGGTCAGTAGGCGGCGCGCGTGCACGCGCCGGGCCGCGGCTTTTGGAACCTCAGCGCGCTCTCGCTTTGTGCACCCCACGTAGAACCCGACCCTTCCGTCTGGCGTTGTGTGCGGTGATCTCAGCGCTCCCCTCCCGCCCCTGCGTCCGCGACTCAGCTCGCGTTGTTCGTCTTGGCCGTGGCCGAGCTGCGGCAATTGTCCGCTTTCTCGCAAGCGGTCCCATTGTCAACGCCGTCCACAGTCCACATACGGACTTCGAGTAACGCACAACAATGCCGCTCGTGGCCGTGGCACACAGACACGCTTGGGCGGGACGCACAGATCGCCGAGGGCCTTTAAAAGCTCGTCGTTCGCGGACTCAGAGCCCAACGAATCGACACCACTCACCGCCCCCTTCTCACCCATCTAACTTTCTTACTGTTCCATCACCCGCAATGGCGCACTACTCGCACTCGACCTCCTCCACGCCCTCCGCGGCCTCTCCAGCACCCATGACCAGCATCGGCATCGTCTTCCACGAGTACCCCCGGATGTACGGCAAGGTCAACGCGCTCTGGTCGCTCGTCCTCTCGACGACCCCGGACTTCTGCGGCACCACCGACGCGCTCGTCTACACCTACGCCGACCTCGCCACCCCCGGCGTGCAACAGCCCACCTACCGGCGCGGGCCCGTCCCGGACGTTGCGCTGCTGGAGCACCTCATCGGCGTGCTGCACGTCGCGGACGTGCCCCTCCCGCGGCCCATGCTCGCCACGCGCCTGCTCGCGCGCGAGCTCGAGGAGGAGCAGCGGCTGCGCGCGACCGACAACCGCCTGTGGCTTGCGCGCACGCTGCTCGAGTGGCAGCGGCAGGGGCTCGTCCCGCCGCTGCGCTGGCGCAACCAGCAGGACCTGCTGAGGGGCATCGCGGACTGTGCGGACTGTGCGCGGGGGATGTGGGGCCGGCCTCTGCCAGAAGGAAGGTGGTTTCCTGTGACAACCATGTACAGCTAGTGTCGGTTTGTAAGAGTGGCTGGATATAGCGTGAATGTACCGAGGATCGGATGTTCTGTATTTTGCATGGGCCGCGCGAGTTTTGTCGGGAAGCGTTGAGCGCATCGGGCTGTGGTCGACGTCGTTGCAGTTGTCCGGGTGAGTCTCCTGCGGGGCAGGCCAGCGAGTGGCACGGGCGGTACACCTCGCACCCGTTCTCGTCTCAGAACCATCATCTGATGATATGTCTCATACAGCTATGGTGACGAGGGAGCAAGCCACAGTATTGATACACGAGAAATGGGACCAACCTGTCGCGACAAGAAAGACGAGCAAGTGGAGACGTGACACACTACCATCAATCCATTGCCGGAACAACAGTAAGATGGGCGCTCTTCAATTTTCCAGTCAGACGCTCTAATAACTCTTCGGAGCTTCCCGTCGAAGTTCCCGTCCTTGCAGCATTGTTGCAAACTGCAGCTATCGCAAGGGCCTTCTTGAGAGAGGATGACTGCCTACGAGCGTTGCTTGCAAAGAAGGACTTGAGAGTTTTGTCGTTAAGAATAGGATAAGGATTGGTCTGTTACTAGGCGGTCGATGAAGCCAGATTTCAAAAAGTCGCGAGCTGGCGCATGGGCTTCAGACTCTGCGCCGCTCGTGTCGCGTCGTACACCATTCACGTGTGATGCGCGCCCTTGCGTGCAACGAAGTCGTCGAGGGCTAATGCGTGTTTTGTGGTAGAGTTGCCAAGCTTGCGTATGCGGAAGGAAGGGAAGTCCGAGAGGCGCGGAAACATCATGGCTTGCGGGTACATACCTGTACATACCGTAGGATATATAGCCTGAGGATAGGATAGGACAGGATAATACACCGCTGTGGCGTGGGAAAAGCTCAAGTGCTTTTCGCACACTGAATCTGGCGCGTAAAAAGTGCGCGAAAAGGTCCTTTATTTACACTCACTTGCAAGGGAGAATGACGGCGTTCCCATCCTCCAACACTCTCCCTTTCTTCCTCAACCACTGTTGCCTTGCTCAGCTCGCTCGACTCAGCTCTACCAGTCCTTTTGCTCATCTCATCTGAATAAACCACCGATCTACCATGTCTAATTCGGTTGATAACGCCGCTGGCTACAGTGCGTTTCTTTTTCTTCCTGTAGTTCTTCGACGTGGCTCATCCCTTTCTTTCTTTATCCACGCAAGGAAGATAGCCCTCCCGCTCGCCAGGACCTCGAATCTTGGGTCAACACTTCCGATTTCGATGATACCTGCGATCGTAAGGCCAAGGAGCTCGCTCTGGCTTCGTCTGGCGAAGGCGACTTGTCGGACGATGCTCATACTCTCTGGTCCTCTTCCGACAGCAACACCAGCGCCACCACCGCCGACACGGACTCTCACGAAGTCTCGAAGCTCGAAGCTTACTACTACTACAACGGGATCGGTCCCAAAGGCACCCATCCTCGTCTCATCTACCGCGACTCTGCCGACAAGTTCGAAGAACCGACTGGGCCAGAGACGTATGTTCGCCAGATGCGCCTTGTTGACGTGCCTGGACACCACGAGTTCGCCAAGAAGGGGCTGTGGGATAAAACTCGCGACTGGGTACGTGGTCTTTGACATTGTTACAGTGATCCTTTTAGGCTGACTCTCTTCGTTTTCAAGATTGAGAAGTTCCTCCTCAAGCAGGACATCCGAGTTTCGTCCATCGACCTTGTCATGTTTACCTGGCTCGAGAAGCTGGCGGATCGCGAGCTCGAGTCCGAGGACGAAGAGGAGGATGGGGAGGATACGAGGGCGGATGAGGGGCAGGAGGAGGAGGATTTCGATGCTGCCTTTGTTGCTCTCACCGTCGGTAAACCCACCAAGCCCCCTGCCGAAGATGGAAAGAGGGTCTACTCTAACCCCACCATCTGGATCGAGGCCTTGCCCGAGACGCTCAACGGTGCTCGTGCTTTCGCGTTGACCACTGACATTCGTGCCCATCTCGACGGTCTCCAGCTCACCCAGAGGGTTGATATCGCGTTCCGCGAGTCCGTCGCCCGCTCTTACTTTGGCAGCGGACCAGCTCTCTTCCCGCCTGCTGAGACCAACGATCCTCTCCAAGCCTTCATCGACAACGTCTCCGTCGTCCACAGCCTCACGATTTCCGGTCGAAAGACCACGATGCAAGGCACCCTAGGCCCCTTCTTCCAGCATGACGGTGAACTCTACGCTCTCACATGTCGTCACAACCTGTTCATGTCCGACGATGGCAACGCACAGTATCGATACAACAGTACGTCTTCTTATCTCTTCGATCATTGGAAGACTAGCCTTACTGACTCTCTTGCTTTACAGCTTCTGCTCCTAGGCGTGACGTCGTCGTGATGGGCAAGCTTGCCTTTGACAGCTACGTCGACTCGGTCCAGGCCCATATCGGCACTCTCAACGAGACAACCAAGACTCTCAAGGCGCTCATCAAGACCTTTACCGAACGTGTGCAGCAGCAGATCAATCTCCCGACGTCGCAGCACAGGCTCGATGAGAACGAGGCCGAACTCGTCAAGATCAACAGGAGGATCGTCGAGTTGAAGCAATTCTACGTCACGTTGTCCAGGAAATGGAGTAAGTTGAGCGATCGCATCATCGGCCACATCGTTTGGGCACCTCCCATCGCCGCCGGTGTTGGTCCCAACCGCTTCACCCAGGATCTTTGCGTCGTTCGGCTCTACAAGCCCAAGTTCCTCACATTCATGGGCAACGTGCTTAGTCTCGGTGCGAGTTTATTTATTTATTTTATCTACTCTTTTCAACTTTGCTGATTCGATACGTTCTTCTCCTCCTTTAGGACCCGAAATCAGCCCCGAAGACTTCAAACGTCTTATGTACGAACACATTCATGTCCCCTCGGAGTTCAAATATCCACCCCACGGTCTTCTTCCCATGCGCGACATGCTCAGCGCGAACGACGTCAACAATCCCAACAGCTTGGACTCCCAGGGCGATCGTATCCGCCGCGTTATCAAGCGTGGCTTTACCACCAACACCACCGTGGGCACTCTCTCTCGTTTCATCTCTTTCGTGCGCAAGTACAACATCACCGGCACCCTCGAGTCCCTCGAGCTCGCTATCCTTCCCCACGAGAACGTCACGGGCACGTACTCCAAGGGAGGCGACTCTGGCGCCATGTGTGTCTCTGCGACTGGCGCGTACGTCGGTAAAGTTAGTGGTGGAACCAACAAGGGTACGGATGGGTCCGACATCACTTATGCCACTCTCTTCGAGTACGATTGGGACCTTATCCTCGAGGAGTTCCCCGGTGCCAACCTTTACTGGGACGACATCCCCGCCTTCATTGCTGCCATGCCTGACTAGGTGAGTTTCGCCGTTTTCCGCTATCATATCGACTGCAACTGACAACAACTCTTACTTCTTTCGTAAGGTGGCAACTCGGCTCTTGGACGACTTTCGTCCTCAAACCGTCTGCGAATTGGTTTTCCTGTCTTGTAAACCCCCACGCTCGTTGACAAGTTGTGTGACTCGTTCTGTCGTCTCGGTTCTCGTCTCTATCTGTCGGATTGTGTTTCTTGTTTGCGAAGATAAGGTAGCCTTGATCCTTGGTCGGCTGAAAGGGTGAGTCTTCTGTCTTCCTCTTCGTATTCGAATCTTATCACTGATGACGCACGCTTGCAGCCTGGGCATTGATCGAGTCGTTCCACGGCACCTTCTTCTGCATCCTCTTCACATCCCTTATGCGCTTTTTTTTTCTTGACTCTGAATATCCACCACTCATCCACTTCCCCGCGACTGTTTTTCTTCTCATCCCAATTCCATACCGTCCTTCAGTGGCAGTGATCACGTCGCGCGACGCACGTAGCGGCGGCGCGTTCGCGTCTCCTTCATTCAATAGAGGTCTTGGCCCAATTTGAGCGCAAGGCAGCCTCTCCATTTTTGGGACATTTATTCATCTGTTCATATACATCCATCATCAGCGGTCGTAGGGATAGCTCAAACATCCGACTCGTCTTCGTTGATAGCGTTTCATCATTCTGCCTTGCGTCGAGAGAACTGCGAGGAACTATGGTCAGCACGATTCTCCTCAAAATTCGTCTCGGCACTCACTGAGGTAAAGACAGTCCCGTCCCCGAGCTCTTCCTTCTTTGGCACGAGCTCGTAACCGAACATCCACGGTAGCACCAAGCGCCATACCGCCCAATATGCAACTCCAAAGAAGACGACACCGATCCCAACGAGGCAGTACAAGTAGTACGGGAGCGGAGGCGTGTCGCCGACGCCGTTGGCAGGTCGGAGGAACGGCGCTACCAGGACTGTCAAGAAGTTCATCTCATGAGTCGATGCGAAGACAACGCGGTGGAAAGCAGGATGCTCACGGAAGACGGCTGCGGCAAGGAAGAACATGGCAAGAGGCCACCAGACTAACAAAGCATATAATTCGTCAGCTCCATGACAAGAATAATCGATGGCTGCTGACCTTTGAACGGTCGGCGCAGATGTGGTTTCTTCCATCTGAGGTAGAGAAGACCCTGGTGACAAGATATCGTCGTCAGATGAACACGTCATAGCAGAGAATGAATATAAGACTCACAATGACTACAAAGAGGTTGATGATTTGCTGTGGATATCCTTCAACGTCAAGGATGAAAGGGTACGCGACAGCGGGTGGCGGCGCGATGATGACAATTACCTAGTGCACAGTAGAGCAAGCTCGCGTCAGTCTCGACTACCTACAGATACACGTACACTCACAGATGGGATTAGATGAACGATCAATCCCGGCAAGGGAGACTTATCCGTTGGCCAATTTGATGCCCAGAAGCGGTTGCCAAAAGGAAGCGGAATTCCTTCCTTCGCGAGTTCTTGGTTCACGCGTGCCGCAGCAAATGTCTAGACTCCTGTAAGACTGTGTCTATGTCAAGACAGAACGCCTACGCACGGACGTAATCACATTCTAGGTCGAGAGGTCAATAAAGACGACCACAAGAGAGAGGTAAGACACTCACCCTGAAAACGAAAAGGTGCGCACAATTGAGATGTTAGGAGAATGAATAGAACATGCGTCTGCGACGCACCCGAGCGCGCTATGATGGAAGAAAGAAGTCAGGTGTCCGGTATAAATAACGAGATGGATCAACGGGCATACCTCAACGCAACAAAGACCGTTAACGCCTTCTGCGCCGATGTTCCAAAGACATTCTTGAAGAATAAAGAAGCTACCGTCACGCCCGACTTCACAATCTCTTGTTTCGTCGAAGCCCTGAAGCGGTGATCAGTTTCGCTCTCCAGAAAAGAACTTGAAACGCACGAGAAATATGCAACATTCGCCAACAGGTAGAGAACGGATGTCAATCCGAGGCCCAACGGACCAGCGATCTTGAGCGTCCGTACGGGGTCTCTGATATCGTTCATGACATAGTTAACGTTCGACCAACCTGAGTAGGCGAAGAGGACTTTGAATGTTGCTGTCGCATACTACGGTGTGCAATGTATCAGATCACGTCACCATTGTATGCTGAAGACTCACATCATTGCCGCTGTGAGAGCTTCCCGCAAACGCATCGCGGAAATTGACATGAGGATCTTCAATGTGTGTCTTTCCCGAGAGGACGACCCATCCTGGTCCGAGCAGAGATATGAAGCAAGAGGGCGCAGCAAAATAAGTTAACGCTTACCAGCGATCACGATGAAGATCAGGATGAATATCTTGAACACGCTCAAAACCTAAAATACTTTGATATTAGAAACAGGACATCAGCGAGCAGTTATCGCACATTCATGAGGTAAACACCGAGCCGTGGTGTGAATCCATGCAGGAATGTTGTGAAGAAGATGACTATATATCGCGATTAGGATCTACCTTCTGCGACATGCATGTTTCACAACATCACCTCCCAACGCAATGCCGCGCACCACCCAACGATCCGCAGAGTGACCGGCCGAAACCAGAATGCTGATAGCGTCAGTCATGTCAGCCACAACGGAGTCTTCGGCATATTGTCCTTACTTCTGCGCAAATACCTGTGACGATGGTTTGAGATCAGCTGACTACTGAGTAGGGAGAGGATAGACTCACCAGGCAGTTCGACGAACTGAAGCCCAATATGATCGCATTCGCCGCGAAGATCACGGTGGCCAGATACTTTGGCTTCTTGTAGACCACTTCAAGATAGACCTTCTCTCCACCGGAGCGCGGGAACATTGTGCCGAATTCGAGCCACACGAAGAGCCCGCAGAAGGAAAGTACGAAGCCAAGCACCCAAAGCATGAGCGACGCCCCGACGGAACCAACAGAGCCCAGGATCGAGGCCGGAGTAGAAAAAATACCAGTCCCGATGATGCGCCCGACGCTGAACAGATTATGAAGGCTGTAGAGGGGACAAAGGGGTGTGTTACGTACATGAGAAGAGTGCAGCTGAAGATACCCAGGTGGCGACCCATGCCTCCCGCAGTATCTGCGAAGTTCGAGCATATAGTCAGACCTGTCATTTATGATAGCAAGGAAATGCGCACCTTCCTCAAACGTCAAACCACCTGGAGTAGTATCATGATCGACATCGAGGAGGTTCACGTCGATTTCCGAGCTCTTCTCGACAGAGTCGCGTTTCTCGCTCCGAGCTAACGCGTCGGGGGCATCGCCGCCTGTCCTGGCGCGGCGGAACGTCGAGAGAAAAGTCGACATCGTGTGTGAGCGGGGGAAGTAGGCACATCTACCTTGAACTTCAAGCCTTTTATACGAAGCTTGAGTCGTTTTAGCATCGAAGCAGACATGCGTGAGAAGGAAGCGCCAAGCTCACGATAAGAGGAGCCAGCTCCGGCTGTGCAGGGTGGGCCCAAGACGCCATCTGTCATGAACTTTGCGAAGTTACACTTTGGTAGCGGCTGCTCCAGCTCGAAGCTGATTGTCTGATGGCGAACTCGTCGGATCTGACTGGCGATCCGAACTGTCAATTAGAGCGGGCTCGAAGCTCATGTCTGCCGGCCTACAGCATGTCATTTTCTCTTTAAGTGAATTCCTCGAGTACCGGACAATCTTGAATGGATAAGGTCACTCAATCAGTGCGCCTAGAGATATGAATGGCTCACCAGATTAACCAACCGTCTACTACCATGACCAAAGAGCAGGAAGAATCAATGTATCAGGAAGGAATGGCGAACACACGGCGCTTGCTTGCGATAAGGCAAATGGTTACGCCTGTGGATAGCTTCCAGTTCGACCAGGAATATTGAACGTGGTGACGACTCGACACGGCGAGACAATTGCGACAATGCGAGAGAGAGAGACGCCCCAGCTTTCACGTGATGTGAAAAGTGGGCGCGTGGGCGCGACGCGAAACACAACGCATCTCGCCTACGACCTAGTGCAACGCTGCTCGTAGCAAGGCTGACACTCGTTATTCAAGCTTCATCCCTTGACGACGTAAGTGAATACTGAACTACTACTACATGGCCCCAACGCAGCCGGAACGCCAGTCTGCCGCTCGATCTCTTACTCCACTTTCCGCCGAGAAAACTGTAGCAAGGTACAGACGGTCAAATGTGGGTAGCAAGATAAAACTAGGGGTATCTCACCGTTGTAAGGAAAGTGCCATCTGACAATTCCACTTTCTCCGGCTCTAGCTCATAGCCAAACACACGTGGTAATACCACACGCCATATGGCCCAGTAGGCGACGCCGAAGAACATCACGCCGATCCCGACGAAGCAGTATAGATAGTACGGGAGAGGAGGCGTGTCGCCGACACCGTTGGAGGGACGGAGGAACGGGGAGACCAATACTGTGAAGGATTTTGTCAGACAATCGGCGCATCGAGGCTTGGAAAATACGCACGGAAGACAGCAGCTGCCAGGAAGAGTGCTGCAAAAGGGAGCCAAACTGATGGATCGTCGTTAAGAATTCGCTCAGTCAAATGTGGGGTTCTCGAAGATCATCTACCTTTGAACGGTCGATGTAAGAGCGGCTCCTTCCATCGGAGGTAGAAGAGACCCTGGTGCGCGCGTTCTCTCATCAGCCTAAGAACACGCTTCAAACGGACGTGCGACGGACCAAAACGACGAAGAGGTTGATGATCTGTTGTGGGTAACCTTCAACGTCGAGAATAAACGGATATGCCACTGTCGGCGGCGGCGCGATTATCACGATTATCTGAAGCCATAGTCAGCTAGTTTGTCTATGATGAGAAGAGACGAGAGTGCTCTTACCGACGGAATGAGGTGGAGAATCAATCCTGGCCAAGGGGCCTTTCCTGTCGGCCAGTTCGATGCCCAGAAGCGATTCCCGTAAGGAAGAGGAACCCCTTCCTTGGCTAGCTCCTGGTTCACGCGCGCAATAGTAAATGTCTGTATCCTTTTTAATACGGTAGTGAAGAAATCTGAGGTGAATGTCTACATACGGAGCTGACTACGTTCTGGATAGAAGTCAATGCATGATGAATAGGCGTAAAATTTCGTCACTCACTCTGCAGTCGGAGCCAGATCAAAGCAACGGGTTTGTTAGAATTAAGTCAGCACTGTATCATGCAACACGCACCCGATCGCACTGACGAATACTGATCAGTTGACCAACACATAAAATATATTCGAAGAGATACCTCAGCGCAACGAACACCGTCAACGCCTTTTGCGCCTGCGATCCAAACACATTCTTGAAGAACAACGATGCGACCGTGTCGCCAGACTTGACAATATCTTCCTTCGTCGCAGCCCTGATCCAAAGTCGATCCATGGCCCAAGACATGCAAAGCCAAGGGTAAACTTACGAGAAATATGAGATGTTCGCGAGTAAATAGAGAGCAGATGTCAATCCAAGGCCCAGCGGGCCGGCGATTTTCAGCGTACGAATGGGGTGTTTGACATTGTTCATGACGGCGTTGACGCTCGACCAGCCAGAGTAGGCATAGAGGACTTTGAAAGTGGCGGTGGCATACTACAAGTGAAGGTCAAAAGACGACTCGGATGAGTGCGAGAAGCAAATCCAACGTCGTTACCGCTGTGGGAGCTCCCGGAAAAGGCATGGACGAAATTGAAATGTGGATCCTTGATCTTTGTCTTTCCAGAGAGCACGACCCATCCTGAATTCATGGCGAAATTGAGGAGGAAATTAGCGTAGAGCAGGTGAAGCTGACCAGTGACCACGATGAAAAGAAGTATGAAGACTTTGAAGATACTGAGAACCTAATATGAAGGTGTTAGAACCGAGTCAAACCACCAGCCGACGCCGTACGTTCATGAGATATATTCCCAGGCGCGGAGTGAAGCCGTGCAGAGCAGTGGTGAAGACGATTACTGGGCCCAAGACATCAGTATGGACTACCAAAGTCCAATCGATGATGTACAGCACGCCGCTCACCTCCAAGCGCGATGCCGCGAACTACCCAGAGATCTGCTGAGTGGCCTGCAGAGATCAAAATGCTAGACGCGCCGTGCTCAAGTCAGACAGCCGCCAATCCGCAAGCTCTTACAGACGTACTTCTGCGCAAACACCTGCGCCAACCCAGCGTCAGCTCTTGCCTTGCATGAAGTAGCAATGGACTTACGAGGCATCCGGACGCACTAAAGCCCAACAGGATGGCATTCGCCGCGAAGATCACGGTGGCGAGGTACTTCGGCTTCTTGTAAACCGCCTCGAGATAGACCTTCTCTCCGCCCGACCGCGGGAACATCGTGCCCAGCTCCAGCCACACGAAGAGCCCGAAAAACGACAGAGCAAATCCGAGCACCCAGAGCATGAGCGACGCTCCGACGGAGCCAACGGAACCAAGGATGGACGCGGGCGTAGAGAAGATGCCGGTCCCGATGATGCGTCCGACGCTGGGAGGCCTGTCAGCCAAGGCAGACAATGGGAGGAGTCAACTAGTCAAAACCAACGTACATGAGGAGTGTGCAGCTGAAGATGCCCAGGTGTCGACCCATACCTCCGGCCGTGTCTGCTCAAGTCGACTATCAATTCGAGCAGCAGAGAGTGGGGTCGTCTAAGGTGCGTACCTTCCTGGAATGTTAAGCCGCCGGGTGTCGCATCGTGGTCTGCTGTGAGAATTTCGACGTCAACGTCGGCATCCGAACCCTTTTCTTTCAAGTCGTGTTTCCCGTCCGTGTATATGAACGCGTCACTGCCCGCCCGTGCGCGGGTGAGGGTAGAAAGAAACGTCTCCATCGCAAGAGCTGGAGTTGCGAGTGATCCACACAGCCGATGAAAGCCCTTTATACGCCGTCAGCCCAGTCATCGCGCACCAAAATAGCGTGAGAAGGAAGTGCGAAGCTCTCAACAAGAGGCTTGTACGCCCGTTCACTACCCTAACATGATGCATCGGCGGTCGTAGCTTGCGACGGAGCAGTTTAGCGGTGTCCGCTTTGAACCCTCATACATGATGGCGAACTCATCGGATCTGGGAAGACGAGCGTCAGGTGCGGTCAGCTGCAAGAGTGTCCCTGCCAGTTTGTCGTGTAGCGCTGCATAGCGTGCTACTGCTGTGCTGCAGAAAGGTGTACCCGGCTTCTGATACGCCATTTGACACGGGCTCGATCTTCGGCTAATCCGATATGACCAGAGTGGGAACGGAGTTGATAGCTGGGGAAGGTGAGGCTGCACAACTGAATAGATACATGGCTTACCAGTCATCGCGATGTAGAGGGCCAAGACAGATAAAAACTCTAGAAGACAGTGCGAACAAGACGCTTCGACCACGGAGAGTTAATAATTCGGTGAGTGGGTCGGCCGTGCCCTGGAAACTGCTGAGCAAGCCATTCTCGAGCCCCACGGTAAGATTTCGATTCGATAAAGTCATCATTCTTTTTGTCGTGAAATACGAGTCGCAAGAAGCGCTCCTGATCATATACATGATTATGAAGACTCTCACTCGACCTTGCCGCGCGAGAACTACGGAGATAGTTGAACTTCAAAGAACATTTCAGCGCGGATACAAGATCAGGACGCACCAGAGTGACAACCGTGCCATCTGCAAGCCTTTCCTTTCTCGGCACCAGCTCATAGCCAAAAACACGCGGCAAAAGAATCCGCCAGGCGGCCCAGTATCCAACCCCGGCGAACATAATCGCGATGCCCACCAAGCAGTAGAGGTAATATGGTAGAGGAGGTGTGTCGCCAACGCCATTGGCTGGGCGTAAGAATGGAGTGACGAGGACTGTCCGCAGACTCTTGAGTCTCCATGGATATAGAATTTGCTAAACAACTTACGGAAGGCGGCGGCGGCAAGGAAGAATACAGCCAAAGGCCACCAAACTGTGAGACTTGTCAGAAAACCCGCCTGACAGGAGATTCGAAAGGGGGACTGACCTCTGAAAGGGCGAGGAATGTGCGGCTTCTTCCACCTCAAATAGAACAGACCCTAAGAAAACATGAAGCAGGATATATATGTAAGTCTACAGAGACGGCATAACGGTCCGGCACGCACTATTATGATGAAGAAGTTGATGATCTGTTGCGGATACCCTTCGATATCAAGAATGAACGGATACGCAACAGTCGGAGGTGGTGCGATGATGACGATCACCTGCGAGCTGCAGTCAGCGTATTAGAAAATGGCAACTTGAAAGCCGACACATTACCGAAGGAATGAGATGGATGATCAGCCCTGGTAATGGAGACTTGCCCGTGGGCCAGTTCGAAGCCCAGAACCTGTTCCCGAATGGAAGCGGAACGCCTTCTTTCGCAAGTTCTTGATTGACGCGGGAGGCGGCAAAGGTCTGCGGGCGAGTCAAACAGAGTGCAACTAGTGTGCGACAGGCACGTACCACAGTGATAACATTCTGGGAGGCCAAGAACTGTCAGTCCTGCGAAAGCTAAAGCAGAAGGGAAGCTTACACTACAGCCAATTGAAGTGCGGGAGATCCGAATGATATGTCAGTCGGAAATTAGCCATACACGCTAGCTGTACGCACCCAAGAGCACTGTGAACAGAAAAATTTAGACGTGTAAAGTAGTCTGCCAGGGTGACTGACTTACCTCAGCGCGACGAAGACGGTCAGAGCCTTTTGCGCTGTCGTCCCAAAGACGTTCTTGAAGAACAGCGAAGCGACGGTGACACCGGACTTCACAATTTCTTGTTTGGTGGCCGCACTGAGAATACGAATCAACTCTTGTTAAGCAAAGGGGCCTGTTTAGATCGGACTCACGAGAAGTAAGCGACATTTGCGAGGAGATACAGTACGGAAGTTATGCCGAGACCCAAGGGGCCCGCGATCTTGAGCGTTCGTACGGGATTCTTCACTTCATTCAAGACGTAATTGACGTTGGACCACCCGGCATAAGCATTGAGGACTTTGAACGTCGCAGTGGCGTACTGGAATCCAAGCAGGCGATGTGAAATTTGCCGCCCACGGCCGAATAAATAAGAGGCGTACATCGTTGCTGCTATGAGAGCTGCCCGCGAAGGCGTCGTGAAAGTTGGCATGAGGGTCTTTGATGCGCGTCTTGCCAGAGAGGACGACCCATCCTAGGCCGGCTCAGCAGCTATGTGTGGAAGATACCCAGCAACTTACCAGTGATGACGATAAACACGAGGATGACAATCTTGATGACGCTGAGAATCTAGATGAGGAAAATCAGCGCCGAGGAAGGCGGATCGCACAGTATTTGACATACGTTCATGAGATAGACTCCGAGACGCGGGGTCAGACCATGCAAGAGTGTTACGAAAAATATTACTGTAAACGAGTAATCAGAGTGCAGGCGAAACGCATCGCATTCGTCCGGCTCACCGCCGAGTGCAATCCCGCGCACCACCCATCGGTCAGCGGAATGTCCCGCAGATACCAAGATACTAAAGCAGAGTCAGAAGACGGAAACAGCCGTCCGCTCGTCCCTACGTACTTCTGCGCAAACACCTTCAACGCAAGCCTGTCAGCTGTCCATCCGGATCCCAGGACGCCGCCCGACGTACCAAACACCCGCTCGCCGTGAACCCGAGAAGTATCGCATTGGCGGCGAAGATGACCGTGACGAGATACTTGGGTCTCTTGTACACCGCCTCCAGATACACCTTCTCTCCGCCCGATCGCGGGAACATCGTGCCATACTCAAGCCAAACAAACAGGCCGCAGAACGACAGGACAAACCCGAGCACCCAGAGCATAAGCGACGCCCCCACGGACCCCACGGAGCCCAAGATCGACGCTGGCGTGGAGAAGATTCCAGTGCCTATGATGCGCCCGATGCTGCATACAGGACCTTAACATGGCAGCGTCGGCGGACGAGGTATATAGCGTAACGTACATAAGCAGCGTGCAGCTGAAGACGCCGAGGTGGCGCCCCATGCCCCCAGCGGTATCTGCGCCGAGAGATAACAGGGTCGGCCCGCGCAGCGGGCGGTGGCGGTGGATGCAGACGCACCTTCCTCGAAGGTCAGCCCGCCGGGATTCGTATCGGGGTCCGCGGGTAAGAGATCGACGACGTCGGCAGCCGAGCTCTTCTCGTCGCTCACGGCAGACGCGCGCTTCTCGTGCGCCGCATCATGGCCAGGTGATGTGCTCGCGCGTTTGAGGCTCGAGAAGAACGACGACATCGCGTGGTGGGGAAGTTGGGGGCGTCCCGATGACCCTTGAATATATACCCGGCTTCGCTTCTGTAAGAAGAAAATTCGTTACCGTGAGAAGGCAATGAGAAGTAGCTGACGCACCTCACCTGCAGCTCAACAAACCTTGCGCCATTGATCGCGCGATGGCGCATGCGAAGATTGGCGGCGTCGAAGCAGGCTCCAGAGATGGCGACATGTGACCCAATGATCAAACCGACGGCGCTTGCAGTTTTCCGGGGCAGTGTTAAGATGCGGGTGTCTTCATGCCTGTTTGCGCAGTGGATGTTAGCCCTTGGCACCCATCACCATCATGCAGACAGTTCGCGATATCCGACAATGGGGGGTAATTAGAAAACTTCCATAAATCAAGGGATCCGTGTGAGTACAGTACGCAAGAAAAAGCTACAGCTCTTCAGAAAATGGCAGAAAATACAACAACAGCAAAAGGTGATCAACATGTCACGTCACCAAGTCTGCATAACGGCCGCTACAAAGACGCGGTGAAAGTTAGCCGGAAACCAACTCTCTGACAAAAAAGCATGACGCACGAGTATCGTTGTCAGTGAACTCCAGCCCGCTCCTGCCATATTGATACCCCGGCGATTGCGTCAGATCGAGGTCCCACTCCCGGTCGTCCTTCCACTCCCTAAACAGGTTCTCCTCCGTCCACATCTGCGCCCTAATGTCGTCCAGCCGCCGCGCCCGCGCGATGACGGGCTCAATCTCGATGGCGTGCCATTCCTTTGCGCACGCGAACACGTCCGCTCCGCCCTCGGTGATCGCGCGCCACTCGAGACGCGGACGGCGGGCATACGGCAAGAGATAAAAGCGCGGGTTGTGCGCGACGAGCGTGCCGAAGTGCTTGTTCCATATCTCGAGCTGCATGTTCGGGCCGCGCATGTGTGGGTTGTCGATGCTGAAGACGAGCATCTGAAGCCGCGGGCACGCCACGAGCAGCGAGATGACGTCGTTCTTGAAAGCGATGATCGTGTGCTCTGGCTGATTGGCGCGGGTCGTGAGCGAGACGTGCGTGAGCTGCGGGAGGTCGTGTAGCGACGAGCCGTGGAATCCGAATAGTGTGGATGTGTGGATGTGCGTGACCGCGCTGAAAAATGGCTCCCTGAAGTTGACTGGGTGCGGCGCCCCGAGGTGGTACAACATGAATGTGCGTGGGCGGATGTTGTGCGCACGGAGCCAGTACGCGTGTGCGCCAAGGAGCTGCGCGGTCACAGCGAGGTTGACGACTGAAGTGAAGGCCGGCGCGACCTTCTCGAGAGTTTGTTCAATGGACGGGCGGCGCACAGGAACCGCCAGTGCGAGAGAGTGAACCGGAACATGAGAGAGGAGTTTCGTGGATGGCGGTGTGCCAAAGAAGGCGCGCTTGGGTATGAACGGAGCCGCGAAGAGAGGTACCTGATCGGCGGAGCGGAGAAGGACGTTGTGATACAAACAGGGTAATATGATGCGACGGACAGAACTTGAGACGAGGCATAGGTTGTATGCATCCTGCCGACTTGCGAAAGCCATATAGACGAGAATCTCGCTTACGAGTTCGACTGGGAGGTAGCTCCAGATGGACGGGCTAAGCACGGCGTCGCTCTCCGGGAAAGTGACAGTTCGAAGGCGGGAGGGTTTGGCTTGCCATCTGGCGGGAGGGCTGTGGGTAATAGTCAGCACGCGTGGCTTAGCCAACAAATCAAGAACAGCAGTACCTGCGATTGAGAAACGACGCCTCTGCAGTCTTGTTGGACATGACGGACGGAGGGTGGGATGTACGACAGATACAGGGGTGATGATGCCGAACAGGATGGGTGCCAGTCGCGTCACAAGAGGTGATCTAGACGAGAGTGTCGTTAAAGACGGCATTCGAAGAGACATTGCTCAACTCACAAGTCGGGCCCGAGTTTGCCTCCCTACTATGCAGTATACCTTGCTAGAAGCCTATGCGAGTTCCTCGATGATCCAGAACCTCGCTGAATGGACGATTTCTGGATGCACTGCCTCCGCAGTCGCCTTAGGTTTGTTCGGGAAATGGTCCTCTCTTCGAGTTCGTTTTCAGGCCAGCAATGTTAAGAGGCCAGGGAACTCTTGGATAGGAGCAAAAATGAAGACACTTTGTCAGACGATTCAGAAGTTGAAAGTTGAAAGCAGAAAGTGCAGGTCGCTGAGAGGTGGCTGTCGAACCCCGGAGGCGGCCGGATCCTGTTTCGCAGTGAACGGAGGAAGAGAGTTCGTCGAGTTCGTCGAGCTCGTCGATGAGAGTCGTCTTCCAAGGAGTGAGCGTGGAGACGGATGGATTGAAAGGTGGATGGAGGAGGTCGACGGTGAAGCTGTGGAACGTGGAACGGAGGCGGAACGTTCGAGCGTGGGAAGGTCGTGCATGAAGGGCATGTACACGTGTTCTCCTATGTTCAAAATAAGATATCCTCTCAGACGCAACGTAGACCCAGAAAATGATGAAATATTCCGAGGTATCGCATGATACGCGTCTACAATCTGAGTGAACCCAGCCTACGTCAAGTTTCTCACTGCCAGAATTTTCTCACTGCCAGAATTTTCTTAGATGATGTGTTTCCAGACGCTGACCGTGTACAGAGCGATGTGCACCGACATGGTATGTCCCGTCAGGTGCACCCGATGCTTGCGCTCAGCCGGCTGGTTGGAGAAAGCTTGTTGAGACCGAAACCAGAGGCGCAGATACACATTCTGCGTACCATCCTCCTGTTTGAAGGTCTAGGCTCATAATCCTCGTCAGCTCTGCAAATTATCTTGAACGGCATGTATTCAGGCTAGCGTCTGACAGTATGTATGCGGCTGTAATCGGCCAGATACCTCCGTAGATCCTGGCATTGAGAAGATACGACCGTCTTTATCGAATCAAATTAGGTTTGCCTCGCGTACAAGACTCAGGCTGGGGCAATACCTGATCGCAACTCTGCCAGGCTCGCGCGACGTGACCGATCCGGACGCTCCGGCCATTTCTTGGAAAGTTCAAGTTGTTGTTTCATCTACTTGCTATGTCATTTCCAAGACTGAAGACTGAAGAACATTCGGCGATGGCGGGATGAGGCTGCTAGCGAACTGACCGTTCGTCTGCGCGTGTTGATCGGACTCGCAGGACCGAACACCCTCAGACGTATCCTAAGGCGTTAGTTACAGGCTCCACGCGCATTTTTGAAGTTATGAGAATGGGCAGGAGCCTGATTGCCTGATTGTTGTCGCGACTCGCACTTCAGCCGATCTCATGTACGGTCACGTGGACGCGCAAGTTCGCGCCTTCGCCGAGCAGTGAGCACTTTATTCTCCTGCTTCGTGCATCCTCCCTCTCCCTGATTGCCTCTACCCGCTCTGCTATCCCACGACGAGTCTTTGAAAGGCTCTCGTGCCTTTAAATGTCTTCGGCCCTGCTCGCTCAAACTACACCAACCAGGCACACCAACATCACGCGAACGAACCTACTTGGGCGTTGAACAAGGTATCCATCGCTCGGAATTCCGCGCCCACTCAGGCAAAGTGGGTGTCTCTCTTCATATAACGATCTGTTGTCTTCTCCCATCTCCCCTCTTCCCAGAGCGCTGACATCGATGGACATGCTCGTCGACGCGTCCTGTCTCAGACTGCGAGCCTCGCGTCACTCGACAATCCATACACTTCCGCTCCTTCGCTCCAAGGCCGTGGCAACAAGGACGTCCGTTGGACAGAAATCGGACGCTCTCTGGGCTTGGCCAGGTTTTGCGTCACTGTACGCGCACAGGTGCGCCTCTAGGACCGTCGCGTCCAGAATCGCCGAACGCAACATTCATCCTGTCCCGTGTGCGAGCCTGACCACGCCAGTACCGGATTCCGACGTGACATCCGGGATCCAGTTTAGGAGCGACGATAATAGCAATCACGGCACAGTCGAAGACGCGGCGTCCTGCTTCGCCGCCTCTTGGCCCCTCTCTTGCTCTGCTGTCACTCTGTGCCCCGGCGCCCTCCTCCCCGCCCCGCCGCCAGCCAGCCAGCCTCCAGATCGTCGCCGTCCGCCCACATGCCCAGTCGCAGCGGCGGCGCCGTCTGCGGTCCAGGCCCGGTGCGTGTCTGCGGCCGCGGGGGCAGGGCTCGGGTGCGCACGCTCCGGAGCGCGCCATTGGCCCCGCCTCCCCCCAGCCCTCGCGTCCAGCGGCGCAGGTCTGCAGCGCGTACGTCGCTCTACGATCTTTTGCGGTGATGTCAGACGGCTGCACGTGCACCCGCGTACCGTATTGGCAACGGTCTCCAACGTGGTCAGCACGCCCTGATGCAACGCAGCCTACGCCTTGCAACCGTCTCCATCTTCTCCTCGCAGGCGTGCCCCAGGGCAGCCCATTGTCCTCTTTCTCCCCCACCAGCGACTTGCATTGTCCTCTGCGCATATAGCCCGGCGCCCTCACTCGCATTGCCAGCGCATGATTTTCGCATATATTCGCATAGATGTTGAATGGTGTGTGTTTCAAGGTGAGTACCGCGCATTTATATGGAATAAAACAACGGGGTTGCAGTCGTAAGGCGGTCGTAACGAGGGTATCCAAGGTGTAGAATGGGAGGGCAGCGCAGAGGGGGAGTGAAGCAGAGCTAATGGTGGATACAATGGGTCCTCGGGACCTCCGCGCGACAACAAGAACAAATACAAAATACAGAACAGAACGGTCCGCAGAGGAGAGTGGGGTTACAGGATGTGGGCGGGGGGCTCCGGTGCGCAATGGGGAAGGAAAGAAAAAGGTGAGTAAATAATACACTATCCATACAGCGGCGCGACCACCAGTGGTCGCCGACATCAGTAGCCGTCCACATGCATTGTCGTCATCTCTCCGAACGAGAACCCCTGCATGAAGGGATCGTGCTCGCGCTCGTAGTCGCCGGCGAACTCGGGCGGGCACCCCGCGCCCGTCGGCGTGACGTCGAACTTGGGCACGTCGAGCGCGATCGGCGGGATGAGGCTCAGGTCGAAATCCTCGTTGAACAGCGGCTCGGAGCCGTTCGTCCACCCATTCTGCGACCACGCGTAGGCTTGGTACTCGAGCTGGTGCGCCTGCGGGTCGATGCTGTCCTGGTGCAGCGGGGGGCCGTCGTGCTGTGTCCAGGCGTCCGCGGGGAACTGGAGCGTCTCGAGGTGCGGCGAGGGCGGGCCCGACGAGTCGGCGGCGTACGAGCTGGGCGAGACGAGGTGCTGCTGCGCGTACGGCGGGATGCTGAGCGGGTCGAGCGGGACGCCCTTATCGCCGAACGACGCAGCGTCGAACATGGCCGCGTGGAAGACGTCGGGGTTCTGCGAGGAACAAGGCACGTCAGCTTATTGTCTTTGCCCGGGCGTGGGAAGGTACGTACGAGCACGGGGAGGTCTGGGTTCCACGGCTGGGGTGGCAGCACGTAATCGTACGCGTGCGGCGGGGCGGGGGAGGATGCGCGGCGGGAGATCATCGGGACCATCGACGGGGACGTCGGCGTCGAGGGCATGTAGAGCATCGGCACCTTGATGGTCTGCTGGTACGCAAGCGGCGGGGTCGGCGCAGACGCCGCGCGGCGGCCGACGCGCTGCGGGACGGCGGGAACGGGCAGGACGAAAGAAATGCCCTCACCGTCGCCATCGTCGCCGCCCTCTGCCTCCGCACGGCCCTTGCCCTTCTTCCCCTTCTTGACGCGCTGCGGGCGGTAGACGTAGTGCGGGTACAGCAGCTCGTGCTCGCGCTTCTTCTCCTTCGCGAGGTCCTCCCAGTACTGACGCTCCTCGTTGGAGAGGCCCTTCCACTGCTGGCTGATCGTCTTTGACAGGTCGGCCTGGCGCTGCTTCTTGGTCGGCGCCTCGTCAGCGTCCCCTGCGCCCAGCGCAAGGTTCCGATCCTCGCAGCACTTACGACGGAAGAGAATGAAGGCATTCTCGGGCCGCTTGATGTAGTCCTCGTCGCCCTTCTTTGGCCGGCGCTCGGTGATGTCGTCCGCGGTCGAGCGGCGCCGGCGGTGGGTGGGCTTCGCGGGCGTTGCGGGGGCGTCGACGGAGAGTAAAGAGGAGATGGAGGACGATGGCGTGTGGGTGCGTATTGCGGGAGAGAGCGTGAGCGGTCTGAGATCGGGCTCAAACGGTGAGTTGGACGGGGAGGGTGAGGGAGTGTGGGCGGCGATGGGCGGGAAGGTGAATGCGCGCGGCGTCGGGGAGATGATGTTGAGCGCTGGAGCCTCGCCGACGGCCACCTCGAGTGCTGGGTGGACGGCGCCTGCGGTGTGAGCGACTGCGATGGGGTTCGATGCAGGTGAGTACTCACGCCGTACTGGGGTATCGCGGGTGCGATATGCGGGCATGATTGTTCTAGAGGGGATAATAGAGATGAAGGCGGGATGGACAATGGCGTTGTGCTAAAAGGCAGGTCAAGCTCGCTCGAGGCCTGTGGACGCGCGGTACTCCCGTCGCAGCAGGAGGGAGACTGATGGGGTGGGGATGCTCGGGATAATTGGGAGGTATCGCGTCGTCTTTTGTCTCGTGAGGTGCCGGGAGGCGCAAACAATTGTGGAGGTGTCGCAACCGAAGACAATTAGCGGACTGGTAAAAGCTTTATAGTGTCGCATCGTATGGGGGCCAAGGTTCCGCCGAAGGAGGCGAGCGTAGCCGTAAAGTCCAAGATCTGAACACACTCGCGTCTCACTCATTGTCTCTGCCCGATCCGGATCGGCGAGGGACACCGCCCATATAAGGAAATACATCGACATCCTCTCCATTCCAACGCCAAACACGCCACAACACCCCGCCTTGTTATTGTCTTGCCCCGTGGGAACGCCAGCCTGCAGCCCCGGTGACCCTGCCCCGCTGCAGCGCCCCGCTGCAGCGCCCCGCTGCAGCGTATTTCCGCCATTTCCAGCACCATTTCCAGCACCGTCCCCGCCGTCCCCAGCCGTCCCCGCCGTCCCCAGTGGCAGTGGCAGTGGCAGTCGCAGTCGCCTCGCACGCCTGCGCAGTTATCGCGCCCATCACACCCTCCATTCTTCTAATCGCCATCGCGGCCGGCGGCCTGCCGATGATATGATTTCATTTCGCTTTTTGCTTTATGTTCCTGCGCGTACATACGGTTATCGGATCCCTCTCGTACTTACCCGCCGCGTCCCCCGTCCAATGACATCGATGTCCATCTGCTGTGCTCCCCGTCAGGCTTCCCTTTTGCATCCGCCGCGAGGATCCCACAGCCGCTTCCGGCGCGCAAACATAGTATGCTCAATCAGCCCCCCGACACGAGGCGCGCTGCCCGGCTCATAGCCCCGCACTCCCGTCCCCGTGCCCCCCATCGCACCGCTGTTCGTCTGCTCGGTGGGCACTCCCACCCATCAGATCCCTCCGCGCTGTCATTCTCCGGGTCGCCCATCCGGCCCAATCCCTTCGCGTGACGAGCGGAGGCTGCTGTTGCGCCCTAACCGCTGTGCCTTCTCTCTGACAGGAACCCGTCCGTCATCCCCTGTATATTGCCTCCGTCCTCATCTTGGACCATCCCGAGGCTATTCTCAACCCAGGCATATACGCCGTCCAGCACGATGATCCGGTGCTGCAATGATCCTCTGCAGGTGAAGCGATGCGTATGCTGGGACCCACCGCCCCCTCTCTCGGTCGAGAGCACGGCTGTCTCGGGAGATCGCTCAATCAGAAAGCAAGTGCCAACGGCCTGCTATTATGCCCGGGGCCCCTGGTGCGAGCATCTCCATGTTTTTGTGTTGCAGCCTATCGTCGATTGTGCATGTTTCCGTCGCCTTGACTACAAGCGTCGGAGCTGCAACGCTCTGGCCCTCCCGCGATCGACGCTCTGTTCCTCGATCGCGCGGTCTCGGGCTCGATCCCGGCGGCTCACCACAAGGTGCCACGCCCATGCACGCGCACCGCCCCTTCGCATTCCTCCGGGGACGCTCCTCTCTAGTACCGCCTCGCGCGCTCCCTCACGCCCGCAGGGAACAGCTTCCGCGCGAGTCATCATCCTCCAGCTTCCTCTTCCCCGCTGCAGGGCTAGCGCCTCTCACGCGCGAGATTCTCGTCGGCGCCGTTACACGTGTGTCCGCGGCGCGTCCGGGCTAGCGCCAATCATAATGAAGGGCACCTCGGCGCGCAGCGAAGTTTAAACCCTCCGTGGCGTATCAGAACCCTGTATTCTGGAATTTGGGAAGCGGGTGAACTAGTGTTGCAATGGGACCCTGCACTGCTGCTCGCATTGCCTCTCCTGTGCGCGATCTTGTTGCAATGCTTCGTGGCGCTGCGCCATCCTCGATGGAATCATGCGCGGAAGATGGGAGGCGGGCGGGTCGGCGTGAGGAGAAGGGCGGGCCCGCCGGTTACTAAACTCAGATCTGGAAGCATTTGCAAGCATCGAACAAGGCTTTGCATCGAGATTAGCCTTTACGCGATCTAATCTTATCACGCGACATAGGCGTCTAATCGCCAGCGGCGGTCCTGCGGGCGACCCACTCGATTCACGCAACGTTCTCCCATTCGTCTGCGCCGCGTACGACACCCACGCTACGCCGCAATACAGAACGCTCACTCAGTACATGAACGAGCGAGAAAAGCCGCCAACGGCGGCGGGGGGTTCCTGGGTGACGGGAGACAGGGGCACCCGGTTACGGTACACCCCGCCAGCCGTGCGCTTAGGTCTCGAGTACCCACGGCATGCACATTCCGCACAGAACAACCGTCGGCCCTCTGCCCATCCCCGAAATTACCCGCCCCAGCGGGCCTCGGTCGCGCTGCGCGACAAAGCAGCAAAGGGGCGACTGAGATACGGCGTCGGCAGATCCCTCGGGAGCAGGGGCGCGCGGACGAGGTCTGACGTATGGGGCGGGGGAATAAAGCAGGAAAATGACTGTATACGCGATGACATCGGCGTGCGCGCGCGTCCGCTCACGAGGCCCTCGGAGGAGGGGCGTTTGCCGCCCGAGGCGCAGCGGCCGCGCGCCTGCACACGCGAAGCACCAGGCATCTGTGCATCGCGGGCCGGCGCCGCTCGCGCGTATGTAACGCGAAGGGGCGCGCAGAAGCCGATTTAGACGACGTCACGGCGGGGCGTGCGCGAAAAGGCGCGGCGGGGCCTCTTGGCTGGCCACGCTGCGCGCAGGGGCACACGAGGCGGGCTGCACACACGCCCTCGGAGACGTGCAGTGTGGCAAGGAACGTAAGTCGGCTATTTGGGACGCGCACGTACCGCTTTTGATCCCCACCCGACCTGGCTTCGCAGCTCGTGCTCGGCGAAGCGTCGTGCAGGCGTTTCGGCCGTGCGAGCGCGGGTGTATCGTCCGCGACCGAATGCGGCTGCGGACACGCGAGTCAGAGGCGCGTGACCGGGGCGGCGGTGAGAGCTGGCTGTAGAGGGAAAGAGCGGTCAGATAGCGCGGCGCGCACGCGTGCGGTGAAGATGTGGAGATACGTGCGCGGGAGGGGTCTGCGTGACGCCACGGGCGGGTATGAAGGTTATCGGCGAAAGGGGGCGGGACTGACAGAAGTTTATCGGAGAAAGGAGAGGGCATTCCGACGTGCGGGCGCGAGGGCGGGTCTATGTGAACCTTCCCACCTAATGCGACTCGGCTGGGAGGGCCCCCGAATTTCTTGCGGAAATGGGGGGAGAACATATCGATTATTTAGTCTTCATGGTTTCGGAGTGTCTAGAACCATTAAATGGGCTCCAGGAATCGAAGCGGAATGTCGAGATGAGGGGAGATGGTGAGAGATCAGAATACAAGGACTTCCCAATATACCGTACGTGTCAGGGCAGCCGACGCGTGTCACGTGCTGGGAATCTCAGCCACAACCGCGTCGGCTCGCTCGACGTCTCCTCGTCTCCTCGTCTCTCCCTTTCCTATCATCAGCCATGTCCCCTCATTCTCTCTCAACTTTTCCACTTTCTACAACGCTAGAAAACCTCCTCTCTTAAGCATGACCCTCCGGCCGACATTTCAGGTAGATTCGTCGAGCGTTCATCGCAAGTTCATCCTTCAACTTTGAACGTCGAGGACGGCGGAGAATTGGCAGCCTCGCTATTCCGCTCATCAGCACCTCTAAGTATACGATAATACACACGTCATCCTTTATACACTATGAATATTGACTGTTTTGAAGTTGTCCAATGCAGTCCATTAAGTGCGCATATACTTACATCCTTCCCCATTCGCGAACAACCCTATGGCGGCAGCCAGGTATACATTTTCTCCAAATCGATGCCTATCCGCAGTATCATCTGCTCACTATTTTCTTGACACAGCTCTCTTACGGTACGGCGCCGCATAGCGCCTGTATGCATCCGACTCGGCTTAGTGAGACCCTACGGCGCCACCAGGACCATCAGGAAGCAACTTACTACCCTTACGGACGTCTACATTGGTATTGCGCTCTGTCTAGTCTAGGCGAAGGTTGAGGTTGCGGAGTTTGAGGCAGCAGACCGTAAGGTTCGTACTCCGTTGTCAATATTACTCTTCACTTCCGAGTATCGGTGGACTATGTCCACTTTCTTTCACGTCCCATCCACGCTTTGCGCTCGCTTCAGACGTCCACACAAGTCTTGGAACGACCAGCGATTTAGGGTTTCGACCCTTTGACTGCGACGTCATTGTCTACAATCCTGGACCTACGCGGACCCACTATCCGAGATAATCGTGGCTGATAAGATTAGTGCTGGATCGCGTCTGATCGTTACGCAACCATAATGCAGTCCTTCGGATCGGAAACGCTCAAGAGTACCCGCGCATCGCAAGGCGCTGGATGCGTGTTGACCCCGTACGCCCGTGTCTTCTCGTGCCCTACATCTCCTTCTTCACTCCCTTACTCACATATCATCCTCTCATCGTCAAACGTGTAGGAGATACAAATTTGATTATCCGCTGCACGCGCAACATCCAAGCTTTCCGGAAACGTATCCCGTTCCCGTCCCGAAAACGCGCCTTGCTAGCCGTGTTGTGGCGAGTGTCCGCTCTGTCTCTGCATTGCAATCATTTCTCAGGGCTACCTGTACAATTGTCTCGGCGCACTCAATTACCGTCTGGTGCCGAGGTCTATCCGTCCGTGAAAGCTGTCGTCGAAAAAGTTCGCCGCTCTAAGAGCGTATACCTCCACGCTTGCTCATGAACTCTGCTCGGTCATACGCCGCTCTTGTCTCAGAAGCCGTATATTGGATTCTTCCGTCTTCCACCGCCGTTGTCAAGTTTCAAGCTCAAGCTTCGAGGACAGATGGTGCGGAGGTCGACCGACAACTCTGTTTTGCCTCCGTGTTCTCGCCGACCACGCGGCTCTCGGCTCCGGCTCCGGCTTCTTCCCGGGTGCCACGTGCCGGATGCCGGACCCGCCCCCGAACAGACGGAAGCAATTCCGGCGGTCCATTGTCTTGTCGAACGTCCCTTATACTCCCCGCTCGTCGCCAGCCTCCAATCTATACTCTTTCCTCCTTACATTCAGGATGCGCCACTCTGCTCTAGTGCAGCAAATTCTACCCATTCGACTCCGCCCGATGAGGATTGGCTCCCGGCAACGTTATCGGCAGATAATGCAAGGACGACCTAGTATGGAGTGTCCTACGTAGCCCGCCGTCGTCGCGCCATCAGAATTCCCCAGAAACAACTAACTGTGCTTGTTGGGTACAGCACCGCTCAAGGACATTGCCTCGCGGCACAGGTTCAGAAGCCGTGGTTGGCGTGCGGAACGCCATTGATGTCCTCCGACCGGTCTGTTTTACCCCCTCCCACTTTCGCTCTGTACTTCACGCTTGATCTCTGTCATCGCGCATAGTTAGCTTGCCTGCAACGGTGAGTAGCCCTGAGGCCTCATGTTCGTCGCCTGTATTTGGTCTTGCCCGCGCAGGCTGCGCCGCGCGCCGGGCCGTTCTGGCCTGCAGCTGATCTGAGCGATGATAGTCGATCAAGCCGTGCCGCTCTCTTCAGCAACCTCGTGTGTCTCCTCACTTTTGGTCATTGCTCCTCCCCGAGCTAGTTGCTCAATGATCTTCGCACCTATATCCACAGCCGTTGACTACAAGGGCACCCTGGAAAGTGCGCCGGTCTTGGTACGTCATCCATCTCGCTAATTAGTTACGTTAGAAGAGGACACACGCTCAGTGTCGTACTCCGATTACGCTTTTTCCAGACGTCGGCTTTTAGAATGTCGTGGACCGTCCCGCACGATGTGCCTCCCGACGCGCACGGGCAAAGTTTCACGTCGCGACCCATCAGCATGAGCTTCGACATGCCCTATCACGACCCCCGCTCGCCGCCGCCTCCAGTGCCGCGCCACCCGTCAACCTCCTACCAAGCGTACTATCCTCCACCAACTGAGCCACTTTCGCCCCCGCCTACTTCCCACCCCCAACCCTTTTTCGATCGTGAACGGCTGGTCAGGAACCCGTCGCGCAACCAAGGACCCTCTGGCAATACGCCGAGCTCTTCGACGTTCCCATATTCTAGCCCCATCAACACTTACCAGGGTCCGAGTCACACGCATGGGCCCTCCGAGTCCAATCGAGCACCTGTATCCCGCGCGTCTGGCCCGGATGCTTATAGCAGTCCGATGGTACATCCTCAAACAATGACGCAGTTCGAAGGGCAGGAAGGTCCTGTGATGTCCTCCCGCTTTCCGGAAGGGCCCCGGCAGACGGATATGTCGAGACAAGAACTCGCGAGGCTTGAACCACAGCAAAAACATAGTACACGAGCAAGCGGTATCGTCGCCTCATTCGTGAAGCGTCTCGTTCCGAAATCATTCATGAGTATGTGAATCTACGGCTTGCACGTGACCTCGCATCTAACGCGATCTATCTGGGTCAGAACGATCGCAGCGAGTGGAGAGGCCGAGCGGCAGCGCGGTACCTGTCCCAGACGCGAATCCCGTCCCGATCAGCAGATCTACTCCTCCGATCTCCCCCCGCCGATGGAGTTTACCACCGGCTCAGATGAGCCAGAACCATGTACCCACTGCGATTCCATCTGGTGAGTCTCGGTCGTCTGCTTGTTCTCTTCTTCTTATTCTATCTGGTAGATCCTGGCAGCGCAAGGAACACAACATCTGCGTCGAGCCAAGCTTCTCGCAGCGTGCGCGCTCGAGCGTACTCTACCTACTCTTATCTGTCACAACAGGCATCTCCAGCTCCTCTACCCTCCTCTCAGCCAGGACCGTCGCGACTCGTCGCTGAACCTCTTCTAAACCCAGACTCCGCCCCTTCCCTCTCGCGCGAGCTCACGTCTCTTCAGGGAGCCCTGGCCGCTCTCTCCCTGTCCCCTCGTATCCCGGAGTCGGGCTTCTTCCGCGAACCTGCATTCACCACGTACCAGTTGTTCTCGGAATCGAGCTCACGCCCGTCGGGTTCTCGATCTAGTCAGGCGTCGCGTAGCATGCGTGTGCCCTCCGATCCGGCGTCATATCAACAAGCGCCCGTAGAAGCGCCGCAGGCTGCTCCCAACCCTCTCTCGCCCGTTGCCGGGCCCTCTCGTCTCTTAGGCGAGCATACTGTACCCAAGTCCGCCCCTACTTCACTTTCAGGTGGTGAACATAGCTACACTTCGTCACAGACATCCGCAGGGCCCAGCTTCCCGCCTTCCTTTCCCAACTTCGGCGACGACGTCCTCTCGACAATCGAGAGGCCTTCGGCCTCTCTATTTCCATCCGTGGTCCACCCTATTTGTCCTCCCACCCAATTTATTGGGGAGCAGAGGTTCGCCTCCCCACTACAAGCCCACCAAACCGTTGCAGCAATTCCGACAGCGCCCGCCGCGCCCAGGTTGGGCATTCTCAGAGATCCCGATATCATCCCAACTCTGCCTCCCAGCGAGTGCCGACTGAATTCTCTGCTAGAGCATCGGTCCTGGGGCCCCGCGAATATAATCTGGGACACGCGCAACGTGCCCACGACTGCGCGGTTCCCGTCAACTCAGCCTGCGCCTTACTCATCGATGGAAGAGGCTTTTGCGCAGCCCGCAACGAGCCCGCCCAGCCAGCGCCTGCATATCGTGCGCGTCGCGGACGACAGCATGGAGACGTGGCCGTGGCCCGCAGATGTCTACGACACCATCCACGGTGTATCTTGCGGGTTCCTGTTGGAGATGATATATCTGCTCCTGACGGAGCCCGTAACGATGGATGAGTACCGTGCGGTGTCTGGGCATCGGCAGCGCACGGTTGAGACCGCGTACCATGCGCGAATAGACCACTGCAGGCGGATGGGTGGACCCGAGCCCGCCCAACCGGACGCGCTCAGGAGGTTGGACTTCCTGAGTGGTATGTACTTCCGGGGGCTGGCGCCGTGTCCAGATGGCGTCGGCTGGATGATGCATTTTGGGCCCCCGTGAGTGGAGGACACAGGAGGCGCTCACGCCCGCCACCTGCGTCATACCTCACTGCCATGACACGCTCCCGTTTTGTCTGCTTTCGCAAACGCACCATCGCTTTGACCGCAACATTTGTAAGTACTGGATTCAATAGCAATTACTACCTGTATTCGTTTGTTTCACTGGGTGTATCATTTGTACCTTTTCTGACTAGGCTCGGGGTGTTTTCGATGAAATCAAAACTTCATTTCCAACATAGCAACTTGAGGCACATGAACAGTACGTTCGCAGTTGAGTCTGCGAGAGGCACATGCGACCAAGACAGTAGTCAACTTGGAACAGTAAGCACGAGCCAGTAGAACCATCGATCAGAACAAGCAATCCTCTCATACAGTAGGTGCCCTCGATGTGGCGCAAGGTCCGAGGTTGTCGAGACGCGGGATCCAGGCCTCGCTCGGCTCGTTCATCCAGCTGTAGACTGCACCAGCTGGGTAGAATGGAATCGCTATGGTCAGGAGTTCTCACAGAATGGTGACTGTGAGACGAGGGTACAGTCCGCCACGGACGCTCAGAGAAGTGAGCTCGGATCTCCGAGGGAAGTGTGGCCGTCGAGCGCGTGATTCTGCGTGCTGCGAGCGCCGACTCGCCGAGAGGAAGACTTGCGAAGAAGCGATACGCCGTGTTTCACAATCGGGAGCTCGACGCGTTGCCTAGGGAAGTTTGACGGCAGCGGCCAGCCGTATAGCAGGAAACCGACGAGCGGGAGAAGCGCTCACCATCACGTGCAGACATGTCGCCCTCTCGCGGACTAGACGCACGCGGCAGCCGTCGGAGCGCGTCCGCAGCTCTGACTAGGCAGTCGAACAGACTATCCGTGTTATACCATATGTATCGACGGATCACGCCACAGAACACTACTCTCGGGCCAGGAAACCGAGGTGCGTGGTGGAAGAATGGAAGTTGCGCAGGATGTATGAATTTAGAGGGCACGTCAGCGAGCGGTTCGTGATGGTGCGGGACGACGGCTCGCAGCGCGACAACCGGCGCTGGAAGTTTGGATCCGGGTGGGCAACAATTCGTGGCGTCGGAGGATGGTCACTGGGCGAGTGCGATCATATCTCAGTAGATGAGCATGAGTGCGTACTACGGCTTCTTCGGCGCGGATTGCCGGTTGGTGGCTGTTGTACGGGGCGGCGCAGAGCGAGTAATGGTGACTGCAGGCGCGAAGGATGGGCGAATGACAGACACACAAGGCAATAGCAGAGCACGAGAACAACCCACCTGAGAAGGACTCGGCGCACACATGTCAGATCATTCCGTGAGGACTCCGCTACTCAAAACGAGGGACAAAGGGAGGTGTCGAGTCGGGGCGTCACGTGAGCCGCATTTGGGAGATTGCGGCGTCCAAGAGAGCGTTGCCCGACGACTCGCGTACGAGGCTTGCCATGATGAGCAGCGTCCGGGGAATGCAGCGACCATGTCGAGGTGCATGTAGCCAAAAATGCACCACAAAGTCGAAGGTCACCAACACATGTATGTCCGGCGTGCTCCGCGCCTCGAGGCAGATGGGGCCGCGCCGCATCAGTGCAAACAAAGGACGGCCTGGACGGGGCAAAGCAGGCTCAACAACTTGCATGGCGGCCACCATCGCGAATGGGAGTCACCGCACGTCCTCAGCGATACAGGTAAAACGTCCGGTATCGACAATTCGATTGCCCATGTGATTGCGCAGACCAAAGCGTAGTCCTCCGCCAAGGTGCTGTGTGATATGTCAGGATCTGGGGAGATATGGGAGCGACGGGAGCCCAAGGTGGCACGAGGACGTCAGGGCTACGTGTGAGGCAACGAAGATTACTCGGCGTCGCAGTTGTCGCTGATCCGATCCCGTAATAAGAAAATGCGCGAAGTTGTGGAGAAACATGCTATGCGGTGACGGAGACCCATGAACGGTGCGGAGGAGATATCGCGTATACGCGGGAGGAGAGCGGCACAGCGATCCGGCGGGCCAGAAAGAATTTGCTTTGTGTCCGCTAACGGTTATCCGCAGCATACCAGCGTTGGACACCGGCGCGGATAGATATTCGGCAGATAATCGCTGGCCGTGATGCGGGACGGCTGTCTTGCAGTGGACTGTCCCAAGCGTGACTGATCAGCTGCACAAAAGCGGTTTCATGCAGGCTTGTCCTCGATATCCGGCACTGCGATGGGAATCTGTGAAGGATAAACTCGACATCAAGATAATCGTAGCCATCTTGTCGTAGACTTACTTCTGAATCGAGGCCGAGAGGTGCGCGTTGAATAGGCTCGTGCCACGACCAGGCGATCAGGAACTTCGATTCTTGAGATCCGAGAGTAGAGTCTGTGCCAGTGTCTACCAAGAAGTCTACAGCGCGACCTATGCAGACTGTGACAGAAAAGAGAACCATCTCTCGACCATACGATACGACGTTGATCTTCAAGCATCGACCCGCCATCAGTCCGAGGGGTCGCTAAACTACAAACACATGTTCCGGCGAAGATGAATTCATGACCTGCTTCAGAACGCCGCCGCTCACAATCTTGACGTACCATAGCAGGGTAGGCTTGTGAATACACAGCACTGCCGACCTCGCGCGCATGATAGGGAATCAGCAGGGTTGGTCGACGCAACAATGGTGTCACCGGGTGCCGAGTTCGTCTAGAAAGCATAGTTTTGAATAGAAAACAAGACATCTTCGACGGATTGGTCGCGGACGGAGATGGATATCGACGAGCAGGCCTGCGGGTAGAGTGCCGAGCCTGACGACGGATGATGGCGATGCCAGCGAAAGTGGACGTACCGGCTTGTTGATCCGTTCCCCGGAGAGGGTCAGGTAGAGTTGGCAGTGTAGATCCGTCGCGCAAGCGAGATAACTGCGGCTAGATCGACGCGCGCCGGAAGAGAGCTTGCGAGGGATTGACACTTTGCGAGGGATTGACACTTTGCGAGCATGACGACGAGATGGATGGCCGCATGCCAACGGATAGGTCGGATGACACTGACAGATCCAGCTCGAGGTAGGAATAGTGTGTTGGGTGATCACTGTAGTTCACACGGTTAGCAAACAAGTGGTCAGAGAGAGCAGGGTGGCAATGATGGTCGGTAGTACCTTGACGGAAGCTTCAGCTGCAAGCGGCTGGTTTGCAGACGGAAGCAAAATCGCGTGCAACCCATCTCCGTCTCGGGACACCGCTCCGATCCCTCGACCGACGGGATACAGATCCGCTGCGCAAGCGAGATAAAGAAATGTCCACAAGATCGCAACATACCCATGACCCTCGCATAACGTCGAATGAAAGAACGTGGGCTCCGTGGACTCCGAGTAAGTTTCCTGCGCAGGTGGAACAAATGATGGTTGCGAGCCCGCCCGTATGCGAAGCTGGGTGATTGAGTTCATTGTGGCTCGAGTATCAGCGCAAGCCTGAGGATTTACGAGCGCGCCCCTCCACTCACACGGGAAACCCATGCAGCCCTGCGCGCCCCTTGCGTCGTCGTTATCAAAAGACCGATATTGTCGACGCAATCCGGCTCAGATCTCCACCTCCGAGCGGCAACGGAAGTATTTTTTGCGTCCGTCTCCCCGGTCGAGCAGGTATGAGGTCACAAGATGACGGCCATCTGTCTCAAATATTCCAATAAATCCGCCTGTCTATCCGGACCTTGCTGGTACTCACGGCATCCCTTGCCTGTCGCTCAGGAATTCGGACCGAAAAAGTGATGGTTGCATGATATATGGACATGTGAGAGACGGTGAAAGCTGGAAAACTCGTCCTAGGACAAAGGAACACGGATCAGCGGGATGGGCGGGGAAAAACAGAGGATATTCCGGCTCCGAGAGGGGAAACGGACCTGATCAAGGTTCCTCTCGCTTGGGCCCACCCTCCCAAACCCGGCGAAACTGCGAGCGCCGGAAACACGAGCCCAATATCTGCGCTCTTTGCTCGCCTGCGGCCTGGAGAAAAAGCTGGCAATCATACGCGTAGAGTGACACGCACAGCTGGCTTCGTCTTGCATTGTCAGAATATTGAGCGTGACCTACACATAGACGGCAGGCGTTGTGTCGTTGTGGGAAGGAAAGAAGAGGTGACACAGCATCTGCCACCTGCCGAGTTCGGAATAAAGCACGAGTGGGCCACCCTCCGCACTCAACACCTGTTTCTCTCCTTTCGCCACCAACTTCATCTTGTTGCACAACCCTTTCAGCGCACAATCGAACACTAGCCAAGTTCAGGGAGAATCTGCGCACGATGGGTTCAACAGAGCTCCAGCAGGATCCCTTCAGGATGGACACGGACAACGGTGCGCCTCCTCGTCTTTCGACTTTGGCTTGTCTCATAGCAGTACATCGTTCTCCAGACGATATGCCGCCTCTGGTTGTTCAACCTCTCTCCCTCATACCAACCAGCGGCCCTTTTTCGTCTATGTACCCAAATCCCACGCGTTTTGAGGACGATGCGCTGCGCACATGTGCCGATGACGGTGCGTCGTATCCTGGTTCCCACTTCACCGTCTCATTTGACCTCTGGTGGCACGGCAGACGACATGCCACCTCTTGTCGACCGCCCGCCCGAGGCGACATTCGGGGGTAGCTTCACCCAGGCCACGTACGGCAGTGATCCCACGCGTTTTCTCGACATGCCCCGCACTTGCGCCGCACCCGCCGATGATGGTGCGTGTTTTTTCTCCAATTTATACACGTCCTTACAGAGCTGCCCCATGTGTACAGACGACATGCCCCCGCTCGTCGACCGCCCGCCACCTCTCATGATGACATACACCTTCGGCAACGACCTCACGCCCATCACGTACAGCACCGATCCCACGCGTTTCGAAGTCATCTCCGAGGAGGACGCGCCCCATATCTGCGCCCCCGCGCCCGGCGAGGACGCCACCGCCACGCGCGCCTCGCACGCCAAGAAGCGCGACGCGTCGTACATCCCGCGCCCGCCCAACGCGTTCATCCTCTTCCGCTCGTCCTTCATCAAGAGCCAGCAGATCCCCGGCAAGATCGAGGGCAACCACAGCACCCTCTCCAAGATCATCGGCATCGTCTGGAAGACCCTGCCCCGCGAGGAACGCGAGCACTGGGAGGCCGAGGCCGTCAAGGCACAGGCCGAGCATCGCGCGCGCTACCCGCACTGGCGCTTCCGTCCCGCCGCCAACGCGCTCGCCAAAGTCAAGGACAAAATTAAAGACGGCCCGCCCGCACGCAGACGAAAGAATCGAAAAGGGGAGGACGACGAGGGCGGCGGAGGCGGGGTTAGGAAGAAGATCAAGGTGGAGAAGGTGGGCGACAAGGAGCGCTGCGCGAAGATCGCGGGGCTTCTCGCCGAGGGCATGAAGGGCGCCGAGTTGGAGACAGCGATGAAAGCCTGGGAGACCGAGGGCAAGAGCGAGAGCGTCGCACCAGCGCCTCCTGTGCGAGGCAGAGCGAAGAGGAGTGTACACGCGCCGAAGGTCGACGCGCTCAAGATCGATTCCCAGCCGATGGCCACCGCAGACGCTGCGCACGGCTTGAAGGCGCGCTCCGCGTCCCCCGCGTCCCCCACAGACGACGCGCGCTTCACCGTGCCCCTCACAGCCATGTTCAGGCGCTCCTCGTCCGTCCCGGCGTGCCCGCTCGTCCCACAGCACCGCCGCGACTCTGTCGACTCCTCTCCCGCGATCCTCGAGAGCCTCTCGCCAATGCTCGCCTTCGCGGCACCCTATGCGTCCCCGCTCTCGCCGCCGGGAAGCCCGTACAGCGTGGGCACTGCGGACAGCGACGCAAGCAGCATCGCCACGCTCGATACGCCTACGCTCGACAAGAACGTCTTCATCTCGAACTACTCGTCCCTGTGCGATTGGGCTGGCGACGTCAGCCCCGCCTCTCCCACATATTCGTGCGTCCCTGACGTGTTCGGGTTCCATGCGGCCAGTGCGGACAAGCAGGCGCTGTCGTACTTTGATGCCTTCGAGTTCCCTCAGGGACTGAATGCCGGTCCCGACGTCGCGCAGTATCCATATTCCCGCGAGTGGGGCTACGACGGCGGCATCAAGGCGCCATTCGCCTGAGCCCATCTCGCACTGTTCCGTTCTGCCTGGCGAACATCGCGGGCCTGCATCTATCACGAACATCATACGCGTTTCCACTTGTCTTGCAACCCCGGGCTCTAGCAAGCTCGCAAAACCAGAATGCTTTCCCACTCCCTGTCTCGCTCTCGACTCGTCTGTGAACTCTCGTCTCTAATATCCCCTGACAAGCTTCTGTGATATCCACGTCCCTCGCGTCGGTGGGCCATTGTACGCCTGTTGGGGCAGCACCACGTACACGCCGGTTCTGTCCTGATCACGTCTCTTCCGATCGCCAATCTGTACCACTATCGTCTGCTACTTCTTGCCCATATATCCTTTCCCGTCGCTCCATTGTATGCCCCTTCTGTCTTACCCGGCCCCGATGTTCTTGTCTTACTGTTATGATGTCCGCTCTACGTACCGCTCGCCATATGCTCCCCGTTCGCGTTCCCACATGTATGCTTTATGACTCTCCTGCTCGGACGAAATGATATCTGCGTGTGTGTTGTATGAAGGCGAGAATCTGGAAGCTGCTTTGCTCGTAATATATAGCAAGATGGGCCCCGCGATCGGGTGGCCATGGGGAACGGCTGGCATGCGTTGAATTGCAGTTCGCACCCGAGTCAGATTCTGGCCGGCAGCACGCGGGCGCGGCTGCGCTAATAATCTGGTCAACTTCGATGATAAGCTCACGCCGCCTGTCCATCGCTGACCGTAACGCCTCGGTCTCCTCCTCGGTCTAATGAGCATTGACATTCTCACTGCAGCCTCGAGATGTCCGAAACATAGTGTTTCATTGCCTGAAGAGGTCGCGGGGAAAGTGAGTTCATTTGAGCAGAATGTAAACGTGCTCACGTTGAAGAGATCTATCAGCGAAATGATAGCCGCAGCCTTCCACGCGTCTGCATCATGCAAACTGTACAAAGTCGAGCAGAGCAGATGGTGCGCACGGGATGCCATCATGTTACAGTAATGTACTTGGCTTGGACGGAAGACTCGAGAATCGCTCGTACGGCCGAGCAACGCTCATCATTGAAGGCCCATGAATGTTGCTCGATCCATTTAGTCTTCGGTGAGTGTCAGGTCCACGTAAGAGGCTATTTTGATTTGGCACTGAAGCGGAGGAGTGCTGCAGGAACCGCGAACAGTTTGCTCATGGGTAAGCCACACCCCCGAGAGCGATGTAGTGGCGATATCTGCGCTGTAAATTTAGGAGATTTCGGGCTGCGGGATAACTCCAGACTGAGTCATGGTACAAGAGGTGCGCGCGTGGACGCCTTGCGGACAAGGGGTTATATTCGAGAAAGGTTAGAGTCGGATACACGTCAGAGGGAAGCATCGATCAGAATTTGAACCCGCCCGCTAGATCCATAATGCCAGAAGGATCGTACTTCTTCTTGATTCCTCGCAAGCGAGGCAGATGCTCTCCGTATATGTCCTCCAGCGGCAAACCGAACAGCGCGTAGTTTGCGTACGTTGCTGCATTGGACAAGTTCTGGCCCTCGGCAGTCGCAGCGGCCTCAATAGCTCTCGCGCTCTGGAAGAGGGCATTATGCACCGCGCTGTCGAGCGATGCGTTCGTCCACGCCCAAGCAAGATTTGTGGGATACAGCGCGCGCGCGCGATCAGGGGGATAGGCAGACCGGCTGCCGTGCGAAAACACGCCAGAGTCGAAGGGCTCCAGGGCGTTAGTAACGGCGAAGGTCGGGTCGAGGGCAGCGAAGTGTTCTGCCCAGAACTGCGTCGATCGTCAGTCTCCACCGGCGGGTCATCGCCGGAATCGTCAGACTCACGGCTGTCTCGTTGTAAATGGTGTCAATGACGGCGGAAGGGTAGCCTAAGACAGGAACGCCGGCGGAGTAGATACTGAATATAACATTGATTGAGCCGCGTCGGTAGCCGTACATCAAGGCGGAAATACTCACCGGTGGCCTGGAGCAGCCGCCACTAAGCCAGCCAACGACTTCATAAATGACTTGAACGACTGGGTATGCACCTCGCCATTGACAGTGGGGATTGCCAAGAAGTCGTCAAAGATACCCTCTGGCTGGGATGGACCGTCGTAGAAGAGCATTGCCGCGAGAATAGGTGTCGTCTAGAGGCAACAATGAGGACGTGACAGACGTCACGCTTTGGAGGACTCACATGTCTGCTTGGGACCACAAATGCCGGGGCGAGGGAGGCTTTGGTGTCCTTCACATTCGCTTCAAATTTGACGATGGCTGCATTGAACTCATTGAGATGTATCGCCGCGATCAGTAGCAAGCCTGCCTGTTGTATATGATCAGTACTGAGGTACGAGGATATATTCGATGCCGCACCCAGACGTCGGTTTGTGGGTGCGAACGTAGAGTAAATCTGGTAACGATGCCCTGTGTTGATGGGACGGTCAGCTGAACGCTCGCGTGCCGAGACAGAGAAAAGCATACGAAATTGTTGAAACCTCCCTGCGTAATATAATACCATGAGCAACATGACAGGTGGCACAAGGGAGAAAGGTCGTCACCTTGAGACCGAACCACAGGTCGTCATCGGCTGCAGTGACTTGCATCACTGTTCCTTGAGGCAATACTAATTCTATCGCTACAAGAGTATCGATAGCAAGGCCGTATTGGTTGCTTTTCCACGAGAAGCCTATGCGATATCATGAAGTACGAGTACGACGAGAGAAGTGGATGTGCATACCTCCCCCAAGGATGAATCCGCCAACTCCAACGCCCGGGATCCTTCCTCCAGCAACCATGACGCCATAGGGCTCAAGGGCTTCATATACATCATCCCAAATTGCGCCGGCTCCAATATCTACAGTGCCCTCAGCCTTGTTAACAGTCACTTGGTTGAGGCGAGTCATAGAAATCTGAACGCCTGCCGTCGAGGAGAAGCCGGGATTGCAACTGTGTCCGCCTCCTTTAACCTATCAATTGTCTTGTAATAAATGACTGCTCTCAATACGAAGGGACCGGATCGGATACACACCGCAAAAGGCTGCCGAAAGACAGACAAAACACCGAGCTAGTGTTCCAAGATGAGTATGAGGAAGACTTTCGAGATGCCAACAAACCATGTCCACGACATCGAGAGCCGTTCCAGGTTCTACCACACATGTAGCATTCAACGAATTTGTCGCAGACCAATGCCTGATACCGGCAGTATATTCTTTGGAGGCTGTGCAAGACCATCGATTTCCAAGTCAGTGGTTACATCCCGACGTGTGAGATGCCAGAACAACACACGTGGATAGTAGACAGCTGATGCATTGGAGACGATCCCAGAGATGCACTCGCAGACACCAGCCACGGGGGTGTCGACGTCTATGTATCCGAGTGTCTGCTGCTCTGCCACAGAGACGGCCAAAAGGTACAGAACGCTGAGTAACCGGACGAAGGATGCTTCAAAAAACAGCATCGGTGGGATGAGTTAGTAGGAGAGGTCAGCCTGCAGGTTGCATACGAAAGGGAGCCGGGCGTCAAGGATAAAGGCATGCATGGTTCCGCTCAGGCTCCGAGAATCAGACCGAGATTTGGCAAGGCCATGGCCAAAAACTCGGAGGAAGTTGGCACCTGATGATGGAGCAGAGCGGTGAGCTCCCCGCGATATCGTACAAGGTCCGGTTGAACAAGGGGGTATATAAAGGGGCATTCCTGATGATGGTTAAAACAAGCATCTTTTGTGCGTCCTTCGAGAATTGAAGTTGCTCTGCCATGTGGCACGTGACATGTCGCGCACCGCCAGGCGCGGGGCCGTCGGCTCCAGCTGCTCTCCTCGACCCATTCATTGACGACAGTCACAAAACGCGTCGCAGATACTACATAATTACTACCGAACTATCTCGCTGACACGCAATCGTGCGGTCCGACGCACCCGCCGCCATTCCATTGTGTCCATGGTTGCCCACTGATAAGCGCAGCTGCAGCCTGCGTGCCCGAGGGAGTTCGGTGACTCTCTTATTTGTTCTGGACGTGCACTGGAGACTCTATTTTTCGTCCATATCGAGGCACTGATACCGCTTCCTCGTTCTAGAGACATACCAACTCAGATGATAAGGCTCAATTTCCCCTCTATGCATGGACTTGGTGCCGACACGTACGGTGCCGGCAGCCACGAGGATGGTATAGAGCAGAGCCGACGCAGCGACGCGCATTATGGCGATATTGTGGATGGACCTGTGTCGAAGAGTTGCAACGGAGAGTGATGAGAAGAATGACGAGCTTTGTCCAGTCCGAGACGCTTTTTGAAGGGCACGGTTGGATCCATGCTGATGGGTGGCTAGTCGATTTCTCAGCAGTCGGTGCGAGATTAGCGAGCGCATATTTTTGTGGAGTCGGCAATGCTGCGATGGATGACCGACGAGTAACGGGGTCTCCCCGCATCACACGGAAACCATCCGATGCCGCACGCGATGCCTGGCACAAAGAAAAGAGCGAAATCGACGTCGAGACAAGCGGTATTACTCAGTACTGCAGCACCTTGATAAAATTTGCCAATGTTATTGCTCGTGTGCGAAGTTGTAGACCGGAGTCGCCTGTCTTGCATTCGTCGACCATGCATGTACTCCTCGTGCGCACAATCCCATTGTCCGATGGCCAGCGAGGTGAAGGGGCGAGTGACGCGTCAGTCACCCATCGATCATGGTAGAACGATACATCGGAGCTACATGACGTGAAAAATATGGGGAAAGTCGAAGGCTCGATGACGGTGGTGTCAAATCAATTGCTGACCCAAAGCCCGCTCAGGGTTGCACGGCAGATACATACATACGATATCCGGAACGCGATGAACAACTCTAAAACAGTTCCTTTCGGCGTTCGAGATCACCAGTCAATAGTCTACTAAGTACAAACAAATGAGCTTGAGATGAAGCCTATGGTTGACCGACAGGCGCGACCGAGGAAACAGAAGCTGCAGAAAGGCGCAAGACCGCGAGTCTGACGGTCGGCTGGACGATCGACCAACGTACCCCCGAGCCCGAGGACCTCCGCGAAGATCGGCGGACCCTAGAAGACCCGTTACCCCAGCCGAAGGAGGCGCCCCGCATAGATGGACAGCTAAGATTGCGATTCGTCAGCGCAGAAAGATCAGCTGGCGGGCCCTCGAATACGGACACATCTGTTAAACAGGAGCGGAGATATGCCTGCATAGATGAGGATACGACCCAGTTAGAAGTCGTGCATGATGGCACGCACTGAAGGGCCAGATCACGTCGCTAAAGAAAGAGAGAAAATGCTACAAGGCCGGCAGTGATGAAGCAAATTGGAATCACAATTCGAGAGAGCTTTTGAGGCTGCAGGTTTGAGTCAAAAAGAGACTTGGGCCGACCCCATAAGCACCGAGAGGTGTTGTAAATTGTCGCAAGCTGAATAGATCGCTGGCAGTCTTCACGGTGAAGAAAGGCCTACTCCGGAGGATTCTGGGGGCGTAAATTCTAGATAGACAACCTAGCGCAGATTACAATTTCGACGACCAAGATTTAGATCAACAGCGTGACGGCCAGAAGATAGAAAAATCAGATACGCTCGAGACTACAAATTGCCTATAAGTTGCGCACCTGTCTCCGTTCAAGCCTGTCCTATTCGACGTCCTGCACTCAGTAGAAATGAAGAAGTTAATGGAGAACTGATCAAGCTAGCGAAGGGGGAATACAAGAGTCAAGACTGCAGTCGAGGAGAAACGGATGACAGAAGGGAGGGCGAGAATTCTGCAACAATTCTGCAACTCATGTGATTACATAAGCGCACTACGGTCACTGTCACCGTGTCCTACTAACTTGCTTACCGTCTCGCCTCCATCCAGCCTCCTGTACTTATGTACAAGCATCGCAAAATAACAGTACATCAACACGCAGAAATTGGCGAGCGAACGATCCGTACGTCGAGTGTTGAGACGTGTGCACTGACTCACCTGAGCGCAGACAGGATCGTCTGAGTCCGATGTTCGCGCTGGCCCATGCTAGCAGACGAGGGCTGCACACGAGAGAGTCTGAGGAGCGGGACTCGCGTTTCGAGGACCGAAGACACTTATCCTATCCTATTCTAACTGACAAGTTCATCATAGGCTTTGCATCATGATCAAGTGAGCGCCGGTCGACCTTCTTAGCCAATCGGGCATTCCGAGTCTGCTGCTCGTTGTACTCGCAATCGGATTCTTACCAGGTGCCATACGTTCCACCGGCCGTATGCCACTTCCTCTCTCTTTGCTCCTACTTACATTGCGTGCTACTCTCGTTTCCTGGAAGACCGATCATCTCTCGTCCAAGGCTATCCTACCTCTCACCTCCATATTCCCGGTCGATCGCAGAGGGTTGTATAGGAGCGGTGTTTGCAAGTAATTGGAGATGGACAAGTGTGAGGACGAGCATGACGCAGTCAGAGCAACTCGTGCGTGGTCTATCTCTCCCGCGCGCACTCGTCGCTTATCCGTACTAAGCCAAAGATCCCGATGTTGACATGGCGCAGCTTAAGGCTTGTATTATCCACCCGTCTCACGCAGCTTGATCCTCATACGCCTGTAGACTGGAGTTAGATTGAATAGATTGTATGACGAGGACAGGATCAATCTGGAGAATGCCGCAATGGAGGTCGTCTTTGCCGAGCTCCAGTGTACCGACTAAGGCCTCACTACCGAGGAGGCCGAGCGTCGTCTGGCCATCTTTGGTTCGAACAAACTGGAGGAAAAGACCGGGAATACTCTCCTGCACGTGCATTTCTTTCCTCTGGCGGCCGCATATGTGCGCTGCTTCAGTTCTATAGTTCCTCAAGCTCTTGTGGAATCCTCCTGCATGGATCTTACAGTCGGCTGTGATACTCGCCATCACTCATTCAGACGAAGAAGGCCGCGCTGCACCCGACTGGCCTATCTTTTACTGTAACTAACGCTGCTGCTCCTCAGCGCAGTTCCCAGCTGCTACGGGGAGCACGGCGCCGGAACTACCGTCAGAGCTCTCATCCGATCGTTCCCGCCGAGGGCCAGGGTCAGGCGCGATGGAAGCTGACGCGAAGTATCACCGCCGACGCTTTTCGTGGTGTTGCAGAAGTCGTGGTGACGGAACCCGGACTCTCTGCCATCGTCCACGCCATCCACTGCTCTCGTGTCGTCTTGCAGCTCATGCGCAATTACGCCATCTACGCCTGCGCATGTGCGATTCGTACGACTGTCTGTTTCTTCATCCTCGCGGTCGTCTACAACCTCTAGTTCCATCCTCTTGCGATCCTTGCCATGGTGTTCTTGACGATGGCGCTATCGCGACTCTGTCTTCCGACTCCGCGCTTCCCTCCAGCACCTTGGTTAGCTGGGACTTGCCTGAGATATTTGCTTGGGCCGTTGTATACAGTCCGTACCTAACTGTGCCCACGTATGTACTCTTCCGGAATAGACCTTACCTCGCTGGTTGTAATCTTCAGTGTCACCCTCGTCATTGCGATCCTCCGGACATCCTTTCTCGAAGATATATTCGGCCTGAGCTTGACCAACACGCATTACCTGGCCGATCCCACCGGCAAGCAGCTCCATATGATCGTCCACCTGCAGGTCGTCATTATCTGCCAGGCATTGATCACCCACTCGCATTTGTTCCTCTCTAAACATCCTTCGTATACCCTCGTAATTGTAAAAGCTTTCTGCCTGGCCCAACTCGTGTCCTCCATCTCCGCTGGCACTGCCGATTGGAATTCGCTAACATCGAGAAGATATGTGGCGGCTGAATTGCTATTATTTGGATTCTAAGTTCGGCATGCGGGCAACTGTCATCACACGGCTCCGTGAGCGACATATCTGTGCCGACTCGACGGATCCGCGAAAGGATCGCCTCCCTGCTCTGTCTTATGCGGCATCTTTCGACGATCCGTTATACTCAGAGCGTACGTCCGTCATCAGACGCGCGGCACGCAGAACGTGATTCAGACAGACGGTTCCTGCAAAGGATGAGGAACTACTGCGTCTCATTTAGCAGCACGCACTGTACGAAGTATGGCAGTGGACGTAGAGAAACTGTATAGCGGTGTTCCCGCGTTTACTGAGCAGGTGCAGAATACTTAGAACGCGTTTTCCGAGTCACATCTCAATGTATGCGGGCTCATTCCGAGTTGACTGGATGATCATTTGTGAGCATTTCTCGCAGCTCGCGCATGGCCGATAGTGGCGATTTGTGCTAATACTCAGATACCGACCATAAATTTATCTCATCCGGAGCATCGGTTGTCTGCTAACGTTGCACTCAGGCTGGCATCGATGAAGTGCAAGCTCGACCCGGGACTCACTTGTACTTGACTCGTACGGTCACAATCGCGTCGAGAACTGACCGGCGTGAAGAATAAAGACCTTTTAATCGGCGATAAATCTTCGCTACATCTGACCAGCGCACAAATACATGCTACTAGTTACTAATGCTTATGATAGGGAACCCCGTCGCGCCAGGCTGTCCCCACATACCCCTCAGGCGCTCCACACTCTCCGTGATGCCTCTCAACAGCTCCTTCTGCGTCCCCCATCGCAGCGGCGGGATAATCGACTGCTGCTGCCAGTTCAACAGCGTCAGCAGCACCCACTTGCTATTGTCGATCGGGTTACCCCAGTGCTCGGGCGAGCGCAGGGACGCGATGAGCGCCTGCGGCGTCATCCGGACGTCCGCGATGTGCAGTATTCCGATGAAATCTTTGATCATCGCGGGGTCCGGGACGGTCCCACCGCGGAAGGAGAGCGTGTTCGCCCCGGGCGTGAAGAGGTCCGACACGGTGTAGACGAACGCGTCGTCGGCTTCGTGAAAGTTTTGCGTCGCCGTGAGGAAGAGAGACCAGAGCGGGGCGATCTTCCCTCTGTACACGATGTAGTCGTGAAACACGATGCCGATGCGGGTCACGGGAGTGGGAGGAGGCGCATGCGGGCGGGAGGGCGCCGCAGAGGTCCAGGAGGAGGTTGATTTCGAGTAGTGAGCCATGGCGGATGATTTGGTAGGGCCGATGGGTGAATGAGAGGGGAGGTGAATGGCACGTTGGCCGTCGGAATCGCGAACGAGGAGCTTTTAAAGGTCCTCAGCACTCTGTGTCCCGTCCAAGCGCGTCTGCGTGCCGCGGCCACACCAATGCCACACGCGCACAGGCGGTATTTAGCCTTATTGTGAGCTGCTCCATATGTGGGCTGTGGATCCAAGCGCCTGGCTTTGACAATGGCGCGGCTTGCAAAGAAATGGAAATTCGGCATGGCGGCCAAAGCGAACAACGTGTCCTGACTCGGGGATAGTTGTCTTGATACGTCCGGCGTGCGCCTAGTTCGTCTTAGACGGATCGCTAGGACATCGAAACGCGCGCAGCACAATATATAAGATATAGGAAGCCGCGCGACGTTCCTTCGGTCCTGCGGGACCGAGTATCGACCATGTTCGACCCTTAGGAGACGGCCGGTGCCGGTTCTCTCGACGTCGAATACATAACAGGGTCTCTTGGTCGAATGAGCAGTTGAAGCGAAAGGCTCACGCATGCCTGCGGTACTCTTTGCCACGTTGCTTAAGATACGAGTGATTCAAGGATGTCCCATCAGCGCGGAAACAAGACAGCTGTGAGACAAGAACACAACCCAAGAGGATGCCATACGGGTCCAATCCACGAGACAATAATGGAGAGCGCGGCCAGCATCGGCGAGGGCGGTTGCGATGAACCGGCACAGTGGGTGCACTTGAACAGCCGTGGGGTGTGCGCCTGCAGCCGCAAGGCGTGTAGCCCGAGGAGCCCCTTGAACACGAAGGCGATGGAGATTGCAATGAAAACCACGGCAAGAGAAGGGCGTGGAAAGGCGATGCTGCTAGCCCACTGAACGAAATACTTGTCAAGACGGAAGTAATGTGGCGTCGAAAAGTGCAGATCGTCATTGCCCGAATGTTTGACGAGATTCGTAAGTCCAGATTCTAAAAGCGTCGAACACAAAAGTGAGCGGAGAGTTGTAGCCCAGATGCAAAGTTACGCGCCGTCTGGATATGTTTGCAAGACCCGCAAGACCCTTATTCTCGTCCTCTCCCGTCTCTCTCTCTCTCTCTCTCTCTCTCTTTCTCGTTCTCTCGCTGCACCAGCCATCGTCCGGACTCCCAAGCAGACAGCGTCCGCGTCGTCTTCGACCCTGATCTATTCGCGAGCTGGCGAGAGGGAGGGCTCGAGGGCCTCAAGATGCTGGAAGTGCTGTCGATCACGTACGTGCGCAAGATCGAGGGCCTGGATGCGCTGGACGACAATCATGCGGCGAAGATCGTGCCGGTTCCCGCCGCTGGTGTAGGACATCACCGAGCCGGACAGCGCAGAGTACGAATCGCGCAAAGCGTTTGTCACGGCAGAGTAGGCCCACAAAGCACTGGGGCGTGGGCGGCGGGCTCGGGGCTGGGGTAGTGTGGTGTCGGCCGCGCGGCGGAGTGTGGTGCGGTGCTCCTTGCACCTTTCGCAGACGGCAGGCTTGCTCTTGGGCTCGTGGATCACCGTCTTGCGTGAGATGAGCGCGCAAGTGAATGAGTACGAGCTTGAGGGTGCCAAAAGAGGAATGAAAGTTGAAACACATCGACGAATCTACGCTGCGTCAGAACTCCGACTCGGAAAGCCGAGAGGCGTCGATATGGAGAGGGTCGGTCGAGAAAGATATTCCATACTGCCTTAGGCCGTTGAGACAGTATGGCGAGTGCGTGATCTTGTACACGCGAAGCGTAATAATGAGTTGCGGTGTCGAGGTAGAGGAGATTTGACGTCAACTCGACTTAAGATGGAGTTGCGAGCGAAGCCGACGCGCTGAAGGCATCAAGGAAGACGAAGGCGGAGTCTGGAGAGACGGCGCATGCCGAAGGGGTGTGTGCGTCGCCGTCTTCGGCGTCGAACAGGACCAAGGCACGCCATTATGTGCAGGCCGAGCCCGAAAACCAAGCTGAAGAATGCTATCAGCAAACGTCGACTACCATAGCACAATGGTGCGCTCACGTTCGCGACGAAGTGCCGCCCGCGATCAGTTCGACCTTGCACCCCGCGAGGTTCTGGCTCACGAGTTCGACTTGAGGAGGGAGAGTTGTCCAGCCAGACGGAGAGCCAGAAACAAGACGAGCGTGTGATCCGGGAGCACAGGAGGGTGTGAAGAGCGTGTCTAACTGGGCCCGAGGTATGATCTGAAAGGCGACGCCATCGTGGGGGTACAATGGACGTAGACAGGCAACATGGCTTCGGGCGCGGCCCAAGGGGAAAAGGAGGAAATAATCTATTGACGCCCCAGTGACACCAGAGGAATACTCTTTGCTGAATTTATGCGCTTTTCCATACCGTCAGCATCTACGAAACGCCGCGGTACAAACTCACCAGCCTTCCCATGACCCACTGTCACTCTTCTACTACTTCGACCACACCTACAACGAACGACAAAATGCATGCGTAATCGCTGAAGACACCGATGCGAAGAATGTCGGTGAGCTCGAGAAGAAGACGTGAGCACAGCAGCCAGGTGGTGAGTTGCATTATGTGAGGATCGCGATGTGATGCGGGAAGTGTTCGAGCAAAGGACGAAGAGAATTGTCGTGTAGGGATAATCGTAATGTACAAGATCAACCGAAGACGAACTCCGAGTGGTGCTGTGTTTCGGAAGACTGTTAGAATCGCGAACACTGAGAGAATGTTTAACGTGAGCTGTCACTCACCCATCATTCCTTCTGTCTAATGTTCCTGTCGCTCCATAAGCGGTCGACGCGTCATATTTCCAAGGAGGTGAATGGCCGTCCGGGGACAAGAGAGCCAGACAATCACGAAATTTTCGCGGGGGCGGAGACGTCCCACGCAGTCTCTCGAGCGGTGCGGAATCTAGTTAGCGAGGACGACCCGTGGGTAGCGGATTTGTCGTCGAGGCGAAGTGTCTAGGCGAGCGACGCTACGAGGAGCGAGCCTGCTCTCAGGAATTTTGCTAACCAAGTCGATTTCGCGCGCGAGGAGATACCTGCTGGAGGTCGCAGGATGCTGACTGCTATGACAAAGACCTAGGCGTTCTCAGAATGGAGTGGCGGTACCGGGGACCTTTGCCGATCGTGAATCGCTATAAGTATACGTTCGGTCAGTCGATCTCTTAATACTAGGGGAGGGCAATCGCGTGAACTCACCGTGACGAACGTGATCCACGCTGTCATACGCCCCACACAACATACGACCGATCCAGGGAGTGGGCACGGAGAAATCGTTCTGGATTCTGTTTTTTTTTTTTTTTTTTTTTTTTTTTTTT
>MU277200.1:564663-603857 GCA_022160305.1 Artomyces pyxidatus | reverse complement strand
GCGCAAGAGCCAGGTCAATAAAGCGATTTCCACGAGACTGCAAAGCGTGATAACTTCCAGTATGTCGTCAGAGGTTGAAGGGATGACACGATCGTGTCGGTACGGGCTGCTCAAGTCGATTGAAGTATCATGTGAATCTTGCCGATATAGCCAACCTCTGGTAAATTTAGTAAACGGGAATTGATGGCGCAGGTAGAGTGATGATTTGGCTTACATGTTCTACCACACTCACTCGTTCATGTCTCACACAGCTCCTGCACGTTCTCTTGGCTCCAACAGCTTTACAGCCTCACGGCCTCTCTGGAGAATGGAACATTCAAATGGAAGCGGATGACTATACACTATATAGTCAATTTCTAAACGCTATACCTCGGTTGCCGATTCCACGCTCACCTAACGACTCCATCCCTGTTCGCGACATTGACAGGTATCTCATTTCCTATCTCATCTTTACCTTCGTGATATTGAAAGTCGAGAGAAGAGGGGCCATCATGAGCGATATAATGGACCTAGCGAGATGCGCGCCAACACAGCTCCTGTGCGTAGGTGGTCTTCAGTCTTGTCTGAGAACTTGGCGGAACGGCGCTCGTACATAGCTTGTGCGACCTGCTTGGGATTTATAATATGAACAGCTGGCCAAATGTGCGTACAGATACCAGGTCGCCTGAAAGCGGCATGAGCTCAAATGGGGTGAACGGTACAAGAAGGCAAGAGACGTACTCTTGTACCTCTGCGGGCACGCCGCCTACGCTTTCCAGGGGGGACAAGAGAGAGGGGGGTCTTGGAGGGATCGCAGACGTCAGTCGCAGTCGTGAGCTGGGAAATTTGCCGATGATGTCGAGGAGTAGGAGAAAGAACAGCGAGAATACAAAGCCCGAGACCGTCAACATTAGATGTGAGAAGGGTTAGTCGTGTAATGGGACTGAAGCGACTATGCAAGCGGGAGGGGGGGCATCTGTTATGAAATTGACAGGTGAGCACCACAGAGGATCCTGGGCCTCACCATGACCGAGGTGCTCCTTCGACGCCCTCAAATCGAAGCTGCCATTCGATTAGTATCTGGTGACGATAAGTCGCTGAATGGTCCGCATCCTCAGGTGGCGGTCCGTTCTACTGTCGAGTTAAGTTTATGCGCACTGGATAAAGAAAGACTCGTCTCGTGCTCGTGCTCGCAGCTATGTCGCTTTTCCCATGAGGATATAGTGCGAGGTCTTCGCATGCCTTGGAGGACGCGAAACGTCTCTCCAGAACGAGCCAGTGTACACTGAAATGGAGTTCTTGAATCTAAAGAGCCCGGGAAGCGGGAGACGCAAAAGTCCGATGCAGATTGCACACTCGTCGCGAGCCAAAGCTGGATTCCTGGTTAAAGGCCAATAGGATATGGAGTCTGACGGCGAGTTGCAGGCGCAGAAAGCAGGCAGAAGATGAGTCGATGGTATATGAGAACGCGTTTGAAGCGGCGGATCCGCCGGTCGTCGTGAGTGGCGTAAGCGGCGGCTCCGGCGCCACATTGCCCGATCGGGCAAGCGACCGCGGCGAACCTTACTGCACCTCATCGCCTCGTCTTCAAGCACACACCAGAAGGCCAGCATCCATCAAGGTGAGCTTGCATTTGCTATATTGTCGTCCATATGACTGCAGAGGAGTCACTGTCGTCGCGTTGGGTCAATTGGAGCAGCGGAATCAGGTGGATGGAACTGGCACAGGGTGGATGGACTGAGGTGGATATGGATGACATGGAACGACCGACCTTGCACAAGTTCTCCCCCGTACATCATATGGGAGCACTTGTCATCCTTCGGGGTCGATCTTAGAGTCAACTTTCCCCCCGTCACCTGGATCTTCGATTGTGTTTGCGGTATACTAACACCTCGTTGATGCAGACTCAAAATGGCCGCCACAAAAAGCACGAAGGGCAAGGCTGCCGCTGCCAAGAGTGCGTCTCTCCCTCGGATTTCCGTTCTGCTCTAATCGAGTGCTCTGGACAGACTCAAAAGCCGGTGCAAAGGACGCGAAGGCAAAGTCTGCCAAGAAGGCAGCGCTGCAGGGCGTCCACGGGCACCACTCCCGCAAGACACGGTTCAGCGTGTCCTTCCATCGCCCAAAGACCCTCCGCCTGCCCCGTGACCCGAAGTACCCACGGACAAGCGTCCCTCACGCTCCCCGCATGGATCAGTTCCGGACTATTGTCTCGTGCGTCCGGCTCAATGTTAGTGTGGATGTGCGATGGCTGATTGATTCTACGTAGACCGTTGAACACTGAGTCCGCGATGAAGAAGATCGAAGAGCACAACACGCTCGTGTTCCTTGTCGACATTAAGTCGAACAAGCGTCAGATCAAGGATGCTGTGAAGAAGCTGTGGGATGTGCAGGCCGCGAAGGTCAACACTCTGATCCGGTGCGTGCTCTTTGAGGCGTGTATGATTACGGCCAACTCATGAAGATATCTCGGCAGGCCTGATGGAAAGAAGAAGGCTTACGTGCGGTTGACGGCGGACCACGACGCTCTGGATGTAGCGAACAAGGTACGTCTGGGAAGATGTAGGCTCATACTGTTGACTCAACGACGCGCACAGATCGGGTTCATCTAATTGTCTTATTCCCCACGTCGCGACTGATTTGAACGTCTTGTATGCCTACCTACATGCATATGTTTGCTATGACCCATGTCTGAGACGGAGCACATGGCGTGATGTCACTATGCTGTGATTTGATATATATGGAACACGGGCGAAACGGCGTCTTGAGCGACGCACTGGGAGCAGCTGAGAATCTGGGCTGGAGGGCTGTGCGAACGGGTCGTAAACGCCGGCCGATGATGTGAGGGTTTTTGATCCAGGATCAGAGAGGCGGCACTCCGGGAGATGCCCGGACTGGTGCGAGCGTCGGGTTCTATTACAAGGAGGGGATCGCGGCATAAGAGATGGACGCACCGAGAGCAGTACTGGCGACAAAGAGAAAGCAGAGCAGAGAGGACAGGTGAGAGTAGGTGAGAGCGAGTGCAGGGCCGATGGGCCGAAAGGGGACAAGGATGATGGGGGACCCGAGGGACCAATGGGGGACGGCGTTGGCCGGGGAGGGAGGGCGAGATTCGCATCATCAGCGCCTCTGCTCGTCGTCCTTCTCCTCCTCTTCCACTTCGTTCTGGTATTTATCGTTGCCGTTTCGCTCTCGTGGAAACGACTCTCATCGCCTTTCAAGGCAACCCACGCTCTTTTCTTGAAGGCAGACACACCGACGCCTGTGTCACGCCGCGCCCGCTCTTCAGCATCCTCCCACCCCATAGTTACCACCAGTTCGAATGCCTTCCCCCTCCAAATTCACAGTTTTTTCTCTACTTTTTCTTGGCCTCGCTTTCTCTGCAGATGCTGCCCATCATGATTTGACCGCTACTCACGCCCGCCGCTCTCTCGCATTCAAGAAAAAGGCGCAGCGCGACCTCGACCCTCCCGTGTTCAGGGCCAGAGAAGCTGCCGGGGATTTCGTGGGCGACGTTGCTCGTGCTCTGCACAACCGGGACGATCCTATCCGTGCGTGTGGAAGCCCTTGTATTGCACCGGCGCGTACTGACCCTCACTGTCTTTTTTCTCTCGCATCAGTCTCTGGCAGCAGTGCTTCCGCCAGCACGGACACACCGACAGACGCGCCCCCTTCTGCATCGTCAAATCCCACGCAGTCGTGTCTCTTCGGACTCGATATCCTTGGGCTTTGTCTGCCTGCGCCCCCGGGGCCGTCATCTCCACCTGCCTCGACCGATGTACCACCGACCAGCGCGCCCGCGCCAACTTCGGATTCTTCGACGCCCACGGACGCGCCGACATCACCGCCGGTAGACTCTTCTACCCCGACGAGCGCACCGACGACAACCCCAACAGATTCCTCCACACCGACGAGCGCACCTACGACGACCCCGACGGACTCGTCTACCCCCACATCCACGTCTTGTCTCCTTGGCATCGATCTGTTAGGATTGTGTCTGCCTGCCCCGCCCCCTCCCACCACGTCGTCCGCCCCGGCGACAAGTGCAGCGCCCACAACCGATTCGTCCCCTCCGACCTCAGACACACCGACGGATTCGTCCACGCCGACGAGCGCACCAGCTACGACGCCGACGGATTCGTCAACCCCCACGTCCACGGCTTGCCTCTTCGGCATTGATCTGTTGGGATTATGCTTGCCTGCTCCTGGCTCGTCCTCCGCCCCGGTGACAAGTGCGGCACCTACTGATTCGTCTACACCGACGGACACACCGACGTCGACACCGACAGACTCATCCACGCCGACGGACGCACCGACGACGACGACGCCGACGGATTCATCGACCCCCACATCCACGGCGTGCCTCTTCGGCATCGATTTGTTGGGACTATGTTTACCGGCCCCTACCACCTCTGCCCCGGTGACGAGCGCAGCGCCTACTGACTCTTTTACGCCCACGGACACACCGACGTCAGCCGCACCGACGGACTCATCTACCCCCACGTCCACGGCCTGTCTCTTCGGCGTCGATCTCCTCGGTTTATGTTTGCCTGCTCCCACGACATCGGATCCGCCGACGGATTCGTTCGTCCCCACGTCCACCGCATGCGCTTTCGGCACTGATACATTCGGAAATTGTCTCGCAGCTCCCAGCACGTCGTCTACCCCAACGGACTCGTCTAGCCCCACGTCCACCACCTGTCTCTTCGGCATTGATCTGCTTGGTTTCTGTCTTCCTGCCCCCGGCACGTCGTCTGCCCCGACAGATTCGTCGTCTCCTACGTCCACTGCCTGCGCTTTCGGCGCCGATCCATTTGGCTTCTGTTTGCCGACGTCTTCCGTCCCTACAGACTCATCGTCGCCGACATCCACAGCCCCGCCGGACTCGTCCACGCCTACGTCCACGGCCTGTCTTTTCGGCCTTGATCCGCTCGGCCTGTGTCTGCCCCCGCCCCCTACATCCGTGGGACCAACCACGAGCGTAGGACCGACCACGAGCGCAGGACCGATCACGAGCTCAGGGCCGACAGATTCTGCACCTCCCGCAACGTCGACGGTGGACCCTTGTGGCCCACTTGGCCTCGTCCTCGGCCTGTGCCCAACTAGTTCGGCACCCACCGACTCGTCGTCGCCGATCACGACTAGCGCCCCCACGGACAGTGCTCCATTCACGACGCAGACTGGAACCGCGGTTACGAACACTGACATATTTAGCTCCTCGTGAGTGTATAACCTATCTACGCGTTTTGTCCGATGCTGAAGTGCTTGCGATTTTATAGGGTGACAGATTCCGCCATATCCTCGGGTGTTACGATCGTCTTCCCGTCAGGATTGAGTTCTACCACGACGGACTCTGCCAGCGATCTTTCGGCTATCACGACCACGCCGACGTCCACTTTCACCCCGATCGCGAATACGCAATTGTCTTATGTCACGGCGACGTCGCTACTCTTCAGTGCCATACCAACGACCTCTCTTACCGCTTCGTTGAGCGACCCCGACGCTCCGGCCACGACCGTGTCGATCCCCACCGTGACGAGTGGTGCACAGGTCACGCAGGCCCCGCTGCCGAGCAACCTGCCAGCGCGCATATACCCACCCGGAGATGCCCCCGACCCCACGACCGATATGACGCTCATCAGCGTGCTGTTTGACCAAGGGCTTCCGTGGAGTTTCGTTGCAGGCAATACCGAATCGCAGGGCCAGTTGATGATCTTGCTCCCCCAGCTGGTCATGAGCGCGTTGAACCTTACTCAGGATCAGGTCCTTACATTCGCGCTGCAGGTTTACATTCCGAATACATACACGGGCCCCGACGATGTCAGCCAGCTGCTGACGACCTACCTGCTGTACATTCCCACTGCTGACGTCAGCGTGCTGGCCAACCAGATCAAGGCGAAGACTTCTCCCTTCTACACCGCGTTGGGCCCGCCTTACTCTGATCTTGCCGCGCATGTGGATCCAGCATACGCCGTTACGTCTGTTCAGAGCCCGAATCAAGTTCCGGGCAGTGGCAACAACGCAGGCAGCTCGGGCGATACGAGCGCGTCAGGAGGGTCGTCCAACAACACGCGCACGGACGCGATCATCGGCGTCGTCAGCGCTTTGGGTGGAATAACGCTCATCGTTCTCGCCGTGCTCATCGTTCGCAGCGTCAAGCGCCGTCGCGAGCTTGCGCACCACCGTCTTTCGGATCCGAACGTTGGATATCCTGATCGTGCTGGCCGCGACTTCGACCAGGATAGTGTGGGTGGCCAGCGTAGGCGCAGCTTCTACTTTGCGGAGGACAGTCTGCGGGGCGCGGGTCCTGCGCCCGCCTCTTCCGCACAGCCGACGGACAATGTTGTGGAGTATAGCTATCGCAATGCCCCTGACCAGATGAGGGAGAGGCGGCCGGTTGTGCCGGCTGCCATCTCGGCGCCGTATTTGCAGCAAAGCAGCTTGAATTGGTGAGAGGGCACTAATACTTACATGTGAGTTACTTGGCTCGTATCGCCCTTATCGCCTTTGGCCTCGTCTGACAATCGTTGCAGTTCGATGGACGCAGCACCGTGGGAATTCGTCCCGCCAGCAGAAAAAATATATCTCTGCAAAAGATACCACCTTACCCGTTCCATCTTACCACCTCAGCTACCTCTTGACTCTGCCCTCTTGAACTCTATATTTATTATTTCTCTCCGGGTCTTTAACTCTTTTCATGCTGTCGATGCATACCCGTTGTTCGCTCGTCCCGGTCTTTAGCTCACGCTTGCTTGCTTGCGTTTGTCCGGTGCTGTACGTCGTGCTATATGGATATGATTTTCTCCCATCTGATCCCCTCATCAACAGCGCGTGCAGTGCGCGCCCGCGCCAGGAATGAAGACCGGCTAATCGATTCTAGTTCTTGCGCGCGGACGCGTCGTTATGCGACTGACCTGAACCCTCTTCGCCGTCATTCGTTTGGCCTGTTATTTTACTAGTATTTTTTGACATTGCGCGGTTGTCTATTCTTTATTATCGTCTCCGATGTTGTGCTCCTATGTTTGCTGTCTCTTCATGACCCTCCCGGTATACTTACCTGTCGGCCGAGCTATATGTAGTCTCTTACCGTAGGCGCAGACACTGGATGATGCACATAGAAGTACTTACCCTAGAGTTACGCGGCTCCTGGCTTGTCGGCGATAATCACACTAGTCGAGGGGCCGTTTATTTTATTGCACGAAACCTGCTTGTCCGGTGAATCGTCTTAGCTAGGTCCAGAAACTGTGGACGAAGTACTGTAGACGGGGCACGGCTGCATTCCGCGCTGAGTCACGGCCAGCTTGACGCGGAAGCGCGGAAGCCCTGGGCGCCGTCACTCAGACTGACTTGACTTCGTCCAACGATCGTCCAACTTCTAATGACAGTACTTTCCCTGGCTTACTGCTCAGATACGATATACATAGACTCGGTCACCAGTCTATCCACCTCTCGCGTCTATATCCAGGAGTGCTCGCGTTCGCGTAGTATGTACGCGCTCCATCATACTTTTCAACCTGCCAAACACCGCGTGCGCCTGCCCTTCGGGCCAATACAATCGCAAACGCCGTACGTTCCGTTCTCCGAGGAAGTGCTGGCTATTCACTTGCGCAGATCCGCACTGAACGGTCGCAATTCAGAGTCAACTACGACACGGCGCCTCCCAACTCACTGATCACTGGCAGACTAGGTCTCCACGTCTCAACTTCGGCGATCAGCTGGTTCTGTCTGCCCACATCGATATCGGACTTGCCTATGCTCCGCGCTTTCTGTTGACTCGACGGATTTTCCGTCCACCCGCTGAATTCGAGGACGACACCTTAGGAGACGTACAAAGAACACGCACTAGCACTTCCGTTTGACAGCCACGCATGGATCGTATGCCGTGCTGCATCACCCTGGTGGCTAGTCTGATGAGTCGAACCGTCAAATTGTACTATATGCTGAAGAAGCTCTCCCAGTCGTGATGGCGTAGTTGAAAAGCTCTGGTCATGGTACTCGGTCGTCGGTTCGTTTGAGAACCGGAAGGCTCATATTCAATGGGTATGGCCGTTCTGTATAGGTCGCCCTATTCACTGAGCATAGAATGCTCAAGCATTTTCCGTTGAAATGGGGAGAAAGATTTAGGTGTGTAGAATGGCGTTGTGCACGCGAACAGGCTCAAAACTATCAGCTGCAGAAGTCGTGCTAGGCACTCATGGAACTGATAAGAGGCACATTATCGACCCCGTACCTTCCATCCAAACCCCTCAAAGTCAAACTCACCTCGCCATCTTTTCTCATTCAAGGATGTCGGCGATCTATGACTGCATATTTGGTATACTCTGTCTCGTTTCCCTGTACTATGTCTGTCTCGTAGTCAGGGCGAGGTTTCAATCGGCGGAGCAGTGGTGAACGTGATGCCAATCCGTACGTGCACTCTCACTATGTTCCATCTCCAGCCATTTCGACTTCCTTACCTGCTGATCAAACAGTGCGTTATTCACCTGGCTGGCTTCCCGGGATGGGCTTCAAACGTGATGCAAAGCGGGCTGTTGTGTGGACTACCGAAATGCAGGACGCTCCTATGGCATACGTGAAGCGCAGCATGGTGAGCTCCTTCCTTGTCTTATGAGCATACGGTTGAAGTAAATTCTTTCAAGGCCGACAGAACAGCCCGTAGCTCGTTGGCGTCTACGCAACTGGAGCTGAATGATGCGCAAGGGGGCGGTGTGGAAGGCGAAACGACGTTAAAGCGTGCCCTAGGAACGTTGTTGGCAGGTAAACATACATCTTTAACTTCGTTCCGCGAATATTGTCTCTGATCACCCTCTTTGTGGAACTAGGGGGAGTCGACGGGATAAGTGTTGCCGGTTCTCGATCTTGAACTCTGTCTTGAAAGCGACATCATCGATATCTAGACCTTCGCTGTGGTCATGGCGAGCATGCTTGCCTTTGTGTTCTACCCGTCTGCTCAGAAACGGGCTCAGGCCGAACTTGACCGCGTCGTGGGCCGTGGCCGCCTGCCGACCTTCGAGGACCAACCTTTACTACCGTATGTCAGTGCTGTCTGTAGGGAGCTCCTGCGTTGGCATGTGATTGTGCCACTGTCGATTGCGCATTCTCCGACAAAGGACGATATATACGACCGGATGTTCATTCCGAAAGGTATGACCCTTGTATTTTGAGCTGTAAATCAAGAGTTGAGCCCGTCAAAGGTACCCCTATGTTGATGAACGCATGGTGCGTAATGTTTCGTCTTGCTTCGCCGCTTTCTCCGATGTTTCGTGCAGGGCCATTCTACACGGTCCAGAGGTCTATCCTGCCAGTGATCCTGAAGGATTCAAACCCGAGCGCTTTTTGACCACAGAAGGGGCTTTAAACGACGACGATGTCCAAGGAGCTTTCGGCCTCAGGCGCCGGTAGGTCCATCTAAATAATCTTCTTTTAGCACAAGACTGAAGATCCACGACAAATAGGAGCTGTGTCCGGTTACACTTCGCCAACTCCATGCTATGGATCATGGTGGCCTCAGTGCTGGCAACGTTCGACGTTACAAAGACGAAGGATGGGCGAGGAAACGAGATTCCTGTCGATGTCAATGACTCGGATGGATTCGTCAGGTGAGCATGGGAGCGTCGCCGTGCATATATAGTCTGAAAGCTGACCACGGTGCAGTCACCCACTTCGTTCCATTGTACCCTTCGCCCAAGAGGTCGTGAAACGGAAAAGCTGATTGAACAAGTCGTCCGTGAGAGCATGTAAAGACTTGCGCACATGTGAACGGCGATATCGAGTTCAATATCATCAAGGAAAGGAGAACACGACGTACAGCCTGAGCTGTCATGGTGGAGAGCCTGGTTCCGGGTTGCAAACGACGTACTCTGGTCGGGGTAGTCAAGAAACGATTCTGCTCAATCCAGTGTGTTCCCGTCGACTCTATCACTCGACTACACATCTTCGAGAGATGGAACTAAGACGCGCACAGATAGTGCCACCCTCACCACAGTGATCGACCTAAGCGCGCACTGCCAGACCTCGCAAGCGCCGGCCCTGATATTTGTCATCCGACGGTACCGTCGGGTGGCGGAACCGCATACCATCCGCAGGATCCAGCGTCTATCCCGAAGGCCCTTTGGCTGATGAACGACTTACCTGCAGCTCCGAATCAAGGTCAAAGCTCTGCTGGTTTTTTCCAGGGTTCTAGCGAAGGGCACGGCCCGCACGGCACATTGTCGCAACTGCAACTGCTGGTCTGCCTAAGGCTAGAGCGACTTGTGGCGCGACTGCGGAATGCCCACTGGACAGCGGTGTTGCAGCGGTGTCGCATCATGGGATCGCACAAGATCGCACAGGTACCAGCCGGTGCTCGCGGGACCGGCGGAAGTCCTTCAATTTCTACGCGGTCCCTCGCAGTCCACTGACTGCGGCTGCGCATTTTCGTCCCATCCGTGGAAACAGCTCCCGGTAGGTGCATTGTCGATCCCCAGGGCCTGCATTGGGGTCGACCATGCACGATCAACGTTGGCGCGGGCCGAAATACATTGGCGCCTTAGTTTCATTCGACTGCGCACGCGCCATACTTACAGTGAATGCACTGCGCCCTCGGTGCTGTTTTCACTGCGTGGCGGCGTAGTGGTGTGCTTCTTTACGCGTGCGGGTTAGGTGTTGGACACCGAAGCATGCAGGCGCGAGGCATAAGTACATAAGTACTTGAGCGCCGGCAGGTTCGGTATAAATTGCCGTGGACAAAGCCCGTCCCAATCTTCCCCAGGCTCCCCAATAATGGCCTTCATCTTGATCCCCAGACTCATCAAGCACCTCAAAGCTAGAAATGAGCAAAGCTCTCCTTCAGCCCCCACCTACGCATCCGCTACCCATGTTTCCCCCACCTACGTCGCTCAACCCCAGCTCCGCAATGACCTAGAAACTGGCAGAGGTCCCCCCGCAGACCGGGGTATCGGGTACAGGGTGATCCTCATGATTGCACTGGTTATCCCGGTTTTCCTCGAGACACTAGATTATACAAGTACGTCGTTTCTTGGACTTTTCCATTTACTAAATACTGACTGAATTCCCCAGTCGTTGCCACCGCCCAGCCTCACATCGCTGTATGTGACCAGATTTGACCGCATGCCCAATTTCTGACTTGTTTGGCTTTTCCTTTCAGTCGATATTCAACAGGCTTGATCTACAGAGGTACGCTGCTGCCCCTATATGCCACGCTCTTTCCAAGGCTCACTTAATTTCAGTTATATTGGCACGGTGTATCTCCTCACTTCCACCGTCTTCCTCCCCTTTTTCGGCTCCGTGGCGGACATCTACGGTCGCCACTTTGCTCTGCAAGCATCAATCTTGTTCTTCTTGGTCGGAAGTGCTATCAGCACAGGAGCCATGAGCATGCCCACCATGCTCGTCGGACGCGGCGTCGCAGGTATCGGCGCGGCAGGGATGTTGACCGTGAGTACAAGTGATGTAGATTCATCCCCTTTTGCTTAGACCTTTTCAGGTTGTACGGGTCATTCTCGCCGACTCAAGATCCTTGAGAGACAATGCTTGGCAAAATGCTATACTCTTCGCTCTCTACACCATAGGCTATGTGTGCGGCCCCCTCATCGGAGGCAAGCTCCTGCAATATTCTTTTAGATGGATCTTCGCCATCAAGTGAGTCACACCTCAGGCTCTCGACCTCGTCTCTGCACCGTACTTATGCTTGCGTCTTTCCTCTAGTTTGCCAGCATGCGTGGTAGCCATGGTGCTCGTATTCTTCCTCCTTCGCACGAGGACCAAGGGACAAGATCCTACCCGCCGAAGCTACTCGCACGTCCAACGTTTGCTCCAGCTGGATTGGATCGGAACCTTCCTCTTCGTCGCCGCAGGCATCCTCGTTTTGCTTGCCCTCAACTGGGGCTCAACAACCGGTTGGAACGACGTCAAGGTCATTGTATCCTTCGTTGTCGGAGGCGTTGTCTTTGCTATATGCATCCTTTGGGAGTACGTGTTGCAGCGCAGCCAGCGGTCTCAAGTGCGCTCCGAGCATACCGCGATGAACGTCGTCCCGATGTTACCATTGGATATATTCGGTTCTTGGGATGTCATCGCCGTTTCTGCGTCCGCATTCTCTGGCGGTATGATCCTCCTGGTCATGTTCTACTTTTTGTCAATCTTCTTCACTATCGTGGACGGGTATTCCGCGACCAAGGCTGGCACGAGCCTCCTCCTGTTTGCCCCTGGAATGGTAAGTGTACATCTATGCATCCATTTGGACTTGTACTCATAGTCCGCTGTAGGGAGCCGGTTCTATACTATCCTTGTCGATGATCGCCACTACAAAGCAGGTGTGTCTTAATGAGATCCCAGTTTAATTCCGTCATTGACAACTGCATTCTCAACAGCCCAAGTACCCTATCATGCTTGGCGGTATCGTGTCAGTCGTTGGACTGGGTCTTGTCTCTGCGGGTATAAAGACCGACGATCAAAACTCTATTAAATGGTGAGCTGACGTCTACATACTCATTGAATCCTTTCAATTTCTCATCATGAACTACAGGGCTTTGTTCACGACCGGACTGGGGATTGGTTTGACGATCGGCCCCACCGCAACACATGCGCGCTTTGCTCAACCCGAACATCGTGTCGCTGTCGTCACAGCCATGACTCTTTTCGTGCGTCCCTCCTGTCATTTCCTGACGCGTGTATTGACAGACATTGTTGACAGTTCCGATCACTGGGCGGAACCGTCGGTCTCGCGCAGTGCGCAGCCGTTCTCAATGCCAAGATCAAAACTTACATCCAGTCCCTTGTAACGTCGGGCGCACTGTCGTCCTCGGACGCTTCTACGCTCGAGCTGACGGGCTCGAGCCTCACGTCTCTCGGCGGCATCAACTCGCTCTCTGCACAGCTGCAGCAGTTCGTGAGGGATGGGTACCAGAACGGCACGCGCTGGGCATTCATTTCCCTCATACCGTGGGCGGGTGTCGCCTTCCTCATGACGCTAGTGCTCTCCAATGTTTCGAGCATGGACGACAGCGCACGGCCCTCAGGATCCAGCGTAGAGCTCATGAGGGCTTCCGAGGAGCCGAAGGACGAGGTCACACGGGTGGGGGTGCAGCCTGTGCAGAATGCATACACTGGTGGGAGGCAGGCCCGGCGGTGAAAGCCATGTGGAGAGTGGGGGCCGGTACACCAGGCTAGAAGATAGTGGGGAGCGGTGACGATACCCATGGTCTCGTATTGCAGCTTCTGCGGCCACGATCGACACGAAATTTAAAGTACTTTCACATGTAGTAATGGACCGAATTAATGTCCTCTTCGTTTTTATAATCACTATTTCGCAATCTTATCACGCATCTTCCTCTGGCAAACTTCGGGCAGGAATGATTTGATGTCGTCAAAACCTCAAGGAGTCAAGCTTCAAGTTGCGAGAATGAGTCATTTACAATCGAGCTTGACTGCGGACGCACAGCCAGACATTCTCTGCATTGCCATAATCTGTTCACCGATAACAAGCAGTGGCAAACTCGTGAGACAAAAGCTCTTTCGCAGAAGGTCTAACGTCAGGATCCAGACGAAGGCAGGCCCGAATGAAGGAAGTAGCGCATGCGATCTCATTTGGGCGGAGAGCCGGTTGCTTCTAACTTATTCTCAAGGAAATCAGGGGCGAGACCACTGGCATCGACGGCAAGGAGCGTGGGTCAAAATCTGCGATCCAAAGAATGTAGCATACCGTCCGGTGAGAACCACGAGGAGCCACGGGTCGCACGCTCGAGGAGAGTGGAAGGAACTAGCTCGGCCGTCAGTTTGAGGATCTGCGCAAGGTGATCTTCGTCGACACCAGACGGTGACGTCGCATCGAGACGGAATGGCGGGGTACCAGTCAACAATTCGTACGTCTGTATGCGGTGAGCGCGATGGCGGAAGTTAGAATTCGAAGGAGAACACACCAACAATCCTACAGCCCATATATCGATCCCCGTTCCGTAGCCTGCTTGAAGGATGACTTCGGGAGATCTCAGGGCCATCTCGGTATGCAGGTTGTAGTCTTGAGTGTCGGATGCAAGGCGCGCTGGAGAGATTTGAATTTTAACTGATGTATACAATGCACAATTTCCCGAGACTTACCGTGCCCGAGATTATTAAGGATAAGGTCGTAATCCTCAAGGTCACCTTTGCTGTCATCCCACTGTTCGAAGTCATGGCGAAAGGGCTGTGGCAACAAGATGGGATATGAAACGCCCTGCAAGTCTACCTCGCCTCTGGTTTGTAGAGGTTCCTTCCGGAGTTCATTGTGCGTGTCGATGAAGTCTTCGCCGATGTCGAAAAGAAGCTTGTTCGGTTTGATATCTGACGAAAGCCGGTCAGATTCGGGTCGCACCCAAACATATCAATGTATGCTGCTGATGGATAGAGATATAAACCTGCATGTATGATAGAGTGTTCGTGAAGCTTCACGAGGGCCTGAATGAGAGAATTGGCTACCATTGAGACTGAATAATAAGGCAGTTTATTCCCCGGTGCGGTTGAGGCGTGTGGCATAAACTGTCAGGATCTTGACAGCATTGAAACGCGGCTCTAGAGCACAACACCGTTGATAGTTGCTACTCAAGAGACGATCAAGACGAGTGTAGACATACTTTGTGTCGAGGGTGAGTACCACCGAAGAGTACTTGCCCAAACCGAGGAGGCGCTGGACCTCGTAGCGATCGTTCAGAACTAGGCCGGGTGAGGCTGGAAAGAAGCCCCCAGTCTCGTCCCCACTGAGCTGAAGCAGTTCTTTCATCGACTGCAGTCTGTAGTAGATAGGGGGTGCAAGGAAGGTGACTAAGTCGGCCCTACCTGGTCCTGTTCCGGCAGATCCACATGGTAATCGCAGCTGCATAGGTGACGAGTGTGTGCTGGTGTTCTTCAAGTTGTACTGGAGCGAAGGCCACAACATCGTCGGATGATGATTCGCTCGCATACAGTGCATACCTGATCATCTCCGTGGTCTGATTTGTCGTTCACTTCGTATCAATGAGCATGGAAATCATCTAGTAAGTGCCGTGTCCATTACAATTTACTCCGCCGTAGATTGACGGATGCGCACGGACCAGATGCCCTTGATGATGGACTCCTCAAACCCGGTGGTCGTGATACTGCACTTCGCGCTCGCACAGGTAGAGATGTCCGATATCAAGTGTCCCGTACGTGACTGACGGATTTCCAGCTTCAAGTAGCGCCTGAAACTTGGACGAGAAGGACATGCTATGACTCACTCGCTCCTGAGTCACTTACCGATTCCGATCAGGTCGAGAGACGGCCAAAGACTGTGTCGTAGTTATGAACACCTCAGTTCATCGGACCTTGATCTGTTTCATTAGTATGTCGTACAATATTGGCTATATCAGTGTATGTACAAATCGAAGCACTGCTGGGGAGTGGTGTACAGCAATATGTAAAAGCGTCCGAGAGTGTAAAAGTGGATGTCAGGTGAGAAGGTTTAGTTATAATGATAAGTGCAATGGTAACAAAAGCGCACAGCTCAAGAAAGCATTCATGAAAGTGGAGGAGTGAAAAAGTTCACAGTATCGAAACGTCGAGTCAGACAGCGAAGTCATCCTCAGGCTCAGCCGCAACGCCGTCCTCGTTCCAGATTTGAAGGAACTACAATTGCCCATCAACAAAATTACTGTAAAGAAGAAGAAAAGAAGCGTACCGTATCGCGTTGTTCTGCCATGTCTGAAGTGGTGAGGATGGGTCGGGCAGCGAATGGCAGGCGCGTCCAGGCGAGCGGCGTTGCGTGCCGGCGCGTTGCAGGTCTATCACCGACCGCATTTTTCTTGCCTATCACCCATTTCAGGCATTTACTGGAAACGTGTCAAACCTCAGTCAGAAGGGAAGCCTATCCAAGGGTTGCACTACTTACTCCTCAGAGAGCCCGTAAAGAGTTTTGAGGTAGGCTTTCAACAACATGATTAAGGCGACAATGACGGAACTGCGAAGCAGGGGAAGCTTCTCCAAGGTTTGCCAGGGCGGAGGGGCCGGAGTCGCGGGAAGTGCTGCTAAAGAGGTCATTGACCAATCAGAACTGCAAAGCTATGAGACCAGCAGATACGTACCTTCAGTCGCCTGTTGGCCTACCATTGCCTGAGCGTCCGCCATCTGTACGTCTCCATCGCCACGGAGCTGGGCAAGAAGATGCGCCGGTGATAATGCCTCGACACACTGCATGCCTGCAGTCGAAAGGACGTTCGTGAGACTCTTGATGACGAGTAGTACCTCTTCTTGTGTCTTATACTCAAACGCCGCGAAGTTCTCTGCCATGTACCGGGCGAAATCGACATCGTCGCCGGAGCTATTCAGAGCGGTCCCAAGGTCGAACACGCGCACGAGGGATTTGAGGAAATCGAGCTTGGGTCCTCTTTTCTCGCGCACGAGAGCGTACCAGCGGTGAAGCAAGGCAGTCGTTACAGTTTGGGTTCGGTAGCCTGCACAGTCCAAGTGAGCTAAGAAGGGGGATACATAGATGCATTGGCTTACCTTGCACGGGCCCAATAGCGAGCGTCTTTTGATAGTCAAAAGACGCCCGCGCACTGACAGTGTAGCGAGAGTTGAGTAGAGATGCGTGCTTGGTGTGTAGAATGGCATGCAGCGCACTGGCACGCGCACTCAGTGCGACGTTCGGGCTAGTCTCGAGGGCAACAATCACGGGGAAAGACTAAGGCCCGGGCTCAGGCTCTGTGTGATGACTAGCACTAAAGATATGCTTACTTGTAGCGGATGTGCTAAACCTTGCTTGATGGTGAAGCTCAGGATGTCGACAGCGGCGGCTTGCGTCTGCATATGTTGAGACAAAGCGGCCTGTAGTATGGGATCCATGTAGCGTTGAACAATTGCCGAACTCACGCTGTACTCGGAGCGATAAGGTACGCGAAGCAGACCAGAGGATACTACTACTCACCCCGAGTCCGCAAAGCCATCAGTGTTGCCGACCAGCTCATCCATGTTGACGTCCACTGCGACTTGTTTGCCCTTGCTACCGGTCTTGTTTTTCTCCTTGAGGGAGTGTTTGGCAGCTTCGGAAACCAGGAAGTCCTGCATGATTTTGAGAAGACGTCCACGACCGTCCTCTTCCTGTGACGCGAAGATGGCATCCATGATCACTGCTGACGACTCCAGTGTCATCAGAGTTGGTTGAGCCCTGAACAGGAATCCTGCGGACATAGTGATGAGTCAAAGTCTCGGCCTAGTTGCTGCTAAATGCATACCGAGGCACTGCAACGTGCGACCGCGCAAACCCGGATCGTCGTGCTTCCGATAGAGATTCAACAGACTTGTGTACACATGCTCGATAATGGAGCCCTGGAGACGTTTGAGTTACACGTCCTAGAGGGAGATAAGTCCTCTTACCTTCGAGACAATGTCTAGGTCCGGGTTCAGGTCTGTCGTTGTTAAGCCAAATGATCATTCGTGTAGGTGGCGCCCTACTCACCTGGATGTTCGTTCCTCAAGCGATCGAAGTCACAATGCTCAACGAGAAGCGAGATAATAAAGATAAGGATCGACAGCGTTCGGACATCGGACGGTATCATTTGCCCCTTCTTTATGACTGTCTGCAGACGAGCTTTCCGTGAACAGTAAGCGACACCAGTCGGGAGATGACCACCACAACGTACCGTTGCAAGACTTCAGCAATCCTACTAGGCGGGTAAAATCATGAGTCAAATGTCGGACCACAGCGCACAAGCAAGCGACTGTTTCTTGTAGCGCCTTAATTTAGGTTGTTGCAAGTGGTTACTATATGCTCTCTAAGGTATATTGCACTGCTTACCTGAACCCCGCCCGATGTGGACGGCTTCAAAATCATGGGCTGCAATGCCATCTGTAGCTCATGTCCGAATTTCGCAGCAGTCTTTGGCATATGAGGAGTTGACACGCGGAAGATCTTCAGCAAGTAGTCCGATGTGATTTGTTCCTCCGGCTAGATGAATGGATATTACTAAAAAACGTGGTTGAGTGCAACGAAGGAACTGACAGAAGTTGCATTTTTGAGGTACGGCAATAGTGTTGATGCATTTGAACCCGAAAGGACGGGCGGGTATGCCGATGTGAAGAGGTATATCGTTCGGATGCAATTGACGACGGTCTGCATGATTGAATTCAGTGTGGAACAACATCGATCTTCGATGAAACGCACAAAACCAGGCAGCTCGGAGGCGTCGACAAGTCCGTCGATGAGAGCCTCACAAACATCTCCGTACCGTGCATGAAGATCACTCGCTTCACTACCTTCTTTGTATGCCATGATCTTGTGCAGAAGGTCTTCGAGAGGTGACTGACGATCCTTGAAATTTGCGGCAACGCCCATGATGATCGAGACCTTAGCAAGCAGCTGCGTCTTGTCCACCGAGGACTCGGCCACGGCCGGGCGAGACTTCTGCGAATTCACCGACGAAAGGGGAGCCTGGAACCAGATTTCCTCGATAGTCTTAACCGCTAGATCTTTGACTGTATCGTCCTCGTCGAACATGCGGAGAACGAGCCTCGTGCAGATGTCTATACGGCGCTTATTGTCATCGGTAACGCTATAGAAGGATTTGAGCAGCTTGATAACTCGTTTTCGCACGCCGAGCCCGGTGTCCTATAACTCCGTAAATCTCTACTGTGTCACGATGCAGTTGCAACGTACCGCAATACGGTCCGCGATCTTCTGGTAATAGTCTCCCGCGACCTCAGGTGAATCGATCATATACTTCCCGATGAGCTCGACCGCGGCATCACGCACGGCTGGCGAGCTGTCGAGAAGATGACTTTCAATTCCACGACGAACATTGGCCTAGCATCAGGGCATAGCGTTAATCATCCGTGGTCAGGGATATGAAAGATGAAACACACAGCTGAAAGGATCGTGGGGTCACTTGTGACTATTTGTCCTAGAGCCCGTAATGCCTTCGTGCGCATGAATACTGGCGGCGCATCCAAAGCGAGTAAAATAACGTTGAGGATTGGATGGTATGAGTTCTTGAGATCCTGGACGATGCCTATCTCCTCAGCCAGTCGATCGACACGTGCAACTTCATCTTGCGACCTAATTAGGCGTCAACATTGCGTATGCCACGAAAGTCAAGTTCGACTTACCCAACATCAAAAACGTCGGTGGCAGCATCCTTCCACACATCGCGAAGCGCCGTTTTGACCTTGCGAGCAAAAGGTAGCATTTTTTGCCCTCCCCCCTGGATGAGATCAAGGTCATCGCCGTCACCGCCGTCGGACACTGCAGCGTTGCATTGTCTAAGTGCCATCGCAAGTTCTTGTCCCCAGGTGACAGCAGTAAGCTCTCGTGCGCTCTGAGGCGCTGTGTCAGATATTGATGGGCACTTGTGAGACGTGACGTACATCGTAAGCTTGATCTTCAGACGAACGCTTTGCTAGGTGTGACGCGATATCTTGGTGAGCAGCCACGAGCCGTTCCAAAGCTTTGACACTGAGGTTCGACATGATCTGGAATATTGATAAGTATTCGTTCCTCGCAACAGACAAATTTGCGCACTTCATCGAGCGGCTTCAAATTCGACTCGCCTCCCGTCTCGCTACATTTCAATGTACTTGATCGCAATCGTGCAGCGATGACACCCAGATGATCCAAGGCGATCGTTTTTGCCGCATTGTTGTCCGTCTGAGATGAGTTCTTGACATCATCTAAGGACGATACCTGTGATTATATGAAGCGTCGCGGAACTACTTATGTCGGATAGGATACACACCATGAATTTGCACACAATGCCTAGCAAAAGACTGGCCGCCGGCCATTCTGGCCAGAACAGGACGACAAGGAGATCGGAGACGAGATTATCGAAGATGGTTCGATACTCTGCTTCGTTGGAGTTCTTCGTGGCTTTACCTTTCCCAGACCTTGATACGATCAGCGAAATGTACACCATAGTGCCCAACGGACAGCACACCTCTGTGTAAGAAAGATCACTATGGTCTTGGCTGCCTTGGTGGCCGATTCGAGGCCAGAAAGGTACAAATGAATTTCCTGAAGGGGCATCGGTGTCATGGACAAGAAATGCAGATGGAAAACTCACCTCGTTATCCTTCTCGTCGAGAAGAGGCTCAGGAGCCTTCTGGGCATTGGCATCAGCCATACTCTCTTGGCGTCGCAAAGTAAGGTTCTGTTGTCGCTCCTTTCCGAGCTGACGAGCATGGACCCTAACTCCGTGCGCCGAAGTCTGTACGAGCTGCAGAAGAAGCGCAGACACAGTGCGGATCGACCTGCCGTCTCGAAGTCTATAGGAAATGGTATCAAGTCACATCTGTACAGCATACTCTGCAACTCTACGTACCGGAACTGCCCTGCCTTCTGCTTGGTGTCCGAGAGCTTGATCAATGAGCTGAGAATTTCTTCAATGATCCAAGACCGTTGGTCCTCGTGATTACCGAAGATCTACGTGAACGGTCAGACGGAAGTCACAGATGAAATCTGGAGACGAAAGAAAATACTCACACTACGGATAAGAGACAGTGCTTCCAGCCGAAGGCCGCGCATGGCACTCTGACCGAGGGTGCTCAAGACGACATTCTCCTTCTTGCCTTTCCCTTCGCTCCCATCGCTTTCAACGACGAAAAAAGGGCCGATGGCAATGTACACGGCCTGAATAATGATCGAGTCTGACATGACCAGAGTCCCGGCACAAACAAGATTATTGATCCTCGGTAACACCGATGAGAGTGCCTGGAAAGTTTCTGCAAGCTGCCGTCGACGATCTTTAACGTCGTGCGAGGACATTTTGGAGATATAACGCAGGAGAGGAGATGACTGTGCAGCATCTGACGGCGCTTCAACGAAAGGATAGATGACTTTGTTGAGCTGATTCTTGATTGCACCCAGACACGTCGTGATAAGCTCTTCAGAGTACACCTGCTTTGGCAACCTGTCGCTGCCGAGTAAAGCTATGCAACAGTCCGCCGCGAGGATGCTGTCCCGGGCAACATCGAGTATGCGTGCGAGCTTGTCTAGGTCTGCCTCTGTGACTTGAGACGGATCCTCTTCAGCACCGCTGCGATCGTCGCCGCCCGCAACATCGTCCTCGCCATGTGGAGTTTGAGACATGGATCGCCGCTCGGCCTGCGAGGCAGCCTTCTTCGCACCTTTCGCGGACTTCTTCTTGCTTGGGGAAGCCGTGGAACCGCGAGGCTCTGTTGCCTTTTCGCTGCGAAATGGGTCAAGATCTTCACCAAGGCGCACAGTCCGCTCCAAGATCTTCAGTATCCGTGACAACGTCATAGTATCCAGGTCAGCGATAGTGCTTTGCACCTTCGTTCGTGGCGTATTGGCAGCCGCACTCTGTGCGCGCAGCCTCTTGACGGGGCGGGCGACCTGCGTTAAGTACTTCGTAAGTTTGCGTATCACATTTGGATGTAACTGCGGGCGGGTAGGGTCGGCAGTAAGCGGAGAGAAAAATTCCAGGGGAAGGGAATCGAGGTCTGCGTCAGCAGGAACGCCGTCCTCGGCCTCGAAGATGTCTTCCAGTAAAGTTGTTAGCTTCTCTAGAGGGCCTGTGGCGTAGTTCTCAGTCGCCGAATTCCAGTCGATCTTTGCCATTTGCAGACGTACCTCTGTCGTCACGGTCGCCTGTCCGTTTCGCAGAAGACTTCGCGAGATCGCTCATAGCGAGGCTAGTCTTCCTGGGCTGGTAGTCGTCCTCTTCAACACCAAACCCACCAAGATCGTCTTCGTCGTCATCTACTTCCATCTTGTGCTTGCCCTTCAGCGAGGATACAGGAGTCTTGAAGGTCGCTTTCTTCACCGAGTGAGATGACGGCGTCGACCACGCTTTGGGTGCGGGCGGGAGCTGGACGTAGGCTTGCAGCCTCCTCTTCGGCGGAGGGGCGGGAGTCACTTGTGTGGACATCGAACCTTGAGATGATGATGGGGTAGACGGTGGTCCCGAAACTGCAGAAGATAGAGAGGATGACGAAGCCGTCCTGTGCAAAGATTGTACGCGCTTGAAAGACGGCGATTGGAGCTGGTCGACAGGCTTGCGTTTCTGTGGTGTGACGACTTTCGTCGGACCCAAGGCAAGGGGGTCGGGACTACTAAAAGCAGGTGTCATCCTGTCTTTTCGCGGAGTGCTTGGGGTGCTGAACTTGGCAGCCTGTGCTCGCTCAAGTTCTCGGCTAGACCGGTCCAAAAAATTGTTGAAAAAGCTGGCAGACTCCTTCGGACTGTATGCTTTTCTTTGGGAACGCAAAGTCGGATCTTCGAGGGCGAATGCAAGCGAAGAAGAAGAAGACTGTATGCCGGGCGGAGGGGGCGTCGGATAGGAGAGCGATGGCATGGTCTGTTGAAATACCGACTGTGCAAATGCGCTGGTGGGATATGATGGGTAGGAGTGAGAAGGCGTGTACTGTTGATAATCCACATAGTGGCTGAGTGAAAGAGGCGCATATATTGAGCGATCGTTTATGAGAGGGAGGACAGAACCGACCCATTGCCCTGATCACCCAAATATCTCACAGCGTCATTACGCGTATTGGCCCAGTATCCCGAATCATTGGTGGGTTGCTGATGGGACTGGAGATGATTGAGTTCAGTCGCGTATTCGGTGTAAGGAGGAGGATTCCCGGTGGGGTAGTTAAAGCCGTGGACGCTGTAGTAGTGCGGCTGCACGTAGGAGGGGGTCGTTGTGCTAACAGTCAAGTTGCTCAAGTGCCTTGTCACTATTTTCGAGTTACATGAGGTTTTTCATGACGCCCTACAGAGACTCACCATTGCTCGTCGGAGTGGCAGATGCGAAGGGGTACACGGCGAGTAACCTGTGTGCATCTTGCACGGAATCCGCAGCTGCCCTGCCTGCAGAGGCATCGGAAGAAGGGTAGGCTTGCTGCTGGTAGTCGCCGTGTGGAGGCGCATACCAGCCGTTCGAGGACATCGTGGAGATGACTGTTGACGACGATGGGCACGTCGTGCACTGGCAAGCGCGCGGCGTTGGACGCGAAATCGTCGCGCTAATGGGACACAGGTCACACTGTGACATGCCATTTTGAGAGCAGTCACGTGGGGTGTGTTTGAACTAGTTCGGTTGAGTTCAGTCTGCCGAGGAGCGCGGCACGGAGATCGTCACGGTGCTTATGCCGCCGGCGGATGCAGGTCACGGATACTCTGAGTCCGATAGACGTCACGACACAACGCAATATAATACCCCTACCATCCGTCAGCGACGCTCCCAGTCGTTGACACACCTCCACATTGACCGTTCGATGACTGCAGACGAGTATAATCAACTTTCAGGCCATCTCGGCCATCTCACCGCGACACAGTCTGCTGCTTTCGACGCATTCAAGAAGAATCTAGAGAATGCACAACTTTACACAGTTGACCCACCATCGCACGACGATGCAACCCTCTTGTGTGTATTCGTGTTCCTTCATCCACGCGGACAAACACTGATAGATGGACGCACTAGACGCTTTCTGCGGGCGAGGCGCTTTGACCCGGCAAAGGCGCAGACCCAGTTCACTACCACCGAAAATTGGCGTCGGGAGAACGACATCAAGCAACTTTATGCGACATTCCCAATAGACGAGTTCGAGCGCGCCAAACATTTCTATCCCCGATGGACGGGACGACGGGATAAGGTGTGTGATCAGCTGCTTGGGGAGCGAACACTAAGAGAATGAGGGCTTTCAGCAAGGTGTCCCGGTGTATGTGTACCGCCTGGCTTCGCTGACGGGAGATATGGTGAAGGAGCTACACAGCTCTCCAGAGGAACGACGTTACCAGCGCATGTGCGTGCCCTCCATGTCTCTACTGTCTCTTGCTGAGCCTCCGCCATGTTCAGCGTCGCGCTTTGGGAATTCATGTCCAGGTTCACTCTACCCCTCTGCTCGCACCTACCGCACATCTTCCCACACGAGCCCACATCGACTGACGCGGATAGTCACGTATCCCCAGCGCCAATCTGCTCAGTCACATCCATCATCGACCTGCAGCATGTATCGCTTGGCACGCTCTGGACGTTGCGTGGTCATCTCCAGCAGGCTTCCGAGCTCGCGACCGCGCACTATCCAGAGACGCTGAACATGATTGCCGTCGTGAACGCGCCATCTTTCTTCGGAACGGTCTGGGGTTGGATCAAGGCGTGGTTCGACCCCGCGACGCGCGCGAAGGTGCATGTCCTTGGCTCGAAGCCCGGCCCGGAGCTCCTTAAGTACATCGACGCCCAGAACCTCCCGCGCGCATACGGTGGAGAGCTTGAGTTCGAGTACACAGACGAACCAGTGCTGGATGAGCCCACGAGGGAGCTCCTTGGGGGAAAGATGCCACGGGGTCCGATCGTGTTCCAAGATGGTAAGCCCAGCCGTCCGGATGGGTTCCCAGGAGAGAAGGAGAACGACCATGCGTAGCTGCCAGAGACAAATTTTTGTAATATTGTATAAGATATGTGGCTCATCCAGCCAGAGGTATTAAGTATTCCTGGTTATATATAGTGGGGGGTACGCACCCATCCTATACAGCGCGGTATGTTGTAATTCTATAATGACTTTTGGAGGGTGTACCTGAGAGGTTAACGGGATGCACGCATTCACACCGAGAGTCACGTACATGTTCAATTGAAAGTTTCGAGGTCTCCGGAATAAATGGTAATGCGTCTAGACGGACTGAAATGGCAGCTAATGAGGAGGAGGTGGATTCTTGCCGTTGTGCTGGCAGGAGAGAAAGAGACACGGGGACAGTAACAGCTGGGATTGCAGAAACAACAGCGGAATTAGGACGGCCTCGTCCCATTCAGCCCAAATTGCAGCAAGTATGTTCACACTAGTAACTCGAACGTTCGAGCGCAGATTTTCACTTAATGTGGTTCAAGTAGGCAGCTCCTCGATGATTGCGTAAAAATACCCTACAACATGCTGCGGTTCATCCCATATTGCTACACAGTACATACTACGCCGGAATGGAAAGCTTGCTGACGAGGCCATTCTGCTTGACGATTTTGTCCTTCCACTGACTCTCGAGCACACCCAGATCCCATGGCGCTGCGACATACCTGTACAAGATACATGCGTCAGCCCCCCAATAAATTGCATTTTAGATTCGAGACGTACCGTCCTGACAGGTAATCCGCCTTGCCTGCGGTCAGATAGAGGAACGTCGCAGCGGGCAGGGCAACGGTATCGACGGGCGTTATCGGTGCAGCAGCCTCGATGTTGAGTTGCGTCTCGACCACGCCCGGGTGCACGTTGAAAATCTTGATGTCCGGGTACTCTGAACGGTAGCATGAGTAAGTTCACAATGAAAGGAATAAGGTAGCCATACCGAGCGCAACGAACTCGACGAGCCGCCCAAGGCTGTGCTTGGACAGGCAGTAGTCAGACAGGGTGGGAATGCGTAGCTGAGCGACGCCAGAGCCAACGACAATGATCTGACCCTTCGTCTTCAGGAGCTCTGGAACGGCGAAGCTGACAGAATGCAACAACATTAAATTAAGCAAGAAAATGACTGCTGGCGCGGGCTTACTGAATGTAATTGTAAACGCCACGGACGTTGACTTCCTGGACTTCCCACCAACCATTGGGGTCTTTAGACGCGAAAGCTGCCATCCAAACACAAATCAGTTCATGTATCTGATGAACATCAGGATGTACAATTACTCACGCTGGCCGAAGGTGCGCATGTAACCAGCATTCGCCACCAAGATGTCAAGCTTGCCAAAGGTATCGACTGCAATTTTCACTGCGGCTTCCGCGCCCTTGACATCCTTGACGTCCGCTGCGTAAGTAATCACCTTGGCGTTGGGAAGCTCCGCGAGTACGGCCGCCTTGCTGTCATCCAGCGTCGCCTGCTTCCGCGAGACGAGCACAAGCGACGCGCCGGCGCGGGCGTACTGGAGTGCAGTCTCCAGGCCGATACCACGAGATGCGCCAGTTATGAGGACGACCGTGCCCGCATAGGTCTGGGCGTCGATGAACTGCTTCGGATCGATCGTTGGGTAAACACTGTGGAAATTTAGAAAGGAGTTTAGGGTGAACAGATGACAGAACGTACTCATGTCGTTCCGTGATGCCCGGGACTGTCTCTTCGTAACCTGGGATAGACATTGTAGCTCCTCGAGACGTTGATGTAGTGCAAGGATGGCGATAAAAGTTGATGGGAAGTACTCTGCTCTTCCATGGCGATTTTATACCACAGACCGCGCGTATACATGGTAATATTACGACCATACAGGTCGTGCTTAGCTATCAAAAATATTAGAAAGAAATGTCGCCATCTGAACTTATCGTTCCAGAATAGACGATATAGAAGGCCGAGGATGATGGCCGAAGGACTTACAAAGTGAAGAACCGTCAGCACGCTATATAAGCAAAACACGAATTCCCGGTCGCCATCGGTATATGTACTTACCATCGAAAGCCATCGGCTGGAGACATGTCAATGCTGGCGCAGCGAAGAGGTTTGACGGGATGTTGCATCGACGAAGTGGTAGTTTATAGAGGCAGCGGCTGGCAGTAAATACAAATTGAGGGATACAAATGCTATAACGCTGTTTGAAGGTCGGTAAACGCAGCCACTAACACAAGCATAAGGGCTCACAGTAGGGTCTTCAGTTATACAGATTCAGGACAAAGAGACAAGTGAAGTAACGACAGCCAAGCACAGTAAGCAGGAAATTTTCAATGGACCTGTAGTCGGTCGCCAATAACTCCCCAGAGCTCGTCCTCGTGTTCCTCCAAGAAATTCACGCACCCCACAATTGCAATTTCGTCCAGTGGCAACGGCCCGTCCTTGCCCACTGCTACAGCAGCATCCGCCGCCGCCACCCGGCTCGTCACCACCTCGACAATCACCTCTCCACTCAGCCGTTGGCAATGGATCAGCTCCAAGCTGCGCAGCCGCGGCAGCATCACGTAGTGCTCACAGTCGGGCATGTCGCCTCTTTCTGCGCATGCGTCCGCGAGAGCGCACACCCCCGGCGTGCCGAGGCAGTATGGCGTTGCCGATGGCTCGAGCATGCGGATGACGCGGTCTGCCATGTCCGATGCAACGATGCGGAAGTCGGTGAGCAGCGGCACGCGCGAAAAGAGCCACACGAAATCCTTCGTACGCATGTCCGCGTAGTCCATCTCGAGCACCCGTAGAGGAGGGTTCGAGCGCTTGATCAGCGACCGCACGCCCATGCCAGTGGCATGATCGCTGTAAGGTGACTGGGAGTAATCAGACGAGCCTTCGTCATCGGAGTCGCCGTCTTCGAGGGTATAATCGGATGGGAAAGTGTATGGTGTCGAAGGAAGGAAGAATGTGAACAAGCCGGGGATGGCGTGGGCGACTCCGTCAGGGCTGAAAGTAGACCCTGTGTCGACTGCCTGGTTAGACGAAGTAGACGGGTTTGCGATCGGGTGATCTAGAGCGAGTACGGAGACAGGATGACCCATGGCAGGCGGAAGGCGCGGAAGGTAGGGATTTAGGACAGGGAACTCGAAGTCGACGTTGAGGTACTCCAAGTAGAGTTCGACAAGAGCAGGCGTGTAAAGACACGACAAGATGACGCGTGTGCAGAGTGTGCTGTGTAGAACAAGGGAGCGGAGACGCGGGAGCGATACGATTGGCGGGGGGTGTTCTGTGTCGTGCACAGTATACACAGGATGTCCCATCGAACCGTTAAATGAAAGGTATTCGAGTTCGTGGCAGACGGAGAGGAAGTTGAGTAGATCGGTGGTCCTGATGCTGCGCGATCCTGGGCCTTCTGCAATGCGGAGAGACGTGAAGTGTAAGGGAGTCACAGTGATCGGAGAGGGTAGACTTGACGCCGAAACACCCATGAACAGGAGGTTTGCAGCGAGTGATGTGGTGTACTGCTTGAATGTCCGCACCATATGCCCGCGTGCGGTTATTTGTGCCTCATATTTCTCAATGTCCTCTTCGTCCAAAATGTTGAGATCGAGCTGTTCGAGTTTCGGTGCACCATCTCCGGGGTTCCAGAAATCGGCGAAGCGTACGGAATCCACCTTTGCGCCATCAATGATACACGACCGCCATCTACGAAGGTGGGAAAGAAACGGCGACAACAGTGGGAGAAGGCTGTCTCGTGAGACGACATGGATGCTGACGTCGAACGGGAGGGTCCTTGAGCGTTCCAGGTACAGGTGGGCAAGGCGATTCGCCACCTCGAATGACAGGGTTTCGTCATCAACCACGATATGCTGGAAGATGCGGGGCGTCTGTTCAGCGATATTCTTCCAGTGTCTGCAGACTTGTGCAAGTCTGAGAGGCATTATCGAGGAGATGTGTGCGCAATACATGAAGATCTCAATCATGAGCTCCGCAGGAAGGACTGCCATCGGAGGAGAGTCATGGTGGTGAGGAGGGGAATTGGTTGGTAACCTCGCCACGGTCATGGAGGACTTGAGAAGAGGTTTGCAGTCGTTGTAGATTGAAAGACAAGGCAGCGCCCAATCGATTCGAATATGTCGACACCAGGCGAACACGATGCACTGCGCGTGCCGTGAGAACTTAGGCTCACAACGTAGTATTCCAGTTGACTGTGGTCTGGCTGTGCGTAATCCCTTGGGCCCATGATCGCCATTCTTCTGAACTGGAAAATCCAGTAGGTGCGTATAAAATGAGATCTTGGGACTCTGGCCAGCCTGAGGACAAGTGGAAGAAGGGATGGATCACAAGTACAAATTCCAATGGTTGTCGAGTCCGAGTGAAGATTGAAGATATTTGCTCCGCACGTGCCCTCCAAACTGATAGCACAGGCCTCCCACCAGTCGACCTTGCGCATGCCCTCCTGTGGTCAGAGGACCTTTCAATAATGCACATGATGCACAAAGAGTCAGATTTTATTTGGTGTGGAATTTAGAGCGAGTGGAGAGTCGACGAGAGCGACCACGGAAGATGCCGATTATCTAATGGACCAACTGCACAGGAGTGGCTCAAACTTTGAACTCTAATTCACCGACATCACCCATCGCCCACCGCCGCGCTCGTCGCCCTCCCCGTCAACATCGTCCTCAAGCCACCTCTTTCATTATCTCAAAATGCCGGGAGTACGTGACATCAGGTGCGTATATTGCTATTAGGCAGAAACTCTGTCCGCAGAGTTGACTCGTGTCTGCAGCGCCGAAGCCTTCATCACCGCATATGCATCCCATCTTAAGCGGTCGGGCAAACTTGAGGTTCCCACATGGGTCGACATTGTCAAGACCGGGGCATACAAGGAGCTTGCTCCCTATGATCCCGACTGGTACTATGTCCGCGCAGGTGCGAGTCCACCACGTTCATACTCAGACTCGCTAGATCTAACTTCACTGTGATTGTTCTATAGCTGCTGTTGCACGACACATCTACCTGAGAAAGGACGTTGGAATCGGTGCGCTGACCAAGCTGCACGGTGGCCGTAACAGGCGCGGTAACCGTCCGTCACACCACGGGGACGCATCCGCGTCTGTGCAACGCAAAATCTGCCAGTCCCTCGAGAAGATCGGCGTGCTCGAGATCTCTGAAAATGGTGGCCGGAGAATCAGCCAAGATGGTCAGCGGGATTTGGATCGGATCGCCACTGCAGTAGTCGAGACGGAGCGCGAGGAGGAGGAGGAAGACGAGGAGGAAGAGGCCGAGGAGGAAGAGGAGGAAGAGGAGTAGGTGCTCGGCCTCGCGAGTGTGCTTTAGGTGGCGTATGCTCTGCATGTTTTCCTATCCTCTATGTCTGCATGCGCCTCATCACAAAACATGACATTTGCCTTTCCCCTGTACATTCTCTCTTTTACTCCTCTTCTCAGGTCCATATTCATGCCGGTAATCGTCACTCCTGGATCCTGAGCCACTTGGGTTGCGCAAAGATCTCTATGAAAACAGACCGCTGTTCAGAAACCTTCGAAGTACAGCATGGTGAGCCTCGCAACCATCATACTTACCTGCACATGAGTTACCTGAAGTCGTTCTAGGTTCCGTTTCATTCCCCAGCCTCGTTTGGCCGTCGTCGCGGTTTGGATTTTGGCAAGTGAAGTATATTCCCTACGGCAGTGGGAAACAGCCGTCCCCAACCAGACGCAAGCTTGAAGGAGCTGCAAAGCTCCAATTGGGACCTGGGCTCGCAACCTTATCACGACGTCGACTTTGTAGATTACCAGGATACGTCTGTGGGCCTCCAGAATCTTCACCTCGGCTCTGTGGACGGGACACGGTGGGTCACTCCCCATCCACTCTTTGCCGGTGCTTGATAAATGCAGACCCACAAGCGACGAGCACTGACAAACACTGAGGGGGTTGCGTGTCTCTTCGGCACAGCGACCTACCCATTATAAAGGCAGAAAATTCCGCGATTATCTCTGTTCATTTCGATGCAGAATGTCTCTTGCTGGCGGTACCATCAAAACACGGTGCGTCACTATATGTCCTTACCCCGCAACTCTGAAGTCTGACGCGTCAGTTCGGTACAGGTTCACTCATGGCTTTGACGCCACGAAATTTGCAGGCCTTGACGAAGACCTGACAGGCTTAACAACTCACAAGGAGTGCGTGTTCTTTGACATCCACTATGAACAGAGACTAAAGTCTCTTGGTTGCTTCCTGGTAGCATTTACTCGACCATTGATCCCGCGCCATTGATTGCTGCCCGCGCGCTCGAAGGCAAGGTCGTGCTCGTTACTGGCGCGTCACGGGGCATTGGTGCAGAGATTGCGCGGTATTTTGTACGGGCCGGGGCGTCTGTCTCGCTTCTCGCACGGAACCAGGTGCAGCTTGACGCTGTGAAAGCCGGCATTGAGGCCGAGTGCCCTGGAGCACGAGTGCTCGCGCTAACTGTGGATGTCAAGGACTCCGTGAAGGCTGCCTCTGCCGTAGAGGCGACCGTGCAGGCGTTTGGCAAGCTGGACGCGCTTGTCGCAAACGCCGGTGCGATGAGGTCGTTCGGCACACGTGCGTTGATTCTCGTTTCATCCGGAATGCAGGGGCTTACTGGATCTCCAGGATTTGGTTCCGTCAACCCCATCGAGTGGTGGGACACAATTGAGGTGAACCTTCGCGGTCCCTTCAATTTCATCCAGTGCGTGCCTTCCAGCGGGTATGACCTAGTTGTTAACAGGTAGCTGTAGCTCTTCGATTTCGTACTTGCAGAAATCGAACGGCTACGTCGTAGTAATCTCATCTGCAGCGGCCCAAATCCGCCTCCCGACAGCCAGTGACTACAGCGTGTCGAAGCACGCAGTTGATCGCCTCGTAGAATTCGTGCCTATCGGTTCGTATGAACAATTTTCCTTTTCATTGCGCTATTGAGTTACAACGTGTGCAGAATATCCTGGAGTGAAGGCCTTCGCGCTGCATCCAGGCAACGTTGACACTCAGTTGACACGCGATGCGTTCGAGAACCCCGCTATCGCCTTCGACGACAATCCTGCGCTAGCGGCTTCTACTGTGCTATATCTCACGGGAGGTAAAGCTGACTGGTTATCTGGGAGGTAAGTCGACGTGTTTGGCCTTTGGGTTTCAACAACCTCTAGCTGATGTAATGTTGGAAGGTATCTCTCGTCCCATTGGGACCTTGGTGAGCTTGAGAAGGTCTACAAAGAGCGGATTTTAGCGAAGAACGCGTTGGTCAACAAGCTATATCTTCCCTGAGTTTGACTAAATATGTTGCTGTTGAGTTCTGGGGTGTAGAATGACAAACCCATTTGTGGCCCTGCTACATTATGCGGCGTTTGGAGAGCATGAAGTGGCGCAGGATGGTACGCTATACCAATCAGAGATAACGCTCTGTAGCTGATACGTGGCGTACGCCGTCTTCCTTAGACGCCAGGATGGGTTGCTTTTGTCAAAAGCCCTGCATTCCCTATCCCCTTCCTCACGTAACACGGTGCATTTCCTTCCTGCAGGACTTTACGGGACCCGTTTTCTCAGGGTCCCTGGGAAGATTGAAGTCCATGTAGGCCTGGAGAGGCATCGGTCTTTACCTTCGACCCCTGCGGCGCTATGCTGGCGCTATAGAGTACGTGACTGCAGGTTTTAAAGCAGGCTGAGCATCATAAACTTCCAATCGATCCTCTTCCCCCTTGCGATCCTTTATTCGTTGTTCTTCCAAATTCAACAGCCTTCTTTCACCTCCATGTCCTACCTCAGCCTCGTCGTCGATAACAATGCTACCCGGCTGGCTTACATCGACAGCGGCGCCCCATCGCAAGCAGTGCCAGAGCCGTATATCATCCTGTTTGCTTTCCACGGCATGGGTTTCTCCAGCCGTAGGTTACACCTTTCTTCAGGATCACGTATTGATACAAGCTTCGTTACAGCCACATTCAAACGCCTTCACGCTCTTGCGCCAAGCGCGAACCTGCGTTTTGTCTCCGTCAATCGACGGGGTTATGCTGGATCAACTCCTTTTTCTTCCGCCGAATATGCCATTCCCGCCAGCGGCTCTGAGGACGAGAAGACCGCATTCTTCAAGGCACGTGGGATCGAAGCTGCCACATTCATCGACAAGTTCGTGCAGCAGAATGATATACCACCGATATCGAGCGACGGGCGAAGCGGTGGCATAGGCTTACTCGGCTGGTCTGCGGGCAACGGCGTCACGTTGTCCGTGGTCGCTCATCTAGATGAGCTCCCGTCTCAGACACAAGCTCGCTTCGTGAGCCATCTGCGGGCTGTCATCATGTATGGTTAGTTGCATTGACGCTGTACTATTTATACTGATGCGTCTGCTTACCACCACCGAATCCCCAGAACCTCCGTCCGTCATCCTCGGGCTCCCCAGGCCCAAGGAGACATGGATGCCTCATCTGGACGAGTCCATTCCAAAGCATTTACGGCCTGCCATGTGGACGCCATGGGTATCTGCTTACTTCAAACATGGCGACTTATCGACGCGCAACTGGGGGGCCATCTCATACATCGTGCCGTCTATCACTCGAGCGCCGTCTGTTTACAATATGTCGCTCGATGAAATCGCCGAAGGCGTTGAGGAGACTGTCGACGAGCTTCTTCACTTCTATTATGGGGTGCAGCAGGAACATGCGATATATCGCAAAGCATGTTTCGATCGCACTTTACGCGCTCTCGTACCCAGGATGAAGGTCACACACTTGTGCGGCGACGAGACTTGCTCCCCCACCATCGCGGCATTCTTCAATGTGCAGGAGGATGCGGAAGTAGAAGGCGGAGGATTGGTGAACTTTCACCTGATCTCGGGCGCGAATCACTTTGTAAGTTTGTGATCGACATCTAACTTGTGTGCGAGACTAAGCTTCTTGATTCCCTTCGCTTCCGTAGATGCACTGGGACCGTCCAGAAGAAACACTGCAGGCATGCCTCATTGCGCTCGAGCTGAGACAGCCTTCATCGTGAACCGACTCTTCGAGTACACGTTCGTGCGGTGGTGCTTGTTGCAGACAGACTCCAGTTGACGTGGTGTACATTCGGGAGATGATGCAAAGATGTTTCGACGGGGAGCGAAGTCATGTACTATTCATCAATGTAGTGTAGTTTGGCAAGTGAAGATGCAGCCCATGCGTACCGACTTTATGTTTCTCTATTCGTGTTATCGTGCGGATATTTGAAGGTTCCAGCTCGACATGGTTCCTGGGCAGTCAAGATATACTTAGCATTCGATGCCCCAACGATGCCCTCATGCTTACAGACTTCGCAATGTCACCCGCTGGTCGATTTGCCCATGGCGCGTGCTGCCAGAGTAGCCCTGAAAGACGTCCGCCTTCTCGCCGCACGGTCGCGACGTATAGTAAGTACTGGACATGTCCACGCTGTAAGTTTGATCCATGTCGCGAACAAGTCGCCAACTGCAACTCTCGCCAAGTCGACATCGTGGCAAGATAAGATAAGATCTCCGTCCGGGTCAGCATATGAGTACTTGAGTACGCGAGGTCTTCTTGCGCGTCAGAGACTCAGAAGCTCGTTTCCGGAGAAGTACGGCACACCACTCATTTACCCTTACAGGAGCTAGCGGCACGACGATGAATCTGTCCGGATGAAATAATGTATTCGGGATCTGTGTGCGAGAGGTCTCTGTGTGTACATTCTACGACACCTTTGCGGATGAAACTAGTCAGCGCAGCGTCGGAGGCGAGAATTAGGAGTAATCACTTTCCTCCAGTACGACAGAAGGCTGGTGGTCTTAGACCACTGCAACAAACATCGATTTCACCGGAAGGTATAAACAATTGAGGGTCAAATAAGGAGCGGCGGAAGGTCTACGATGTGCGATGAGCATGAGCGGAGATTGGGTCGGCATTTAGAAATATTAGTGACAGCACCTACCAGGAATAGAATTTCAAGCTAGGGTGTGCTTCTGGAAAGCTTAGAGCGTTCCACCACGATCTGGATGTCCGTCTCGTCATTCAGGAGACTGAATGCTAGGATCATGGATAGTGTGTACGACGACAAATCTAGGCAATAGTGCACCAGGTCCTCCACGGAGTACTTGAATCATCACTGTCGATGGGGACAGTGTCGATAGAGGTCGGTGTGGCCGTAGACAACAGGGCATTGTCGTTGAAGGAGTCCATCGGGAGGGCAGTGGAAGAGTGGGTTGGAACGTTGAAGAGGGTGTGTAAAGTTAAGTTGTTGAATGATACAGTTGAGAGCGTTTGTTGACGGTTTTTATAGCGAGAAACGCTCCACTAGTCCTTCTCCTGGAAAATGCCCCCACCCGGATGATCAACCCCCGCCAAGCAAACGGTTCTTGGCGATCGCCCCGAAACAGGGAGCCCGAGGTCACCTCGGAGGCTGAACTGAATGGAGCGGTAGTTTGGTTAGAGACCTGTGGCAGTAAGTGCTCCGGATTGCGCGCATGGAGGGTGGCGCGGGGCTTATAGGATCGGGCATGCGCATGCAACTCGATCAGCGATCAATTAAAGGACGCCCTTCTACCGTTCCTTTGGACAGTGGTAGATCTGCATGGTGACATAGAATAAGCATTCGTCGTAAAAATCGCAGTGCGACCCACACTGGCAGGACCGGTGAAAGGCGTTCGGTGAGCAATGATATTGGCGCTTTCAGAAGAGCCTTTTAACAGGCGGCTGTCAGATCGCCTGACTGCGCACTCCCGAGAATGGAAAGCACTTCACTGACGCTACGTATCGCCATCAGCTTGCAGACCGGAACCGCCGGTTCCGGACTGCAGTCCATGTAAGTAAATGATGTTGACTCAAAACTGTTCGGACCTGTGACGGTACGGACTTCTTCAGATGATCGACGAGTATACTTCCCTGGAATGGATCGCAAGAAAGCTGGACTGAAATAACTCTGGAGAAATGTTGACTGCCAACGGCCATTCTGCTAAGACACCATGCGACTCACTCTGATTACTTAGACGGTCTTGTCACAACGACAATATCGGAGCGAGTTCTCCGATGAGCATTGACCAGTGGCCAGTCAGTCAAGCACAGACTGTTCGGCGAGATGGGCTGCGAAAGTCGCTTGGAAGAAGTCGCTCAAGAAAGGATCAGCAGCCAAGCTGAGCCAAGCCACCGACGACTCCGCCACCGAAGATTGTAGATCTCAAATCTCCTGGATCTAGATCGGATCGTGAATTTAGCAAGATGGAACGAAATGCAGGGCGAAGACACAGGACCTCCCCGACTCTCCAACCTGACTGTGACCTGCGGCCGCCGTCCGCCATCCTTTTAGCCTGAGTACTTACGATTCCATGGGTACGCATGTTTGCGCCGCTTATCCCCCCATTTCGGGAAATATCCGCCACCGTCTTTCTTCCTGTCTATCGAATCGTCCCCGACGTTTGAAGAAGGTCAGTGCTGCGTTTCTGGTTAATTGATTTGGGGCGAAGATGTGTCTTGATTGTTCGTAATAATTGAGGGCGCGCCAAGCGTAGTACGTGACCCGGTTACCTCACGGTGGCGTGCCAGCTAGTGTACTTAGTAGCACTGGACGGGTGTTCGTACCTTCTTGCCGCGAAAAATCCAGAGCTCTTGTCTGAGCACTTCACGCCCTAAAAATTCACAGACACATAGCGTAGTATCTAGAGTACATGTCTATGTCTTTTTTTTCGCCGAAAGACGCTTGCATTAGAATAACGGAGTGAATCCGAACAAGGGTACCCGTTTAGCCAGTGTTCGTACTTTTCTCCGAGCAAATGTCACGTTGTGTCACGGCTGCCGAAGTGTGCCGACGAGTGCCGAAGACCGCCGTGTTCGAGCTCCGCCAGCACGAACTCCTGCGCCTTGCGTGTGCCGAGCTGCCGCATAGCGGACATTCAAATCCTAAAGTGGAATGTAACACTTTTGGCGGGCGAAGTAACGCTCCACCCACTTTTGTCTTTGTAGGTAGATGTAGCAGCATGACGGTATCGGAGAAATATGAAGGACATTTCTCGATCATGTCTGACCATGAATCCCACTCAGATAAAGAAACGGTGCTGAATTGCGAACACACTGAGTCGATCACGTTCAAAATCTCTGTCTTTTCACGTATCTCACCACTTTTTTCTACACCTTTACACGCAAGAAGGCTGTGATTACATCCATGGATTCATGCTGATTTATTGCATTTTTCAAGGGTAAAAAGAAGAGCAACAATGAGAATTTGATTGAACAAATGTCGGAATACGAACACTGGGCCCGGTACGAGCACCCGTCCAGTGCTAGTAGTAGGTGTACTGAGGTTGATCGTCGTTTCATCAACCTCGTTCAGTCTGCTCGGAGGAGACTAGCCAGCTGGAGAATGCGCGCATTGTGCGTTCTGACTCTTGAGTCTCCGTAGCTGACCATACAGAAAATAGTCGTTCTAGTTCTGATGATCGACATCTTTGCTTCGACCTTCCGATGGAGCTCGTCACCGACGTCACCCTCGAAATATCACCCTTTTCGTAAGACAAATCAACTGGAGCTCTTCGTCAGCATCGAGGCTCCCATATCTTCCCGTCTTTTATCCCTCATGGTATCCTGGCGCCTCCAAATATGCAGGTCCTGGCGAATTCGACTTCGGGCTTCGCAACCTACCCTTAGTATTTCGCTCTACCACAAGATCCAGACAACGAGAATTTTGAAGCAGATTATGTCTCGAAGAACGCCGATACAAGGGGCTTGCAAGTACGTCGCATGGTGGAGAATCCCACTTCCTCAAGTCTCGCTCAATTATATATGATTAGACGGGTTCCGACGCCAAGCTTCCAGATGCGACTCTCTTGAAGTACTGCCCCGAGCACCTCGGTCTCAGCAATCATGGTAGGTGTTCGACTTGCTGCTACTCTCTGACCGCCTTCTGATTTGTGTCCCCTTGAATGGATATCTGGTAAGACTATACCCCAGCTGCTGGGTGGTGCAAAAGCGGACTTTTTTTTCTTCTGGCACCAACAGACGTGTGTTTTTTTCCCTGATGCGCACTGGCAAGCAGCTCCGCCCCACCCCCAAGCAAGCGACGAAAAACTATTGTCAGGATCCTCATGACCTTCGTCGCTTGCATCGCGCTCTACATAGCCAGTTTGGGGTCTGTGTTACGCGTCACCTCCTTGCCGCCCGCTACGCCTCTATCGCCAGAAATCCGTGCCCCCCCTCGCCGCGGGCACCTCGCCGCCGTGAACGCGACCAACCGCCAGCCACTGTCGTCTGGCTAGATGCTCAGCATATCCGATCAACTGGCAGAACGTCGACTGGATCACCCAAAACACACTGCTTGAGACGACAATTCGCTGAACAACGTCATCAAACTCGGCCCCAACTCGGCCCCATCAACTTCTTCCGCTTCCTTTATCAAGGGGGCGACAGCGATAGCAGCCGGCGAGACCGCTTCGGGGAGCTCGAGAGCAAGCCCGCAGTGCGAGGAACGACACTGCACAACGCGTCGTCCGGCAATGCGTTGTCTCTCAGGTAGTTGAGAACGGCGGTGCCATCATGCATACCCCAGGCGCCCAGGAAGGACCGCTGGCTCACAACCACCCTCATGGACACGACACCCATATACCTGTTAGCATCATCGGCTTCTTCGTCGGGCACGACCGCATGACCAACCCCTTCCCCAACGGCATCCCCGTCCCGACGCTGAGCCCCGCGCACAACGTCCGCCCGGCTGCACTCTCAAACAGAACCTCGCCCACACAGATGCGAAAACTTCGACGTTGGACATGCTCTGCGGCGCCGCAGCGAACAAGCATATCGTCTGAACCAAGCTGGAGGAGTGGAAACTCGAGGTGTGCATCCAGCGACGGTTTGGAGAAAGAAGGACAATAACGAAGTAGAATCTCGACAAGATGCTTGATGCTGACGTATGGCCGTGGTAGTTGCCTCGCGAGGACGGACATGTGTTTTGAAATTGAGGTCCGGAAACTCCGGGTCTGGACCAAGGTCATCTGCGCCCAAGAGGTTCCTCCGCTTCTGGTCTACAATGGGCTGCAGAAGACACGCATCCTCAGTTGCGTTTCTAAGGTCATACATGACGATGGAGGTGCCCGTGAGGACTTTCTGAGGGCCTTCAGAACGTTGCTCGTAAGAATCGGTATACGATGTTTACATGTTATCGTAACAGAGCATATGGATCTGCCGCGCCGCCTCGCGTGCGATGGCCATGCAGCCATCGGCAATTGCGACACGAGCAAGCCCGAGGGACGTGTAGTCGATTGAGAGTCCGATCTTCGCGCATATATCGATGGCCTGATGCGGGACACCAGCCGCCCATTGGGCAAGAGCGTAGGGGATGGCGAAGAGGAGAGCATTCTGAGAGCGATGCTTGACGAGCTGCGCCATGATGACTGGTGCGATCTGCGCGACCGTCGTGTCAACAACAGTGAAAACACATGTCGAAGATTGTAACTACCTGATCAGGTGTCTTGTGAGTGTTTTCCTCCTCCGCGCGCTTCGTCTGTAGGGCTGCTAGGATGAGCTTGTATGTGATCGGTGTCGCTTTTGTGAGAAGAGGTTTGATTGCGCCATCCAGTGTGAGCCCAAGCAAGAATTCTGGCGTCTTGATGCGAAAGAAACACAGACTCTTCAAATTATCCATTTCGGCGTGGATTTCATCCTCCACGAACTTGATCGCCTTTTCTTTCATCAACATATCGAACTCTGCCTTACCCTCAGCGCTCTCCAACCACAGTTCTAACACTCGGGACATCTGGCCGCTCTGATAGGACGTGGAAGCGTGGTCTTGAACGTCCTGAGAGAGGGACATCAGCTTCGAGGATTCGACCGACCCGTTAGTTAACACGGGCCGGATGCATCCGGCGCGTTAAGCCAAAGGCGTGCCGCAAGGCGGGATCGAGGTCACAAAAGGGGAAAAGGAAAATGCCCTGAGCATGAAT